>OY829546.1:25517633-26058481 GCA_963691705.1 Viola odorata | reverse complement strand
TGGTGAAGAAAGATAGGAATGCAAGAAGCCATAAGCGATTAGAAGTTCCTTGCTTTTGGATGTATGGATGGAGGAGGATGAATTTAGTGTTGTTGTTGTCGTCGTCGTTTAGGCTCTTCATCTTCTTGATTTGGTTTTGATGGAATTGTTGTCGTTTAGGCTCTTCATATTATTTAATTATTTTCCACATCAGATAATAAGTCAAATTAATTGATTTCTGAAAAATAGAAAAATCAGATAATATTTGAGAAAAATAGAAAAATCAGATAAAACTGACAAGGTGGGCCCATATTCAGTTAATTTTTCAGAAAAATAATAAAATATTCATATTTAACGACTGTTTGTCACCGTTAGGACAATAGGGACCTCGAACGACTAACTTGTATAACGTGAGGAACCAGATTGAATAAAAACAGTCGTTAGGGACCGACTAAAATGAAAATGATAAGCTTAGGGACCCCTAGGTGCGCTAACCCATGTGGACACAACATAAAAAAAATAAAAATTCACTTCAACAATTGACGATAGAAAATTACCACGTATTAATGAAGGATCTATTATAACAATTTTGGACGAGTATGGAGTACAAAATATCATTACCTCTAATTGTTATGAAAAAGAGACCTTAATTTTGGACGAGTATGATTTTAATAGCTTTTCTAGTACATTTTTTTCCTCTTCATATTTAAATATAAAAAATGAGTTAAAAGTAGATAAGTTCTTTTCTTGTGACTAAAACTAATGTAAATATATGGAGTTTTAATGGGATAAAATTAGGGGTGTACACGGGTCGGGTCGGTTATAATCTAAAACCACCACCGACCCGCTAAAAATTAAGCGGGTCAGTTCGGGTCGATTTTCAGTACTATAATCGCGGGTTGAGGGGTTGAGCGAATCGGGTCGGTTAACGACGGGTTTGTGGGTTGAGCAGTTAAATTTCAGGACCCAAAATAATGGGTCTGAACCATGCCCTAATCATCTCAAAATCAAACAAAAACCCAACTATCTTTTTTCCTTTCTTCTCGCAGTACTCCATACAACAAAAACAAAAAAAAACACCATTGTCACAATAAAACAACTTCAAATTCATTACATTAATGTTACATATTACAGATCTAATTCGCAAAATCAAAACCCATAATTTAATACAAACAATAAGATAGTAGAAAATAAAATCAAACATTAAAAAGCAAGATCGAAGAAGGAGTAGATCTGAGAAGAAGGTCGGTTGGTGTAAAAGGGAGAAGAACGCCAGCCGGTTGGCGGTAGCAGGAGGAGAGTGATCGGCTTGCGGCATCAGGAGGAGGAGAGGCGGAGGAGGACTAGAGACGAGAAGAGGGAGGATGAGCGGCGGAGGGGTAGAGGCGGAGGAAGGTAGTGGGGGCAACAACGAGGAAGAAGAAAGAAGGAAAAAAAGAGAGAAAAAAAGAAAAGGAAAGAAAAAAAGGAGAGCGACTAAAGAATGAAGAAGAAATGAGAAAGAGATTATCTATACTTAGGGTTAGGGTAAGTTGACGGGTCGGGTCGGTAGTAAGCGGTTTTCAAAAATACGACCTGTGAACTAACCCGCCACCGAATATACGGGTCAGTTATGTATCTATATACCTGTGATTTTGTTCTTTTTTGATTTTTGGCGGGTCGATTCAGGTCGGTTAAACGGGTCGGGCAGGTTGAGCGGATCAAATGTCACCCTAAATAAAACTATATATGAACTTTGGAAACTAATGCATCTTTAACCTAAAAAAATTATTATTCAAATTGAAGTAGTGTGTTAGAAAAACAAAACTCAAATTAAACAATTTATATGATATTGGCAAGGTACATGTTAGTTCTTCAACTTTTAATCTATATTAAACTTTTAATCTATATTAAAAGCAGACTTACAACATTCTCCTTTCAAATTTCAATCTACAATTATCATTTTATAAAACACATTTATCCATATCCTTTTCCAATACCTATAAATACATTTCATCCACTAATTAATTCCATAGGCTATTTGTTTTTTCATCAAGCAAAATTAAAAATTACTATCATTATGATAAAGTAACAAACTTAAAAAATATAAAGTATCTAAATTAATGTTTGTTGCACATAATAGATACGTTTTAAGTAAAAAATAGGATGATGAATACAAAATACGATAATATTATTACAATAAAAGTAAATTTAAAATAAAAAATGATAAAAATGTATATATAACTATATTCTTAGCACTGGACCTTCCGCCCGGTTGGCTTTTCAGTATTGAAATTGACGTAAAATTTATTTGCCCTAAAAGCTCTAAAATGGTGACGGATTTTTTTAAAATATCGGTGAACTGATGTAAGAATCGGTTACGATTTTAGAGGTTATGGAGGTTCACTACATGACGTTCAATGTTGATTAAAACTGCGTAATTTTATGTTTTTTTTTCTTAAAAAATGATAATTCTTAAGGAAATAAAGCAATATAGTCAACCCTCACTCTTTCTCTCGCTCACCAATCAAGAAACCTAAGATCCTAAAGTAATTATTTCAGGTATAAATTTATTTATTTAATAATTTAATTAGTTTTGATTTAATTATACATATAAATATTGCATGTGATGGTCACGTAAAAGAATGCGATTTATACCTGAAATAATTACTTTAGCACTTTAGAATTTTTTTGAAAAAATATATATAACTATATATGTTAAACCCTAATCGAACACTAATTAAACCCTGATTAGACCTCAAAATTTTAAATCTCTACCCCTTCTAATTGGATCCCCTAGTTCGTCCTAAAAATATAGATATATAACTTGGTGTTCAAGAAGACTCTAAGCTTATAGTAATGTATTTCCTTGTTTATCAGGTAGGAGCTGCTCAAGTGAATCTGAAGCTTTGCAAGAAAGAATCGTATTTTTTTTTCTTTCTGTTTTTTAAACAAATCCTTGAATATTGGGCTGAACCAAAAGGCCCTCTAAGAGTAAAGTTCGATCTACTAACCATGTGGATATGGCATCTAGTTCTACTTTCAAGTTTCAAGTTTCAACCATTGAACTTCACGGCTGGCTGGTGTGTGCCGCACGTGGCTTCCGGCCTTTCACCCCAACTACCAATAAATAAATGTTGTTATCGCGGCCTACCCCCTTATAAAACCCCGTATTTTCTCAAATTTACAAATACTACCACTCTCTCCCTCTGTCTGTCCTCCCTCGCTATAAAGATTAAAACCAGTAATCCTTGACTCCTTGCAAATTAAGTCCAGTAATCAGCTTCCCCTCCATATAAAAAAGGAAAGGAAAATGTCTCCGTCACAGCCTATCGCCGGAATCCAAGTCGAGAACTTCACATTCCCACCGACGGCACAACCTTCTTCCTCAGACAAAGTTCTCTTCCTCAGCGGCGCCGGTTCCTTATTCTGCGAACCTCTACGTCTTTGTCAATGGCATTTAATCACTATTATTGACGTTTCGTTTCATCTACTTTCCTTTATTCATGGCTCGTTCTAAAATGCGCAGGGGTGAGAGGATTGTAGATTGAAGGAAGGTTCATAAAGTTCACGGCTATAGGAGTGTACTTGGAGGATAACGCTGTGAAGACGCTCGCCGTTAAATGGAAGGGAAAGAGTGCAGAGGAGTTGACCGATTCCGTCGAGTTCTTTAGAGATATCGTCACTGGTAAGTTAGTAATAAGTTCATCTGCTTCTTGTTTGATCGTGATTTAGCTGAATTTTTGGGTATTGTGATTGTTTTGACTTTTGAGAACTTTTAGCTATGACGCAACATGACGTTTTCTGTTTGTGGTGGGTGAGGAGGTGAGGTACTGAGTAGGCGTAAGTTAGCAATTTGAGCGTGATAGGAAAGTACAGTTGACTGAAGATGCACTTGACAATAACGCTTCAAATCTCATTTTTGTAAATATGGTTGCTGCTATAGATAAGGAGTCTAAATTTAAAATAGAAATTATGTGTAATATGAATTTCCTGTATAGTCATGCTGTGTTTATTTCTGTTATTGATTTGAAGGTCCTTTTGAGAAATTCATACGGGTGACGATGATCTTGCCTTTAACTGGGCAACAATACTCAGAGAAGGTTGCGGAGAATTGTGTTGCCTATTGGAAATCTGTGGGAATTTACACGGATGCAGAAGCTAAAGCCATCGACAAATTCCTTGAGGTCTTTAAGGATGAAACCTTCCCTCCTGGATCGTCTATACTTTTTACTCAATCACCCAATGGATCCTTAACTGTAAGTTAAACCATAGCATTTTTATATTACTGTGTATGTCATTATCACATTACTATAACAACATTTATTAAATCATTTATTTTCTTTTGCATGTTGTTATTTTTACAGTGTCTTCGTTGGCTTCTAGGAAGAAAGAGGCGTTCGTACTTATTTTGTTTATAATTTGTTTTTGGTTCTTGCTAATTCCAGATTAGCTTCTCAAAAGATGGGTCAATCCCAGAAATTGGGAGTGCAGTCATTGATAATAAACTACTTTCAGAGGCAATACTTGAGTCCATTATTGGCAAACATGGTGTTTCTCCAGAAGCAAAACAGAGTTTGGCTGCAAGGTTATCAGAGTTATTGAAAGAGAGTAGCAAGAGCAGAAGTGTTGTGGAGAATGGAGAGGCTAAGGTAATTGAGCAGGAAACAAAACTGTTAAAAAATGGGGGAGGAAGCAGTTTTTTTATTAATCCATGAATGAAGTTTTAGGCAATACTTGAGTCAATTATTGGCAATCATGGTTTGTCAACTATTTTGCACATGATATTAGGTTTTGTGCGTGTTTTTGACCTTGAAGAGAAAATAAAGGATTTCTTCTCTTTCAGCATGTCAATGAAATCAAGGTGGAGTCTGTCACATTTGCACCAACAGCAAAACCTCCAGCTTCGGAAAAAACTCTCTTCCTTGGTGGTGCAGGTTCCCTCCATGCCCTTAACTTGCATCATTTTTATCCAAGCAGTATATATATATTTTTAATGGTTTGTGCTTAAATGCATAGGGGAGAGAGGGTTGCAAAGTGAAGGAAAGTTTATAAAGTTCACAGCAATAGGGGTGTACTTGGAGGATACCGCTGTGCATTTGCTTGCTCCTAAATGGAAAGCCAAGAGTGCCCCTGAGTTGGCAGCTTCCGTTGAGTTTTTCAGAGATGTTGTTTCAGGTAATTCACTTTCTTCTGTTTTCTGTTACTTTTCTGTTGTGATTTTCTGCAGTCTTTTATGAGAACCTGTCAATGTGAGAAACTTGTTGTTGCTAGTTGCATATAATCATTTGATTTGAGTATGAAGTTTAGATACAAGATCAAGGCTACCTAATGAGCAGATTGAAATTACTTGATTGCACTTTAAATAACTAAGGAAAAAAGTTCAATTGAAAGTTGGAACTGTCTTGACTAGATATTAATTAATTATTCTACATTTTCTTCTTTATCTGTCTTGACTAGATGTTCTGGCACCACTCCAAACACGCAGTATGTAAATAGCTGATCAGAACAATTGAGGAGAATTTACGTAGCTTGAGAATGAATTTAGCCTGAGAGTTCAAATGTTCTTTACCTTAATAGGACTACCATTTCCTGTCCAAAGGTCAAATCTTAATCTTCTCTTATTGGTTTTTGAAGGTCCCTTCGAGAAATTTGTACAGGTGACAATGATCTTGCCTTTAACTGGTCACCAATACTCAGAGAAGGTCTCAGAGAACTGTGTTGCCTACTGGAAATCTGTTGGAATCTACACTGATGCAGAATCAAAAGCCATTGAGGAATTCCTGCAGGTCTTCAAGGATGAAACATTCCCTCCTGGCTCCTCTATTCTTTTTACGCAAACACCCTTTGGAACGTTAGCTGTAAGTAAAAAAAATCTCGGTTTTTTACCAGAGATATTTCTTTGATCTTTACATGTCCAACCATTCATGAGATTAGGTAAAATTTGTCTAATCATTTATAAAAGATCACCCGAAGTATAAAAGACATCATTTTAGCGCTCTCCATATCATAGACTATTGCCGTTTGTTAATTCATCTTCAGCACAGTTGGATGCAGGTACTATTGTTTAATTACTTAATTAACACTTACTTGTTCTTGCTAACTACAGATCAGTTTTTCAAAAGATGGTACCATACCAGAAATTGCTAATGCAGTAATAGAGAATAAACTACTTTCTGAGTCGATACTCGAGTCAATTATGGCAAGCATGGTGTTTCTCCAGCAGCGAAACAGAGTTTGGCTGCAAGGCTGTCGGAGTTGTTGAAATGAAGTATGAAAATGTAAGGCTTTCGTTTCCTTTGTCATAAGGAAGCTAGTTGTTGATGGATGAGAAATTGAAGTGGAATAAAAGACTGTTCTTGTTTATCTAGGCGCATTACAATTATAAAAAATGATTGGAACAGATTAGGGCACATTCAGAGAAACAAAAAAAGAGAGATTAAAATGCCCCTACCCCTAAAATAATACATGGAATTCAACCTGCATTTTCTACTTCAATGGTGCTGTAATGTTAAGCTGGTCTGAAATTGATTTGTGTTTAGCTGAGAACTTGCCAGCTGTCCATTGATTAAGGGGTTAATACATGTACGTCACCTCTTTTGCTTGGTACATATCGAGTTGAGGCTCCCTCATCATCACTCCGATAAAATTGCTTCAGTTGCAAGATGAATGGTGCTGTGGTCGCATTCTTAACATCTAGTGCATTATATAATTTTTTCCTTTAATAAAATATCTTTTGAGGAAAAAAAAATACAAAAGAATGTCATTTTATTACTTTTTAAACGATTTTTAAATTTAAATAATTTTTTATTCATTTAAATAGCTTAGCAATTTTTTTATTAGCGCATTAATTCGGTGTTTTAATTGAAGATTAGAAATAAAATATTAAATTTAAATTTAAGTGTAAAATTTTAATAAGTTTTGATTCATTTTAAAAACTTAGCAATATTGTACTGGTGTTTTTTTTCTGATAAGCATTTTACTAGTGTGTTAAAAAAACTAAAATTCAGTTTTCCTAGTTAATTCGGTATCTTTACATTTTTATCAACTAGTTCATGGGTCAAATCGATAGAAATTTCCCAGAAACTATTATCAAGCAACAATGAGCATCATGAATTGCCAAAAATCAATTTTTTTAAAAAAAATATTTAAAATTTTGTTCTTGCTAATTGCAGATTAGATTCTCCGGAAAATGAGTCGATCCCTGAGAGTGGGAATGCAGTGATTGATACTACCTCCGTCCTGAAATAATGGAAGTTTTGCTACTTTTTATTACTGTATATATTACTTGACTTTTTACTGTTTAAGCTACTTTTTGTTATTGTTTCAAAGTGTCAGTTATTTCAGGACAGAGGGAGTAATAAACTAAGAGAAATGCTATTTAGATTGAATGGTTGGGTTGAAATGTTGGGTTGAATAGCATTTAAAATTTCTTGGTCACATTGTTGGTCCTTCGACGTCATTTCCTCCTCCATATTTCAACCTAAATATGGCACAACTTCATTTCCTCCTCCCTCTTCGACGCACAACTTCTTTTCCTCCTCAGCCCAAATCCAATCACCCTCTCCAAACCTAGCCGCCATCGACCGCCACCGACCGGGTTTCCTTGCGACAACACCGACCGGGTTTCCTCTTCCTTCCTCCCTCGTCCTCAAAACCCGATATGTTCATAACCTAGTAACTCGCCGTCGAAACGGGTAAAAAATAATAATAAACCCGATGCTTAGATGTACAAACTAATTTGCATATAATGGTAACAGGGTCGATCCACAGGGAGAATGAAGTACGAAATCTTGCCCTAAATGTACGATAGAAAGAAATACACACACGGAAACACAAAGGGGGGGGGGGGGGGTTTACAACCAAAAATGTCGAGAGCATGATAGCTAACAAAGACGTAAATAATAAATCAAGAGAATTAACAAACATAAACAAAGCAGACAAAGAATTAACCAAGATAAAATCAAAAATGAGAAATCTTAACAAGGGATTTTTCTTGGGTTGCGTCGAGGCCTCGTCAATCATCGACGCACAGATAGTCTATTCTCACGCTATAGACATGCTATAGAGGTCAGGTACGTTTAGGCCTCCTGCTTTCCTCTTACGAGAAGCTACCCCCCATTTTCACTGTTAATAAGGTAGCCTTGACGTTGTGTCGTCCTCCTAGGCACGAAGCGGGGGGGGCAATACTCACAACGCCCATGAAGATAAGGAAAGACACATCTAGGGCTAGATGCCTCTCAGTTTGTCAGGCTCGCGACACCGCCCAATCACTCACTTGCCCTAGACAGAACGGACCAAGCTAATGACAATCTATCTAGTGTCTACTCTATTATAAGGCTTCGCGTTAGTTATAACCAAAGAAATGACGAAGGTCTAGAATAGTAAATTAAAAGGTGATCAAGCTCCTAATAAAACCATCTAGATCTAGCATTAAAATGACAAGTGAGTAAATATAGCGAAGAGAATATATTAAACACAATTCGGTCTCGTGACAATCCTCATGCAACCCTTAAAACACCCTTGCTAAGCTAAAGAGCTTAGCCACACATACTAATCAATAACAAAACATATTTGATCATAAGTATAAGAAGAAAGAAATACGAAATGAAGATAAATACAATATTAAGAAATACCGGCCGGAGCTAAAGCTTCGGTTTGAACAGTGATGCCGGCGACGGCTACAAAGAAATGGGAGTGACAAATCCCAAGAAGGAAGGTGAATGACTGCTCCCAAAATGATACTATGACCTAATGATTGAGTCTTTTTCTAAAAACCCTAAAACTAATGTTTAAATACTCTCACAACTCACTAGAAGACAAAGGACAGCTAGGAGAAGGAGACAAAATTAGAGGACGCCCTAAAGGAATATTCCTAAGGTAGCCAAAAAGGAATCTGGGAGGAATCCCGCGAGAATCTTGCTGCGTGCGTCCTTAAGGAGATGCTTGCACGAGCAGCAATGGACGTAGGGCTAAATGCGGCTCTGAATGGCTCAATTGAGAGTCTTGGGCAAGACCACCCGGCTGGCATCTAGGGCTCAACGATGGAGAAACAGCTAGGCCTTGATGCTTTGAGATGCATGATAGAATTCCACAAAAAAGGGGTATTTCGGCATATTTTCCTCTTTGAGCCTAGATCTGCGAAAAGTACGAATTCAAAGGAAAATTAGCAGTATCATACCCAAGATAAGCCTATAAATACAGAGGAAAATATGTATAAAATACGCTATATCAAATATCCCCACACTGCCTGATGCTCGCCCTCGAACATCTACAAAACTGAAAACCACCCCAAACATAGACATCCACAACCAAACCAGACACAGAAACAAACCATGCACCAAGCTAAATTTCGCTAATGACACTACTTCACCTAGACAACACCTACATCAAATCAGAAGGGTAACGACCCTAAAGATTAGACTTTCCTACATCCAGCCCATGTACCAACAATCCTCACCAGATAGGTGTTTACGCTCACGCTCGCAAACAAGGCTATGTATTTGATCGTTTAAAACTAAATGCATCTAGCGCAACACAAAACCAGACTTGCACATTAATCCGAGTACATAGTACACATGCATGGGCAATCAATCAATCAGGAAGAGCATCACATCAGCAAAAAGAAAGAAAAGGGAAGGGTAGGTTTAGAAAAGAAGGAAAAGAGGGAGAAAAGGAGAGGAAAAGAAATAAAACAGAAAGAGAAATAGGAAGAGAAAGAAGGTGATAACCAACTCAAACCTGGATGGATTCCTTGGCTAGGAAACATGCGAGATGGTAAGACAACACTCGTCGAGGGCAGGATGGTAGAGGCGAAGGCTACACGAGGGATTTCTTCATCTTCGGCAGGGAGCTCTTCTCTGATGCGGTACTAGAAGTGATTTCTCTTGTTCATGTTTCATCCCCTTATTTTATTCTGATTTGATTTTTTTATTTTTTTTGGCACGAACCTTTTCTTGCTTTGATTCAACTAGGGCAGAAGACTTTTGAGGCGTCTTGCCCTAGATCTGCTTCCAGCACTGAAGTTTAACTTATAAATCTCTCCCCACACTTATACTTTTCTAGGGAGTGGGCTCTTTCTTTAGGATACTGCTAGGGAATGACGATACTTTTGTTGAGTTGCCCTAGCTGTGCTTTCTGCATCTGAGCCTTAACTTCTTCTACTCTCCCCACACTTATACATTTATGCGCGTCCTTCTGGATGTCTAGCCCTCGAC
This sequence comes from Viola odorata, assembly GCA_963691705.1. Classification (NCBI taxonomy): domain Eukaryota; kingdom Viridiplantae; phylum Streptophyta; class Magnoliopsida; order Malpighiales; family Violaceae; genus Viola; species Viola odorata. Next base: position 26,048,306 of record OY829546.1, on the reverse strand, counting down.
GCTGCCCTCAACAATTGCTGCTTACCTGCCAAGGAAAAAGATCAAGAAGATAAGCTCAAATGGTTTGGAAAAAGATGGAAAAGAGAGGGGTAGGGGTAGATGAGTCGAGGGCAAGATGAAGAAAATGAGACAAAAAGGGAGAAAAGAAAGACAATGATGTAAAGACTTTCGTTGTTTTGATGCTTTCCCGTGTCTAATGGTGCCTATACTCTGGGATATCATGCAAGTCCAGCTAGTGCGTAGCTAAGCATCCTATTCGCACATGAAGAAAATATGGCATGAAAGCTCAAAGTGCTCACTAGGTGGTGCTATTTGTGATTGTTGGTGTCTAGGCCGAGATGCAGATATAAGGTTTGACAGGCAAAGTGTGATGGTTAGATCTAGGCAAGGTGCTTCTTGGTCTATTCTTGTGCATAAAGGGTCGAAAGTGTGTGTCCATACTTGGGGGTTTTAAAACTGGCAGTGCGACCTTTTTGGCAAAAATCTAGCAAAAACCTAAAAATAAAATCTGAGAAAATTTTGAAATTTTTCACAAAACATGCAGTCATGCAACAAGCGAGAAATTAAACAATCATTCATGCAAAAGTAAAATAAATATTCAAACAATTAAATCCCTCCTCACACTTAGGCAGCGTATTGTCCTCAATGTGAGAAGGGCATAAAAATAGTTCAACAAAAATAAAAATAGAAATAGTTCAGCGGAAAAAAATAAAAGGGGTGAGAATGTTTTGAGCCCTCCTCGAGGGCAAGATAATTGTTTGTTCTTGGGGGGGATTAAGAGGGTGGGAGGTTGCGTCTCACTACTTCAGCCGTCAAGGCCTGAAGTTCGGTAAGGATAGCCTAGAGTAGTCGTTCGATAGAGGATGCATTGATCATGGTGGGGCCCGAAGGAGGATCATCTTGTGCACGAGGGACTGAGGGTCGAGATGGGCTAGCGTGGCCAGGATAAGGCCTCGTTGGTGGTTGGGCCACTTCTGGGTATGTAAAGTCGCCTCTATATTTGGTCCTGAAAACTTGCTCCTTTTGCGGGGTGAGACCTGTACTGAAACTCAACACACCCTGTGAGATACAAAGATGCCCCATCCCATCAAGGGTCCGGGGTCTAAAATCTTAAAAAGAACATGGGTGAGCTGGTTATGAGTTTGTAGATTGAGGCCATGATGACTAAAAGCAAGCAAGGTAACAAGAGAACCAAATGCTGGGCTGCGAGAATTTTGTTGAATTCCAGTAATGGCCTTCGCAACCCAGTACCCCAAGTTGACTCTATACCCACGCAACATGCACCATAAGAAAAATAACTCTTGCAACGATAGCTGGCTCGAATTATTGTACTCTTTTTTGTTCCTCTTGGGCTTGAGCTCAGATTTTGAGGATTGCTCAGTGTCGAGGGCAGGACGAACTAGAGGTAATTTATGACCACTTCGGAGGGTCATAGCACACACTTCATGTTTAGGATTTGCTTCTGTCTGTCCAGGCAGTCTACCTCTGTTTTTCAATTCCTTCATCTCGGCATTCATCACACTCATTTGCTTTTGCATTTCGGAAATTAAACTCTTGTAATTAATGGTATCATCAACGGGTGGAGGGGCAGAAGTTTGATCTTTGGATGGATGTTGGTATTGCTGATTATGCTGGTATGGAGGTCTAGGCCTGAATTTTTGCATGTTGAAAGGAGGCTGGTTACCATACTGATATGGTTGCTGTTGTGGTTGACTAGGGCCGGGAGACTGTGGGTTGTGAGACCAGCTGAAGTTGGGATGTTTCCAGCCTTGGTTATAATTCTGGCCATAAGGGACGTTGTATCCCCCAACTGTATTAACTGAAATTTCTTCTGGAATATAGGGGCAAACGTCCGTGGGATGATCTACGAAATTGTAGATTTGACAGGCCTTGATTTGGACAGGTTGTCCTGAAGCTATATTCTGAAGCATGCTCGTGATGGTAGTCAACTGATTTTACATGGTAGCAACGCGGACATTCTGAGAATTACTTGCCACTGATTCAGAGGCAACAATAGTCTTGGCCATGAGCTCGATTATAGCTTTGGCAGCAATTGGGGTACGAGCACAAAGGGAACCACCGGTAGCGGCGTCCACTAAAGCTTTGTCATTTCGCTTCAAGCCTTCGTAGAAGTACTGGATGAGGGCATGATCGGTCAGATTGTGCGAAGGGCATAAGGCTTGCATTTTCTTGTAGCGTTCATGGTATTGTCCTAGGCTTTCGTCGTCTCTTTGAACAATAGAAACTAATTGCTTGCGGGTTACGCTTGCCGTAGACGCTGAATAATACTTATCAGTGAAGACTTTGGAAATCTCGGCCCATGAAGAAATAGATCGAGGAGGAAGTTCATATAACCAATCCTTGGCAGCGTCCTTGAGGGACCATATAAAAGCTCGCAACTTAGCTTGGTCGATGTCGACATTAATAGGCTTCATGGGCTCGTAGACTGAATGAAGGTGCTATAAATGGTGATGCGGATTCTCCTTAGGCATTCCGTGGAAAGATGGAAGGTGATGCATGACAGCGGACTTGAGTGTCCAATCATGCTGGATAGTGGGCCAGATGATGCAACTACTAGGAGCTTCAAGGGCAGCATTGAGGTCATCGATGGTTTGATCATTAGGTGGTGGTTGTGGCGGTGGGTCTTCCATATTGGGTACATTGTGGTCGACAAACTCAGCGTTGTCGAGGCCTGGATGAAAGAAAGGAAATTCCGCGAGAAAGAACCCGTCGGGATTATCCAGATCGTCTAGATTCCTATCGAGGGCAGGATCGGGGATTTCTCTATGATTAATAGCTGGTCCCCTAGCTTACATTCGAAGTCCTCTTTCTGTTCTAGTAAGCTCGAGATCAAGTGGTAGAAGGTCCGGAGCAGATCTCCTGGTCGTTGTAGTATAGTGGTAAGTATTCCCGCCTGTCACGCGGGTGACCTGGGTTCGATCCCCGGCAACGACGCCAAAATTTGACTCGCTGTCGAAACGGGTCAAAAATAATAATAAACTTGAAGCCTTGATGCACAAACTAATTTGCGTATAATGGTAACAGAGTCTATCCACAGGGAGAATGAAGTATGAAATCTTGCCCTAAATGTACAAAAAAAGAAATGCACACACGGAAACACAAAGGGGGGGGGGGGGGGGTTTACTGGTTAAACCAGTGTTTTTGGAACCGGACCGGACAGCGAACCGGAAATGGAAATTTTATGGTTCGACCAGGTTCAACCGGAAAAAACCGGATTGAACCATTGGACCGTTTTGAACCGGACACATATCGAACCGTTCAATCTTAGATAATTTAACCGGATTGAACCGGCTGGTTTTTAAATTCTGATGGGCTGACCCATGCTTGTAATGGGCCGGCCCATCAAATTTTCAAAAAAAAAATAAAAAAATAACCAAAACCAAAACGGCGTCGTTTTGGCCAAACCAAAACGACGCCGTTTTGGTTAGGCACATAATTTTTTCCTTTTTTAAAAAAAATAAAAAAATAAAAAAATAAATCAAAAATCAAAACGGCGTCGTTTTGCATTGAACCAGCCGGGTTGATATTGAACCGGCCGGTTCGCCGGTTGTCAAAAAACCGGCCGGTTCGTCCGGTCCAACCCGGGTCACATGCATTTCGGTCCGATAGGCCGAATCAGACCGGAAACCCAAAAAATCTGGTTGAACCGGACCGAACCGGCCGGTCCGGTCCGGTTCCAAAAACACTGGGTTAAACAAGTCAACCAAAAATGTCGAGGGCACGATAGCTAACAAAGACGTAAATAAGAAATCAAGAGAATTAACAAACATAAACAAAGCAGACAAAGAATTAACCGAGATAAAATCAGAAATGAGAAATCTTAGCAAGGGATTTTTCTTGGGTTGCGTCGAGGCCTCGTCAGTCATCGACGCACAAATAGTCTATTCTCACGCTATAGACATGCTATAGAGGCCAGGTACATTTAGGCCTCCTGTTTTCCTCTTACGAGAAGCTACCTCCCATTTTCACTGTTAATAAGGTAGCCTTGACTTTGTGCCGTCCTCCTAGGCACGAAGCGGGGAGGCAATACTCACAACGCCCATGAAGATAAGGAAAGACACATCTAGGGCTAGATGCCTCTCAGTTTGTCAGGCTAGCGACACCACCTTAATCACTCACTTGCCCTAGACAGAACGGACCAAGCAAATGACAATCTGTCTAGTGTCTACTCTATTATAAGGCTTCGCGTTAGTTATAACCAAAGAAATGACGAAGGTCTAGAATAGTAAATTAAAAGGTGATCAAGCTCCTGACAAAACCATCTAGATCTAGCATTAAAACGACAAGCGAGTAAATATAGCAAAGAGAATATATTAAACACAATTAGGTCTCGTGACAATCCTCATGCAACCCTTAAAACACCCTTGCTAAGCTAAAGAGCTTAGCCACACATACTAATCAATAACAAAACAGATTTGATCATACGCATAAGAAGAATGAAATACGAAATGAAGATAAATGCAATATTAAGAAATACCGGCTGGAGCTAAAGCTCCGGTTTGAACAGTGATGCCGACGACGGCTATAAAGAAATGGGAGTGACAAATCCCAAGAAGGAAGGTGAGCGGCTGCTCCCAAAATGATACTATGACCTAATGATTAAGTCTTTTTTCTAAAAACCCTAAAACTAATGTTTAAATACTCTCACAACTCACTAGAAGACAAAGGACAGCTAGGAGAAGGAGACAAAATTGGAGGAAGACCTAAAGGAATATTCCTAAGGTAGCCAAAAAGGAATCTGTGAGGAATCTCGCGAGAATCTTGCTGCGTGCGTCCTTGAGGAGATGCTTGTACAAGCAACAACGAGTGTAGGGCTAAATGCGACTCTGAATGGCTCAATCGAGAGTCTTGGGCAAGACCACCCGACTGGCATCTAGGGCTCGATGATGGAGAAATAACTAGGCCTCAATGTTTTGAGATCCACGACAGAATTCCACAAAAAAGGGGGTATTTCGGCATCTTTTCCTCTTTGAGCCTAAATCTGCGAAAAGTACGAGTTCAAAGGAAAATTAGCAGTATCATACCCAAGATAAGCCTATAAATACAGAGGAAAATATGCATAAAATATGCTATATCACCTAGCAACCTCCATCTCTACGACAACCACCGCCACCAAATCCGACGACGACCTCCATCCTTACGACAACCACCGCTACCTCTCCCAAACCTAGCGAATCCGACAGCACCGACCGGATTTCCGCCACCGACAGTGTAGGTAGTGAATGTAGATGGCAAGAGCTTAGATGCTTGGTTGTTATTTCCTAACATACTGGTTCTAAATGAAATTTGAGAATTCTAGTATTGGCTTATTTAATAGTAAATTTATTGTTCTGGTTTTCCATTTGTTTAATGAAAGACCAAATGGAGTAAATGATAATTGGACTTGTCAAATGGGACATGTGATGGTAATATTTTTTCTGTTTGTATGCTCCATAAAATGTCAAAGTTGCTGGAGCAATATGATTTGTGTATGTAGAAGTAATTCTGACCACTTGAATAATTTTTATACGACTAACATTCTTGCGACAACTTGTTTTACTAGACTCTCTAGTGAATATCTCTAAGCATGAAATTGTTAATAAGGAAATTGCAATCTGGAAAGTGAATATATACTCCTGTTTTGTTACAGGTAATGGAGTCTTTGCCACAAAGTGATGAGCCACAAAGTGATGAGCCACAAAGTGATGAGCCTCAAAGTGATGAACCTGATGATAAATTGATTCCAAAGTCAGGTATGGTCTTCAAATCAGAAGAAGTTTATAATTTTTATCTTGGGTATGCTCGTGAAGTGGGATTCGGTATTAAGAGAAAAAGTGGGAAGAAAGATGAGGATGGGAAGCAGAAGTATTATGTTGCTGCGTGTAGTAAAGGAGAATCGCATAAATCCATAGCAAAAAATGATTTTAATCCAAGGCCATCAAGTGTTTGTAAAAGGAACTTTTTGGGCTGGAATGTCTACAACCCAAAGAAGTGAAAGTATAAATGCATTCTTTGATGGGTATGTTGGTCCCAAGACGTCTTTAAAGCAGCTTGTAGAGCAGTATGATAATGCATTGAAGAGTAAGAACGAGAAAGAAAACAAAGCAGATTTTGATTCGTTCAATTCCCGTATTCCTATGATAACTGGTTTTGGATTTGAGAAAGACCTTCAAGATGCCTACACAAATGCACTGTTTCAGTTATTTCAGGATGAGTTGCGGGGTATGGTGTACTGCAATCTTACCTTGCTTGACAGGTACAAATCAATTTCGAGCTAATTCTATTGATTTTAAATTATGATCCCGTATTAACTCCAATGTTGCTTCTGAATGTTGTTTCTATGTTGTAAATCATAAATTGACAGGTGTCGCTACCCGATTTTTGACCACTCTTTTTGTCACATTTACATAATTTTACGCTTATCACGTTTAATAGCTCGTCTAGATCAAATTTCTATCGATTCTTGGTCCTAGGCTAGTTTGTTTAATATTTTGTGTCATTTCGTGCCTTTTTAATTTTTTCGTATTTTTAACTGTCTTTTTGCGAACTTCTTTCGATCCCGAGTAAGTTTCGCGGGACCGAGGGTCGAACGCGTTATTTCTTTATTTGATAATTACGTGCTAATTTTCTCTTTCACGCCACCGCGTTCAGTTTTGTTCAATTTATGTCGTAAGGACATTTATTTTGCGCGCAAACGTTTTGACACTTCCGAAAGAGAAAATAAATACGTTAAATCAACTTTCGCATTTCTTCACTGTATATTAGTTTTCTTGCCTTATTTTTCTACACATATTTGTACCCTCGGCTCGGATTTATTTTCACTTTCGTACGATTTTACTCGTACCAAAATATCCCGTTCGTGCCAAAAAAAATGGGATAAACTCTACATAAATGCACATTTAATTCATTCTCATCCTCCAGCACAGCTCCAGCTTGCCTTGCTCACCACCTAGCCACACAATCAAACTTCCTCATCACTTGGCCACAAACTTCCCTACCCTAGCTCATCATCACCCTCCCAAAATATCCCCCGTCAATTTTCACCCACACAACCAACCGACTCCACCTTGATTTTTTTCTATAAATAGCAACCTTCAAGCAACAAATCAAGGGCACCAAAATTCTCCTCTTAATCTCCACTTCTTGCACTACCTTCTTGGATAAAATTGCTCTCCCGGAAAGGTAAACTCCCTCTCTCTCTAGCTTTCTTTAATTTTCGTTTTTTATTTTAATGCATGAATAAATTGCTAGAACATGCTTAGAATGCTTAGTTTTCATGTTATTTATGCTTCCCTTGCTCCAATTTGAATGCATGAAGCTTTGGTTAATTAATGGACATATATGCATATTAATTAAGCTTGTCTTTCCATGGAAAATTGCTACGGTTTGGAGTTGTTTTTCTTTGCTGTTTTTGTGGCCTTGATGTGCTGTTTTGTTACCTTAATTATTGCAACCATTTTGGGTAAGAATGGTGGAGGTTGGGAGTTTGAGTAATTAGCCATGGATGCTGTTTTGGTAGAGAAGAAAGGTAAGGAAGAAAGGTGATGGCGGGAAAGAAGAAAGGCAAAGGTGATGGGCTTGATTTCATCCCAAGCCCATCTTGAATAAATGAGTGCTGGGCTTGATTTAATCCCAAGCCCAGCCACTGTTTTGGACAAGTGATAGGCCCGACCCGTTTAAAATTTTGTATGTATACAATTTAATTTCTCGTATGGTTTTCGTATGCTTATAAATTGTTCATTTATTTAAATGTTAATATCGCATGAGTTGTTTACATGTTCGTAGGCGATATGTGTATTTTATTTTTCATGTTTTAAATATCGTATGAATTGTTTACATGTTCGTATGCTTTTAATGCCATATTTTATTTAATTAAGTTGTGTACTTGTTTAAATTAAAATTTGGGCTTGGCTTGTGCCAAGCCCATTTTTTAATGTCCAAAAATCCCTTGTGGGGCCCACTTATTTTCGTATATGCCATGCATAATTCTCGTATGCCATGTATAGTTTTCGTACGCCATGTATAATTCTCGTGCACCATGTATAATTTCCATATATGCCATATATAATTTATTTCGTATGCCACGTATATTTTATTTCGTATATGCCATATATAATTTGTTTATGCCATGTTTATTTAATGCATGTTGTAATTAATTTGTTTATGCCATGTTTAAATTGTTGTGAAATAATTAATATGCTTGCATGTTATAAATAAATCGAATATTAATTATGCCATGTTTAAAATTGCTCATATGAAACAAATGAACTAATTGATTACTTGGTTGCCATGTTAATTAATTATTTACTTGTTTCCTATGTCTAATTAATTATTTATTTGTTTGGCATGAAATAAATTGCTTATTTGTTCATCACGTTTATTCAAATATTTATTTGTCAAATTAAGTAAATGTTTGCATGCGCTTTTCTTATTTATTTATTTTCGAAAACGTTGCTAACACTCTCATTTTGCAAGGAAGATCAAGATCACGCAACGCAAGTACGTCTTTCTTCTAAGTCTCTTTTATTTATTTAATGTCTTTTGCAAATATTATTTTCATGTATGTTATCTAAAAATGCTAAAAAACTTATAATTATATGCATGATAAAATCAATCTCACATGTTTATATGTTTAAATCACTCGCTTTATGCCATGAGATTAATTGTTATATTTGATAATTGAGCATGGTGGCTTAAAATCCCACACAGTTATTTGCATTCACGAAAACGTACGATGTTAGTATTTATCCATGTTAGGATCACGTAGTAATTAATTAATTAATCATGCATGGCTCGATGAAAAGGGGGAACGTCCGCTCTAGCATAACGAACAAACGGTAACCCCGTCCTTCGTGTCCCGATCGGAAATAACATGTCCCAACGAAATATGCTAAGATGTAACGTCACCTTTGAGGGCCAAATCGTGCCAATCATGTTAAATAATCGGAAAGTGTCCCAAGTCGGTAAGCGGACTCTGTTGACATGATCCAATCATTGGCCTATGTAAATGATTGGAAAGTGACTTGAGTTCGTGGGAAGAGGAGGTTGACATGCTTCGATTATTTATTTTCGTGTCAAAATATTAAACATAACAAACACCTCACTTTATAACCGGTAACCGTTTTAGGGTGTGACTTGGGTGCCTAACACCTTCCCAAGTCCACAATACGACCTCGAACCTTTTTTCAATGGTTTAGACCATTTGTGCCTTAGTTTTTTTATTTTTTATGCCATGACGCTTAGGTTCCCTAAACCTTAGAAATTAGGGTGGCGACTTCATTGTATTATGCAAAGCATCCATTTATGCTTAGCATCCGCCGCAAACCTTAAACTCATTTTCAACGAAAAAGGGGGTGCGACAACAGGTCCGAACCAATTTTGACATTTCAAATAACTAACCTATTGACTGATAAAGAGGGTGCAATAAGAGGAAAAGTTTCTTATGTTGTTCGTTATGATGAGAGGAATCTTGAATGTAAGTGTTCATGTTGTCTGTTTGAGTTTAAAGGAATTATTTGCAGACATATTGTGAAGGTGTTTATTATCGAAAGGATATTTCATATTCCCTGTCAATATATCTTGAATCGCTGGAGGAAGGATGTCAGACACAAATATTCATATGTCAAGAATTGTTATGATGACGACATGAATGATGAATGGAGAGTGAGATACAATAGTTTGAATTCACAATGGTCGAAGGTTATAAAGACTGGAGCTGACTCTGTAGAGAATCATAACTTTCTAATGAGAAGCTTAGAGGAGGCAACTTCAAAACTCTCACTCAGTGATTCAATTAAGTGGAAGAAGTAGTCCGCAAAGGCCTCCTCATTGATCATGGCAGAAGACTGTCAAAAGTTCTCGAGTCCTTTGAAGGTGCGAACAAAAGGGCGTCCTCCATCCAAAAGGAAAATGTCAACAGTAGAACAAAAAATGAACAAAAAATAGGTATAAAATATATTTTTTAAAATTATTTTGTTCAATAATGATTGTGATATTTGTATAAGTTGTTTAACTTCTCATTAATGTTTCTTCTAATAGAGTGCTCAAGCAAGCAAAAGCAAGAAAGATCATTCTGAGTCACAAAATCAATTTGGAACTCAAGAGAGTCAATTTGGACCATCTGAACCATCCACTGTGAATCAATTTGGAACTCAAGAGAGTCAATTTGATTATTTCTCTTATTGATGAACTTGTATTATTGATCCACTTCAAGTGTTTATGGTGATTTAATGACCCAATGATTCTGATGGTTTTTGTATGACAAGCATTTACACTTACCCTATAAGAAATGATGGTAACTTGAAATGTTTCGTCTTTCTTAATCTGTTCTCAAAGTGTTTGACAAAGATACTATTTTATTCACCATTATGATTTGTGATCCTGTGTCATATTCACAATTCATGATATTTGTATTAATTTACTATAAATAACAATCCAAATCTAATTCAAAGACAACTACAATTTCATTAAAAGTTGCAGATTAATAATTCAAGCACACTAGGGGGTGAAAAAATCAACACAAAAATAACAAGGACATGTCCTTTGCATCAAACAAAGACTTACAACCATTAACTTGAAACCCTAAAAATTACAATAGTAATCAAGAACAGATGGAGAAGGATGGCAAGACATAGGACGACAGATGGACAATTATTGAGATTGCCAGATATTGCATCAACCTTCTCCTTCAACTCCCTTCGAATCACCTCGCATTCTTCCTTTATACCTTCCTTAATATCTTCCTTAATCGCAACCCAGTCATTAATTTCATCCCGACGAACGTTGTGCACGGATCCACCTTGCACATTGCACCATGCCCACAATCCACACTCACCATTCGCACATTTATATTACAACCTTCCCGGGTTGTGAGTCGATTCTGATATCTTAACCATAACTCTTACCCCACAATAGCACAGTCTGTTCTTGAATCTATGGTACGATGCTGCACCATTTCCTTCGCTAGTTCCTGCGGAACCCGCGAATGAGTGATTGCTTGATGAAGCTATGGCGGTGGTGATACAACCTGCGGAATACGATTTTCTGTCGGTTATTTCATGAATTGGAATTTTCACTATGTTAACAAAACAAGAAGACTACTCAAATTCCATCAATATTATTACTAAAGCAGCTTGAATAAAAGCAAATGGAAGCAGAGTAAGGGCAGTTAAAACACTTTGATTAGTAGCAGAAACACCACACTAACTGACTGTTTAACCTTCACATTTTCATGTTTATAGTGGTATTATTATGAAACTCCAGCATTATGATGACTGAAGAATTTTAAACAGGAACGGATAGCAATCACACTGTTTCATCTTAACATAGAGAGCATAGGAAGCACAAAAGTAGCGGGAAAATGGAAAACATCATTCTATACATTCAAAGGAGCTAAACTGTATGCAAGAACATACCTTGAAAAACTTTAGCCGAAACACACTTGAATGAATTTGAACCTTTGAGTTTGGGTTGGGCTTAGCTATTGGAGTTTCTAGTATCAGAAAGAAAACATTAAGAAAAAAGCTCAATGTAGCAACAAAAATTCAATAAAAAATATCAAAACAGTCGGAAATGTGCAGATAACGACATGAAACAGAGCAAATTGACCCTATAACATCAAAAGAAAGTTGAAGTTGGTTAAGTTCTTTGCTAAAAATTCAGGAGCAGACATGACAAAACCCAGTACCTACGCATACAATAGTGAAAACAACAGAATCAATTCCTAATTTATTTTCGCATTGCATAGAACAGGGGAAAAAAACTAAATCGAAGATAAAAAAAACCTTAGACGAATTAGAGAGAAAGAAGGGGCAAGGGTTTCTACAAATGACTGAAGGATGGAGGTCCCTGTCGAATTTGGTGGCGGTGGCTGTCGCAGGGATGGAGGTTGCGGTAGCTGTCGCAGGGATGGAGGCAATGGCTGTCGGATCTGGTGGCGGTGGTTGTCGCAAGGATGGAGGTCGTTGTCGGATTTGGTGGCGGTGGCTGTCGCAGGGATGGAGGTTGCTAGGTTATGGAGGTCGCTAGGTCACTGAGGTCGCTAGGTTAATGGACAGATCGGGTTTGGAGGACGAGGGAGGAAGGAAGAGGAAACCCGGTCGGTGTTGTCGCAAGGAAATCCGGTCGGTGGCGGCTAGGTTTGGAGCGGGCGATTGGATTTGGGCTGAGGAGGAAATGAAGCTATGCGTCGAAGAGGGAGGAGGAAACGGCGTCGAAGAAGAAAGAAATTTTAAATAACATGGCACTTCCATGTCATTCAACCCAACATTTCATATCCAACAATTCAACCTAGATAGCATTTCTCATAAACTAATTATCGGCAAGAATGATGTTTCTCTAGCAACTAAGCAAAGTTTGGCTGCAAGGTTATGATGGTTATCGGAGTTGTTGAAATAAAAGTATTAAAATCATGCCATAGTGGATGGATGTGGAAATTGAAGTTATTTATGTATAGTATTCCCTCCGGAACTTTTTAACTGTCATTTTTTTATGAATTTTTACTGTTCATAATACTTGTCATTTTATCTTTTCTAAAGTATATATTTTGTGCAAATGACAATTTTTTTTTTATGTATCAATCCAATTTGATGATGGTGTGGTAATTTGAGTGAAAATAAAAAATACAAATGAAATAATGTGAAATAAAATAAGATAAAAAATTATTGTTTTAAATTTACTATTATTTCAAAGTGACAGTTAAAAAATTTCGAGGTAGGGAAAAGGCACCCTCGGGTCCCTATGGATATTATTTTCATTTTAGTCAGTCCTACTTTTCGAATTTGGTTCAATTGGGTCCTAACCGTTAGCTCCGTTATCCACCCTAGGTCCCTTCCGTCTAAATCGACGGTAACAGACGTTTTTTCCGTTAACTATCATTATTTTATTATTATTTCTGACACGTGTCAGTTTTATTATTTAATTAATTAAAAAATTCAGAAAAAATATAGTTAATTTAAATTTTTTTTTAAACAACGTAATTAATTTAAAAATTCAGAAAAATAATATAATTATTTTTTTATTTTTTTCTTTTATTACCTAATTAATTTTTAAAAAATCAGTTTTATTATCTAATTAATTTTAAAAATTCAGAAAATAATATAATTATTTTAAAAAATTCAGAAAATAATTTATTAATTTAAAAATTCAGGAAAAAATATAATTAATTAAAAAATAAAAAAAAATAATTAATTTATAAAAAGCAATGTAATTAATTTAAAATTTCAGAAAAAATATAATTAATTAAAAATTCAGAAAAATAATGTAATTAATTAAAAAATTCAGAAAAATAATTATATTATTTTTTTCTTTTTTTCTTTTATTATCTCTTATTTCATTTATTTTCACTTCTCCTCCTTTTATCTTTTCTTCTTTCTATTTCTTTCTTTCTTTTATTTCTTCTTTTTTTCTTTCTTTCTTTCCCTAGTCAAATGTAAATAATGTAAACAGTGTAATTAATTTTATTTCATGTCCATACATAAAAAAATGAGCCACCTTTACATGGCCACTCATCTCGCCTGCCACGCTCCACTGCCCAGATCGCCAACCAAACCCAACACCGTCGCCCTCTCTTCATCATCTCTCCTATGCTACAAAAGAAATCTTAATTTATGTTATTTTTTGAAATAATTAATAAAACTATTTTTGAGATATTTTTGAAAAGAGGAGGAGAAGTGAAAATAAAGGAAATAAGAGATAATAAAATTAAAAATTAAAAAAGTAATTATATTATTTTTCTAAAATTTTAAATTAATTAAATTATTTTTTATAAATTAATTACATTATTTTTCTGAGTTTATTTAATTAATAATATTTTTTTTCTGAGTTTATAAATTAATTACATTTTTTAATAAAATTTTTAAATTGATTATATTATTTTTCTGATTTTTTATAAATTAATTACAGTGTTTTTCTGAATTTTTTAATTAATTTTATTTTTTTCTGAAATTTTAAATTAATTACATTGCTTTTTATAAATTAATTATATTTTTTTCTAATTCTTTTAATTAATTATATATTTTTCTGAATTTTTTAAAATAATTATATTATTTTCTGAATTTTTAAAATTAATTAGATAAAAAAACTGATTTTTTAAAAATTAATTAGATAAAAAAATAAAAAAATAAAAAAATTATTTTTCTGAATTTTTAAATTAATTACATTGTGTTTAAATTTTTTTAAATTAATTCTATTTTTTTCTGAATTTTTTAATTAATTAAATAATAAACTGACACGTGTCAGAAATAATAATAAAATAATGGTAGTTAACGGTAAAAAGCTTCCCTTACCGTCGATTTTGACGGAAGGAACCTGGGGTGGATAACGGAGCTAACGGTTAGGACCCAATTGAACCAAATTCGAAAAGTAGAACTGATTAAAATGAAAATAATAACAATAGAGACCTCTGGGTGCCTTTTCCCGTATAATCTTTACCTAACAGAGAAGAAATAATACAATGATATTTTTTTAGAATTGGCCACTTAGACGGTTTACAAGAGTCCAAGAAAGGGTAAGCTTTAGTTGAGAGCATCTGTCAATCAAAATTCAAATAGTGGGTTGTCTTTGAGGGGCGATCATCCGCGGACTGCAGTAGCGTGCAATCTGTGTGAGTGACTGATCTTTGTTGACAGCAACAACCTGGCTTGGCTCGGCTCAGCTTCCTTTTGTTGTACCATTTTCTTCTCTTTTTTGTTTTGAACGGCAAAAAGAACATTTATTTTTTCTTTGTTTCAGTGCTCTTGTTTGGCTTAGGGGTGTACACGGTCCGGTTCGGGCCGGTTTTTGGGCTAGAACCGGACCGGACCGGAATTACCGGTTCTGGGTCTGGACAGAACCGGACTGGACCGGTTCTGAATTTTCCGGGTCGGACCGGGCCGGTTCCGGTTCTGACCCGGAATTTTTTTTTTTTTTTTTTTTTTTTTTTTTTTTGTATTTAGGAGGAGGAGTTAAGTTTAGAAGGAAAAAAGAAAGTGGGAGCCAAGAGGATTTGAACCTCTACCCTTTAATATGGTAGGTGAGGTGTTAACCATTAAACCAAATGGAAATTTTGATATCATTGTGCATATATATATATATATATATATATATATATATATATATTTTAAAGGTTGGAGAACTGAAACCTTAATTATTTATTGATAATAATTAATAGCTATATTATTAATAATTAATGGTCTTATTTTATACATATTAACTATATAAATGGCTATTACAATTTACAACTATATATTACTAGTATGTGTCATCTTAACTATATAAATGGCTATTAAATTTTTTTTCTTAGGTAATATAATATCCTTAATAAAATTCTGTATTTAAAGTAACAAATAAAAAGAAAAAAATGAAGACTTTTAATTGAGTTTAAAAGAAAAAAAGAAAAAATGCATAATACATTAGTAATTTAAACATTAATACAATTTAAATTAAAAGCATAAAACTCTAAACAATTAGTCAATTTTAATTTTATGACAATTGATAATAATCCCTAAACTATATTATTAATAATTAATGGTCTTACTTTATACACATTAACTATATAAATGGCTATTACAATTTACAATAATATATTACTAGTATGTGTCATCTTAACTATATAAATGACTATTAAAAATTTATTTCTTAGTTCATATAACATCCTTAATACAATTTTGTATTTAAAATAACAAATAAAAAGAAAAAAATGAGGATTTTTAATTGAGTTTACAATTATATTACTAGAAAAAATATATACATACATGAGAAATTTTAATATAATTTAGAAGGAAAAAAGAAAGAGAATGAGTTAAGTTTAGAAAGAAAAAAAAAAGTGGGAGCCAAGAGGATTTGAACCTCTCCCCTTTAATACAAAAGGTGAAGCGTTAACCATTGAACCAAATGGAAACTTTGATATTATTGTACATATATATATTTATATATATTTTTATATATTTTTTATATATATACTTCCGGTTCTACCGGTTCTCCGGGTCGGTTCCCGGATTTAGAGGGGTGGAGAACCGGACCGAACCGGACCGAACCGGAAGTTCCGGTCCGGTCCGGTCTGGGTCAAAAAAAAAAAAACCCCAGGTCGGTCCGGTCCGGGTCAAAAAAAGGCCGGTTCCGGATCGGTTCCCGGTCAGGGCCGGTTCTTGTACAACCCTTTGGCTTGGTTTTTTCCTTATTTATTTCCCTTCTTCTCCACTTCAAAATCCCGCTTCTTTATACTCATTTTTTTTCTCAATTTTTTTAAAAAAATAAAGAAAATGGATAAGAAGCAGAGAGGATGTCACGTAACTACCTGAAAGACAAATGTTTACCATTTTTCATTTATGCAATAAAAAATTAATTTTCTTTTTTTTATCATTCTTGTTAAGACAAATTTCGTTCGAGTATTGATATATTCTTGAAAAAATAACTATAAAATTATAGTTTGTAAACTTTAATGATTATTATTAGTCGGATTATTTTAAAAAAATTAGTAAATAACTAAATATACATAAAAGTATTAGAATTTTTATAATATGTAAACTATTACGATTTTATGTTTCCGATTTTACCTAACCATTTCGATTTCAATTAAAATATCGATTCTAACAACCTTGATCATAAGTATACATCAATTCTAAAGATTAACTCATTGCTTACTAGTCTTGTTTCCTGAGGAACACATTTGCTTATATATAGAGAGATGGATCTATTTATTTTCGATCACAGGTGATTCAAAGAGTATAGAGTTCCAAAACTCAATCTGGTATATATATAAACTTTATGATATTTTGGACTTTTATTTTAATTATAATAATATTTTATTATAGTTATCAAACTTTTAATGTCAATGCATATTTATTATAAATTTGGAAGAGTATTTTCATTTTTTTTTATTTCTGACAATTCTTATAAATTTACATCTCACTAGGTCCACTACCCATCTAATCGTAAACATAGAATTAAGAGGCTTATGATCTAGTAAGTGCAGATTTTAAAAGCTCGCAACTTATTGTGTATAAGTTATTAGTAAAAACAATTTAGAATTTGTGTCTTGCAAAACTTACATCTCAACGGGCACATCACTTATCTAATCGTAACTCCAACACGGTTATACAAATTTTATATTTTTTGGACTTTTATTTTAATTCTTATAGTATTTTATTATAATTATCAAAATATTAACGTCAATCCATATTTATTACAAATTTGGAAGAATATTTTCATTTTTTATTTCTCACAATTCTTATGGATTTACATCGAAATGGGCACACCACCCATCTAATCGAAACATAGAAACAAAATAGTTACAATCTAGTAAGTGTAAATCTTAAAAGCTCAAAACTTGTTGGGTAAAAGTTATTATTAAAAATAATTCAGAATGCATGTTTAGCAATATTTACATCTCAATGGGCACACCACACATCTAATCGTAAATATGATATCAAAAATCTTACAATCTAGTAAATTTAGATTTGAAAAGCTCGCAACTTTTTGTGTAAAAATAATTATTACAAACAACTAAGAACATTTCTAGCAAAATTTAAATCTTGGTGGGTACACTCACCTTTTCATGAATATAAAGTAAAAAGATTTATAATCTAGTTAATGTTACCTTGATTATGGAATCTAATAATCATAGTTACACATAAATTTTAAGGATTCATTCTTTTTTTAATAATATGATGTTAATGTCACATTGGTTATTGAGCCTAATAATCATAACTATACATAAATTCTAATGATGTTCCTTGCTTTACATAAATTCTAATGATGTTCCTTGCTTACTAGTCTTATTTTGTAAGGAACACCTTTGCTTATATATAGAGAGACGAATCCTTTTATTTTGAGAAGTCAAGAAGGACTTTTGCTTTTAGGATCATAGGTGAGTCAAAGAACATAGTATTCCAAAACTCCAATACGGTTTATAAAAAAAATTATGATTTTTGAGAATTTTATTTTAATTCTTATAGTATTTTATTATAATTATCGAACTATTAATGTCGACCCATATTTACTACAAATTTGGAAGAATATTTTCATTTTATATTTATGACAACTCTTATGGATTTACAACTTAGTGGGCACACCACTCATCTAATCGTAAACTTAGAATTAAAAGGCTTACAATCTAATAAGTGCAGGTCCTAAAAGCTCGCAACTTATTGTGTAAAAATAATTGAGAATATGTACCTAGCAAAATTTACAACTCAATAGACACAACACTCATCTAATTGTAAATATAATGTCAAAAAAACTTACGATCCAGTAAGTTCAGATATGAAAAGCTCGTAACTTGTTGCGTATAAGTTATTATTACAAACAACTTTTTGACACCTTATAAAATTGTGTATACATTTAACAATTTAGCATAATATATTTTATAAAAGATATTACATCCTCAGTGAAACCCTACGAAGCACGAACACATTTATAATAAAATACCAATATTATAATATAATAATTTAATTTTTTCCGATTTTTTCAAATATCAAACTAATCTTGTATGAGACATCATTTTATTTATTTCACATTATTTAATAATTTTTTCTGCTAAGTCATGAAAAAGTCATCATGCTCATATTTCCATTCTAAAATATAGTATTTAATTACAAAAATCCGGATTAGTAAAATAAAAAAAGAAAATAAATTAATTAAAAGAACTTCATCTTCTACCTCGGTTCCAAGTCCCACCCTCTGTTACAAGTCTAAAACAAAATCTAGTAATCCACACAGGAAGCAAATGAGCACCACACCACCTACCAAACTAATTTCGTGCCCTGTACAAACCAAAATCATAAACCAAGATAGGAAAAAATAGTTAGATCCACACCAATTACAACCCCTGAAAGACCAAGGATGGAGCCTTTAAGCCATAAAAAACCCAATACTAAAACAAGGCAAAAAGTTTAGGTATTAAAGGGGTCAACTGCCTATGTTTCCTACAAAGTTAGATCTATAGCTATGGTGAATTGAAGAAAGAAAACGACGGTGTGGTGTCGTAGTCGTATCCCTTTAATCTTCTTCTCCTTTGATTTTAAACGTTGCTCACATTGAAACCGGCTGTAAATCAGCGAGCTGGGCCGATCAACGTGAGCGGTTTGATTATACAGTCAAAGAAGATCAATCTCTCAGCTTTATACCGGTTGCACGTGGATTGCTTGCACTGTATCAATACCCAAGAGGCAGTATTACATTGAGTGATGCCGTGAATGCTTTGTATGAGAACTAAAATGAAAAGAGAGGAAGGAAATTTCTAGAGAAATTCCTTTATATGACTGCATCTTTTATATATAAAGAAAAAAAAAAGAAATTTTAATATTTGTGTATAACAACGTGGATGGAAAAAAAAAAATTAGTTATTTTTACCACTTTACCCTTATAATAAATTACTAGTTATATTCAATTAGATTGAAACTAAGTAACTCTATTTTGCACTTCTTTGTCAACAAACATCATTACATCATTTTCTTCCGTCATCTATTACGTTACAATTTTTATTACGTTACCCATTACCGGTACTTAAAATCATGATACTCCTACCCCATTTTCTACGACTCTGTTTAATTTATACGTATGATTTATATTTCTTAATTAATTGTAGTATTATTTTTCCATGGCCACCACCGGACGCCCTACTCCTCAACCTTCACAACTATCGATCACCACCACCACGACTACCGTAACAGCGGATGCACCACCATGCCACAACCTAGCTTTATCACCACCATGTTCGCCATTTTTATTTTGCCCGATCGGATCTAAATCTATTTAGCCTCTTCTTTCAAATCAACACAACAAAACCACCAACCACCTATTCTTGATGTTTCTTCTTACTTTACAAAACACAACTGTTGCTTTTCTTTGTTTTTTTCACCAGATATTTTTCTTCATTCCTTGAGCTATGTTGTGTCTTTTTGAGCAATTCTAGTGATGGCGGCGTGATTAATAGTGGCCATGAGTGGTGGCGGCGGCGTGGTTAATAGGGACTGTGAGTGGTGCGGTGGTGGTGGCGGCCTTGAGTTGTGGTGGTGGTCGCTGGAATTTTGCTAATGGTAGTAAGGTGGGAGACGAAGGGAGAAGATGGATTAACCAAAATTGCTTATGGAAGACATATGAACCAGGGATAATAATGGAATAATTTTTTATTTCCTTTTAATTCCATCATTTTCCTCCCACTTGTGGGAGGACATATTTTGTGGACCCGGAAGGAAATTTTTACAATTTATTTCTTCTGTATTCCGTTGCATTCCCTTTGATTCCCTTGTATTTTTTTTCCCATACAAGAGAAATTTTAAAAATTTCATTTCCCTTCCTTTCCTTTCCATTCTAATCCTTGTTCTCATACATAGGCTAAAAAAAATTAATACGGGTACATATGTGTTGCTACTCGAATTTTGATTTTCGTCACAACTTTTTCATATTTTTATCGTTTATCGCATTATCAGCCCGTCTAAGTCAAATTTCTATCGATTTTTGATTTTTGGCTATTTATTTTAATATTTCGCTCCATTTCGTGTCATTTTAGTTTTTCGTAGTTTTTACTGTCTTTTCGCTTGAACTTCTATCGGTCCCGAGCAAGTTTCCTCGGACCGTAGATCGAACGCTTTCTTTATTTAATTGAAAATTATCTACTATTTTTCTCTTCCGCGTCATCTCGTTTTGTTTCGTTCAATTTACGTCGCTATAGCATTTATTTTTCGTTCAAACTTCTAACGATTCCGAATGAGTAAATTTGGACCTTAAACATAACTTTTTCTTTATTTACTGTCTACTGTTTATTTTGTCTCATTTTTCTACATATTTTAGTCCTTTCGGTTCAGGTTTTTTTTCATTTCAAACGAGTTCGCTCGTGCCGTAGCTCGAACTGAAAATATCCCGTTCGTGTCGCATTAATGCATTCATGCATCCTCATCTTCAATCTCATCACATTTCCTCCAGCTAGCCTCGCCGATGATCGATTCATCATCACAAACCTCCCATCAAGCATCCTTGGCCATACAAGCTCAAACTTGCTCCCTACTCCGGCCATGATCATCATCACCGAGCCTCGTCATCTTCTTCCAAATCGTCCGACCATTCTCAGCCACACAATCTCTCGACCGCCTCCAATATTTCCCTATAAATACCCAGCTCAAGGCAAGGGGTCAAGGGCATAAAAATTAACTCTCACTCTCCATTTTCTCACTCTCACTCTAGCCACTACCAAGCAAAGTGAGCTTTCCTCCTTGTTTTCTTTGATTTCATTTATGCTTTGAACTTGCCTTAATTGCGTTATTTTCATGTTATAATTGTTATTCCTGATTCAATTTGATAATAATACTCCTAACGACAAGGGCATTTTCGTCTAATATCCTACGGTGGGGGGTAAAACTGCTGCTCCTACCGCTCCGACAGCATCGAGGCTATCGCCTCTCCCTATGTGACTAACCCTGGGATGGTCGACATCAGCGAGGGGGTCCCACACTCACACACTGTCATGACACAAGGCCAGCCGAGTGTCTCGAGAAGGGCGTAGACGTTGCCTCGCCTAGGTAACGCCTACCCCATACATATATTTAACGCAACGATAACACAATACATTAGCGGGGAACTTTAACCCCCTCTGACGGGCACGTCAGCACCCTGTGACCTAGATCACTCAGAAATGCTCCATATCTGCCTATAAATACCTCCGCCACAAAGGAGAGAGGTAAGCCTAAGATTGCTAGCCAAAGCTCTGCTATTTTACACAATCACTACTGACTTAAGCATCGGAGTATTTACGCCGGAGACCCCCTCCGGCGCTGTGCAGGTACATTGGACGCCGTGAACAGTCGACCTCCAGACCCATCATCCTCTGTTACCCTTCAGCGAATAGTCCGAATCTTATCAAATTGGTGCTTTCATTGAGAGCTTTGGTTTTATTAAGTGAGCGTCCTTAATAGCCAAGCTTTGTTCCCTTAAAATTCCAAGGATTATGGATTTCGACTCAGATCCCACACTGTCCCAGTCTTCTAGCCTCCCGCTTTCTACTCGTAGGCGACTCTTCGCTTTCGCCACCACTGACACTTCCATCACGGTGCAAGAAGTTCCACCGGGCATGTCAAATCCTTCTTTTGAGCAAGCGACGGGAACATTTGCATCTCAGGCATATACTCCTTTATCTCAGATGCCAGGACCCAGTTGCTCTATCCCCCATTCGAGGGCATCTGCGGTAGATGGTGTGGGCAATCCTCTCACGAATTCAATATCGGCCCTTCGAGCCCAGTTAGACCAGCTGAGGGAATTAGCTGCAGGATTTACGCCTCATGTTTCGGGACCCAGCGTGCCCTCTCATATAGTCTTTACTCCATCTATCGTCACTGACCGACCACTGTCACCTCGACAACCTAGAGGCCTTCCTTTATCCCTACCTTTGACATCCGCCCCTGACGGAGTCATGCAACCCGTGCATAGACGCGTTGAACCGCCTGAACATCATAGGAGAGAAGCTCCTGTTACTGAAGGGGAGCGATGGGACGGTGAATATAGAGATCAGTGGGATAATAGGCGGGATGAGATGTTCAGAGACCCATCTCCTAGGCATAGTGAGAGATCGAGTAGCAGAAGACATTGGACTTGAACTCCAAGAAGTCACAACCGATCTCCTAGATGGCATCGTGAGTATGGTTTTCGAGCTCAAAGGCAGCTTAACGAGTTTTCTCCTCCTCATCAACCGCAGGGGATTCCTGATGATAACAGTGGTCATCCATTCAGCCGTCGCGTGAGACATCACCGGGTCAATCGGCATGTAAAACTTCCTGTGGAGTCATACGATGGCACAAAAGATCCTATTTCTCATCTTAATAAGGTGAAAGATTTTGTACAGTTTCAAACTCACAGTGACGCCGCATTATGTCAGATCTTTGTAATGACGCTATCTGGTGTGGCGCGTCTTTGGTTCGAGGGACTTCCGGCGGGTTCTGTCGACAATTTCTCCCAACTGGAAGCTAAATTCCAGAGCCGGTTCAGCATGGCTGTTCCTATTAGGAAATCCGTGGCAGCGTTATTTGATATTCATCGAAAGCCACAGGAATCCTTGAAGGATTTTCTGAGTCGTTTTGATCTTGAGATGTAGCTAACGCCCGGGGTCACCATTGACTTTGCGGTAGAAGCTTTGAAACGTAACTGTTGTTATGGAAAATTATGAGATACTTTGATGGTGGACCCCCCCGTTGACTTTAGACGCGTTAAGGTTGAAAGCTCACAATTATGCGAGAATGGAGAAAGAAGAAAATAGAGAGCGAATTCAGAGCATATCCCAAGACATGCATCCAGCCCCTAGCGCTCGCGTTAGCACAACCCCTGACACACAGCCAACCGATGACTATGGACAGCGGAAAGACCACATTCCTAGAGCCTCAAATCGGCAGAGGGGTAACTTCTCGAGAGGAAAATTTAGGAATTCCCCTAACACGAGGCAAGCGGATCCGCCCAAGGGGCGAATATACGATCCTGACCTTCCTTCCCTTATACTCCCAAGAGCAGAAATTTTAGCGATAGTTCAGCAGCGAAACCTGCCTATCCGTTACCCAGCTCCTGTGAAACTAGGAGTAATTATGGGAGGAAGGGAAAATGCATTCAGCAGGTTCCACAAAGTCAAAGGGCACTCCACAGACGTGTGCAGAGAATTGAAACTAGCGATATAACGCTTAGTCGAAGAAGGCTACCTTGGGGAATTTGCCACTAAAGCAAGAGAAGAAATCAGAAACAATCCAGTAGATAAGGCGACTGGTGATAAGCAAGTGCCCCCTTATGCCACGGGAGCCAACGCCATCCCTATTAGGAGAAATAAGGAATCATTTGTGGTTAACGAGGATGGCGTTCCTATGATCAATATTATAGCAGGAGGCACTCCGTATCTCGATGAACCCGTGACACCCGTAGCTGGTGACAAATGAAAGAGAGAAAGCGCATTAGCAAAAAGTGAAGTAATAAACGCGCTAGATCGAATGGTGCTGTCGTTCTCCCAAGAGGATGAGAAAGGCGTTGTCTATCCCCAAAACAATGCGTTAGTAGTCACACCCGTCATCGGCAATCATGGAGTCAGAAGAACCCTTGTTGACAACGGGAGTGCGGTCAATTTATTCTCACTTGAAGCATACAACCTGATGAAGCATCCCGACAGTGAGCTAACGCCTTGTAAAAAACCAATAATTGAAGTAGACGGGGTCCCAATCCCGGTGGCAGGAGTTATATCATTACTAGTATACTTTAGAGCGGATACGTCCAAACGATAAGAGGAGATGTTGTTCCTGGTTGTAGACCTGTCATTGCCTTACAATGCCATACTCGGACGGCTATACCTCAACC
Organism: Viola odorata; assembly: GCA_963691705.1. Lineage (NCBI taxonomy): Eukaryota > Viridiplantae > Streptophyta > Magnoliopsida > Malpighiales > Violaceae > Viola > Viola odorata. The sequence goes on along the minus strand of OY829546.1, from coordinate 26,024,012 downwards.
GCTTTGGAGCCTCAATATCGCAAAAGCATGTAAAGATGAAATACCCTTTGTGGGATGGAGTGGTCTCAGTCAAAGGGGACCAGAAGTTAGCCGCTGAGTGCTATTTACTCATGACCCAAAAGAGTTGCGATCGTTACGTGTGCGTAGCAGATGATCCCTTTGAGGACAGAGAGGAAAAGCGCACTCAGCCAGTAGACAATATGAGGCCAATTCCCATTAACGGGGTCGAAGAAGCGAATTTTCTGGTTAGTGAAAAATTGAGCGCGGAAGAAAGTGCACAACTATCCCGGTTATTGAATAAATGTAAAGGAGAATTCGCGTGAAAGCCAACAGATATGCCTGGAATTTCGCGAGAAACAGCAGAACACCGACTCAACGTTAACCCTAATGCCAAGCCAGTCCAGCAAAAGCGGCGAGCTTTCTCTCCAGAAAAGATAATAGCCATAGAGAAAGAAATATCAAAACTCATGGATGCTGGCTTCATCCGAGAAGTCTAGTACCCGACATGGCTGGTTAATCCTGTCCTAGTCCCAAAACCTAACGGAGATTGGCGTATGTGCATTGATTTCACTGATTTGAACGATGCCTGTCCCAAAGACTGCTATCCTCTACCCCGAATCGATCAGTTGGTCGACCAAACTGTTGGGTATGCCTATCTAAGCTCATTATATGCTAACTCGGGATATCACCAAATTCCCATGGCTATGGAAGACGAAGAAAAGACCGCCTTCATCACGCCAAAGGCCACCTATTGCTACACAGCGATGCCATTTGGATTGAAAAACGCCGGGGCAACGTTCCAGCGCATGACAAATAAAGTTTTTGAGAAGCAGATTGGGGAAAAGGTGGAGGCCTATGTGGATGATATACTCGTTAAAAGCCGAAGCTTCGAGGACCATGTGACTGATTTGGAAGAAGTTTTCAGCGTGATGAGAGAACATAAGATGAAACTGAACCCCCGAAAATGCATGTTTGCATTTCAAACAGACAAATTCTTAGGCTACGTGGTCAGCCTGAAAGGCATCCAGCCTAACCCTTCGAAAGTTAAGGTGATTCAGGACATGATATCTCCGCGAACCGTCAAAGAAGTGCACAAGCTCACGGGACGCATCATTGCGTTAGGGCGGTTTATCTCCAAACAAGGTGAAAGGTGCCTACCCTTCTTTAAAGTCATCCGTAAGAGAGCCCCCTTTGGGTGGATGGAAGAATGTGAAGAAGCGTTTGCCGGTATAAAAGCCTACCTCTCGTCTGACCTAGTGTTGACAAGACCTGAGCCTGGCGACACCTTATATCTGTATCTGGGTGTCGCCGACGAGGTGGTCAGTGTTGTCCTTGTATAAAGCGATGGATATATTCATCGCCTCGTATTCTTTGTCAGTCGCATACTGAAGGATGCCGAATTACGGTACACTCACATTGAGAAAGTAGCGCTTGCACTCATACAGGCAACACGGAAGATGGATCGGTACTTTCAAGCTCATCCTGTCGTAGTACTTACTGATCAACCATTAGGGAAAATTTTCAGGAAACCTGAGTCTTCGGGAAGAATGCTGATTTGGGCAATCGAACTTGAAAAATATGGGTTGCAATATAAGGCCCGACCGTCCATCAAAGCTCAAGCGTTAGCAGACTTTATAGCAGAATGCACATTTACACAAGGGCCATTGGTAGACCCACCGGAAGGAGAAATAGAGGACTTAGATCTCCCGTCCCCAGACACTTACAGTGACACATGGATCATCAATGTGGACGGAGCCAAAAATCAAGATTTAGCTGGTGCTGGAATTTTCATGGTTGGACCTGACGACATACAAATACGCTATGCCATCAGAATTTTATAGCCACTGTACAATAATGCGGCCGAGTACGAAGCGTTGCTGGCCGGACTCAGAATAGGTAACAATTTCTTCATTGAAGCTACGTGTGATGAGGGAACAATGCGCGATTCGCAGCTAAAGATACGAGGGGACTCCAAATTGATAATAGACAAAGTCTTAGGAAATTCCCAAGCTCGAGAACCCATCATGATCCAATACCTTGCAAAGGTAAAGCGTGAGCTAACGGAGGCATAGGGAAAAGACATTCAAGTCTGCTTCGAGCACATTCCTCGAGAAGATAATAGTGAGGCTGATAATCTTGCTAAAATGGCAGCTAACCCAGCAGCCTCCATACCCAAAGACGTACACTATGGTGAGATACGAGTACCCTCTTTCATGGAAGAACAAGTGTCTCTTTGTGTGGAAGAAGTAGAAAGGGATTGGAGAATTCCCGTTGTAAAATATTTGAAACACGATGAGCTGCCAGTAGATAGCACCGAAAAGAGGAAAATTTTAAAGTAAGCGGCACGATGCATATACTACAATGGGGAGTTGATTCGAAAGTGTTTCTCTCACCCAGCTGCAAAGTGCATAACGGAGCAGGAATGCCTCCACACTTTGTGAGAAATCCATGAAGGAATATGCGGCATGCACGTGGCAGGCGACACACTAGCGGCACAAGTCTTCCATTCAGGATTTTACTGGCTCACCATTCGCAGAGACTGTCACAACTTTGTGAAATCTTGCCAGAAATGCCAGGAATACGCCAAGATCCCTCGAAGACCAGCCGTGCAAATCTCAGAAATTGTTGCCCCTTGCCCGTTTACCAAATGGGGAATCGATATTTTGGGCCCGTTTTCAAAGGCTAGGTCCCAACTAAAGTTTGTGGTTGTGGCGGTAGATTATTTCACGAGATGGGCAGAAGCAGAGGCTGTAGCTAACATTACGACGGAAAAATTTGGCGTTTCTTTAAATATCAAGTCATAATGCGATTCAGGGTACCTCGCATACTGGTTAGCGACAACGGAACACAATTCATGAGCCAATTTTTCAGAACTCAGTGCGCGAAATTCCAAATCGAACAAAGATTCTCTTCTGTAGCACATCCGCAAACCAACGGTCAGGCTGAAGTGACCAATCGCAGCATCCTCAGTGGCATCAAGAGGAACCTAGAAGGTTCTAAAGAGAAATGGGTAGACGAACTGGCATACGTAATGTGGGCTTATCGCATGACCGTCAAAACCACCACAGGAGAAACCCCCTTTGCGTTAGCCTTTGGCACAGAAGCTGTCACGCCGGTAGAAATTGGGACCCTGAGCCTTCGAGTGGCATATTTCAACGAAGAAATAAATGAAGAAAGGTTACGTGCTAACCTTGACGTACTGCCAGAAGTACAAGAGGAGGCTCTCTTGAAAACCTTGCATTACAAAAGAATAATGGCGCGATATCACAACAGACAAGTTAGAAAGCGGCTACTCAAAGTGGGAGATTTAGTGCTCAGAGACAAACGAGCGGCAGGACAACGCATGGGCAAACTCAGCCCAAATTGGGACGGGCCATATCGCGTCAACCGGGCCATTGGAAAGGGAGCGTATCATTTGGAGACACTTGACGGTACTCCATCACCAAACTCCTGGAATATAGCCCGTTTGAAACTATATCATGTTAGAAGCTAACCTCTCATGTTTTACATTGTTAACATTGCTCTAATGCATGAATGAAAGGCATTTCTTGTGCACATTATGGTCAATCATATATAGATAAGAATGCCAGGAGTGAAAATCCTATCCTTGTGATGGCTGGTCCTGATCAGACAACTGACTAAGACGAGGCACGCCCTGGCATAATGGCGTTGGGAGTGAAAATCCTATCCTTATGGCAGCCGTGCTAACATAGACGGGTCACTAAGACGAGGCACGCCCCAACGCCCCCGGGAGTGAAAATTCTATCCTTGTGGCAACCGTGCTCACATAGACGACCCACTAAGACGAGGCACGTCCCGGCATCCTTAGGAGTGAAAATCCTATCCTTGTGGCAGCCGTGCTAACATAGGCGGGCCATTAAGACGAGGCACACCCTAAGGAGATAGTAACTCCGTCCTGGAAGTGAAAATCCTATCCTTGTGGCAACCGTGCTCACACAGACGGACCACTAAGACGAGGCACGCTCTAGGGGCGTGAGGTTTCAACGCTTGGGAGTGAAAATCCTATCCTTGTGATGGCCGGTCCTGATCAGACGACTCACTAAGACGAGGCACGCCCCAAGCCGAACGTTGGCATTTGAAATAAAGAGAGATATCCCATCTAGTAACCGAGCGGTTGATACCCGGTGAAGTTGAGCTGGAGAGATATCTCTATCACAACAACAATATCATAAACAAACTTAGCAGGGCTAAGTGATCCCCCTAGCAACAAAGGGCGGCATCGAGCGGTACGCAGCATAAATGGAAACAATAAATAATTTTGATGCAGAATTGAGAATTAAATTCCTGATTCTCAACAAGAGAAAAAACAGACAGAGGCACAGCAGGGAAATCTTCCTCAGAAAATGGGCTATTGTGGCTGTCGCTAAAGCACCAAGCCTCTAAAGACAAAAATACCTTGGTAAATTATGGATAACGTGCGCACGCAAACGCCACGGTTGACCAACCGCATAAGGTACGACGACCACATCATTGTGATCTTAATAATAGAGCCTACTAACCAGATTATGGCAGTAATATCATAAGACAGGACCAACAAAGAAATTATAGACAAAAACAATGGCTTAAAGAGAAGCTGATACCGTCAGAATTACAAAATATCCTCACAAGGATAGTAAAAAACATATCAATAGCAAGAGTCAAGGAACAAAGTGCGAGACCTAAGGGGCGCCCGACGTGTTATTTCCTCCCAGTGGAGCGGCCTTTGAATTGAAGAAACCCTCATCGGACACATATAAGGACCTCTCCTCAAAATATTCAGAAAGAGTTTTAAGTTGAAGATCGTCCATCCCATGATAGCGCATGAAGCCCTCAGACATGAACATCGCCCTTTCCTTAAGATACCAACGGCATTTCTCAGCAGAAAGGCTGAGATCGGCAACCAGTTCAGCGTTTCTCTGCCTTTCTAATGTCAGCCAAGCCTCTTCCTAAGAAAGTCGTGTGTTTAAGGTGGCACATCTCTGTTTTTCTTCCTCCAAGGCAAGCCTGGCAGCCTTCGCCTCTTGTTTAGCAGCATTAGCCTCTTGCCTAGCCAGCTCTGACTCTTGCTTGGCAGACGTGGCAGCATCCAAAAGACCCTAATGCTCAGCTGTCAATCTGTCTATTTCTCTCTGCTTGTCCTCCGCCTCCGTAGCGCCAGCCTCACCCAGGTAATGAGCATGACAGAAGGATGAAAACATCTGAGAGCGAAGGAAGTCCATATGCTCCTGGTGACTCTTGGCTAAAAATACACCTTTTTCTCCTTGATGTGACATTATTCGAGCCGCCAATAGAGATGTAGAGGCAAGAATAGCCTCAGCATTATCAGTCTCCGAAGCCTGAATTTTTTTCTCTCTAAGGCAACCCAGATTAACATTATGAGTGGGAAAGCTGGGAGGAGCGTACGGAGTAACACCGACTATAAAGCTAGAAGTAGAATTGCCCCTCACGGCAGCAAGTGGAGACAAGGGAACAAAAGATAGTGCAGGAGGAGAAGGAGGGCGATCAGAACCCCCTACGGCAGAGACAAAAGACTCACCACCAGCGACTATCTCATAGCCTAGCATATCTGAACTAAAACCGACGGCACCAGAGGCAGAATGGAGGGGAGAGTCAGCAAAAGCATGAGGATCGATAGCAGGACCAGCATTTTGAGGCTGCCCGAGAGGCGCGCCACCGCCCGAGGCAGTCGTCAAGGATGGATTAACGCCGGATGACGACGGACTACTCTGAAGGTCATGGCGGACCTTCTTCCGGCGCTCGGCAAGCTCACTCGCAAAGGACATGTCTTTGGGAGAAGGAGAACAAGTAGAAGTGGGGCCAACCTGCTAAGGAAAGGAAATACAATAAGAAAACGGCAAAAGAGCGAAGGAACCAGGAGCGGTAGCGAATAGAGATACCTGAGCAGAGGGAGAGACCAAAGCAATCCCGGTAGGAATCAAACCAGCAGACACTTCCGAAGAAGCGATAGCGATAGCTTGAGAAAGAGCAGGGGGCACGACGGTTGCCTTTTTGCTTCTTTTCCTTCTTGTAACGCGTGCCCGTGAAGACGATGCTTGAACTGTGCTGGCAGCAGTGGCAACTCCTTGAGAAAGTGACGCGACTGAAGTAACACCGATAGCCCCACCCACAGCAGCAGCAGCGGCGGCGGCAGCCTAGGCCCTTCTCGTTTGCTCCCTTCTCTTTTTCCTCCGAATGTATTCGGGCTCCCAATCGGGCGGAACCACTGTATAGTCATGAAAAAATGTTAGCGTTAGCATTTCCTAGCAACGCGAAGAAAGAAGGATAACACTCACCCATTTTACACTCTGTAACTGCCACTCCGTTTGCCACTTTATGAGTGTCAACACTGAAGTCCATCTGGAGCAGTGTCTTTAGCCAACCATCTTCCGGATCGGAGAGTGATTTTCTGCTACCCCAGGCCCCATCTTTGATTTCCTCGTTGAAACCGGTTCTCCACAAAGGCTCGGGCAAGTTAACAATAAAAAATTCCTCTTTCCAACGAGGAACAGAAGACTCGATACCCATAAGTTTTCAAGTAAAGGGCTTTAGTGAGTCATCATCATAGCGAGGTGAGATTGATATCACCCCCTTGCGAGAATACAACTGGAAAATATTATGAAGCAATGCTAGCGAAGGGGATTTAATCCCTTTGAACCAGCATAGCGCCACAAAAGCACTAACAACGTAAATCGCGTTAGGACTCAGTTGAGTCGGATTCAAATCAGAATCGGCCAGCAACAGTTTTACAAGCGGGTCAAGAGGAAGCCGAAACCCATGGTCAAATAGCTTGGCATACAATATTTTACTATTATCGGGCAATGCACTATTAAGGCGGAGAGAGTCAGAAGCGACACTAGTAGAGTAGCCCTGAGGAAACTGAACATTGAAATCGGACAGACAACGATGAACTAAGGATAAAGTGTAAAGACAAGTGGGGGTGTTATTGATTTTCTCCTCCCCAACAGATTTTTGGGAACTTTCCCCCTCGGCAGATTTTGAAGAACGAGTCTTCGCCATAACCAATAAAAAAGAAGAGAGAGAGTAAAAGAAGGAAGTAATGCGTGTACCTTCGTGAAAGAAACTTCAAGAATTCCAGAACAAAGAAGAAGGAGCGCGCGTGAGTTATTTCCAAAAGGAAGCAACGAGCGAAGAAAGAGATAAAAAAGGAAAAAGAAGGCAGGGAAAAACATTATAAATAACCCTAAAAGGGTCAAAAAGGCGTGACCAGTCAACAACTGACACATGGCGAGATAGCATAATGAAAGGGCGCGACACGCGCGAAGGACACAGCTTCAAAAGAGAGACGCTTCAGTCCCTGCTACTCCCTAGAAGGCGCCTATCTCAAACGCTTCATCACAAGAAAGACACGTGTCCTTTCTCATCATTACTTTTTTGATCGTATCAGTGAGGGGATTCATAGCATTTAATGCTCTGAAAAGTAGCACCAGCTCTGACACGCGGTCTCAAGAAACGGCGCGATAGCGTCAGCAAAGCATAAGCAACACCGATAATGCATTAAAACCCAGCGTTTGAGGAAAAAACATCAACGACTTTAAGGCGTTAGCCTTATTACAAGAATAACAAATGACAAATGTCTTTGGGAGGAGTAATTGATCGAAGAATAAAACAAGAACAGATAAGAAAAGGCCAGTAATCAAGAGAGAGGCCATTACGCGCTACCACCACCGTTACCAGACTTCTCTCCCTCGAAGACAGACGCGTCGTCTCTATTTTTATTAACCTTGTCTATTATGGCAGAGACACAATCGGCGACCTCGATCGGACTGAAGGAATTATTCCCGAAGCGGGCAGCGAGCCCAGAAGTGAGGGCCTCCTGAACCGTCTTTTTCCAGCACTCCATCTTCAGAGGAAGCCTGAAAAATTCTTCATCTCGAGCCAACATCTCTTCGCGAAGAAGAAGATTTTTCTTCTTCTCCAAAGCTAACTCTGCCTCCAGAACGTCAGCTTTCGCTTTCCCTTTAGATTTTTCTCAGCTCAGCTCCTTCTGTAAATCGCCGTAAAGACGCGTTAGCAACCTCGTTTGGTCTAGGGACTGGTCAAGCTACACTTTCTGAGCGCACATAGCGTGGGCAGAACTTTGCATTTCGTTGTCAAAAGCCTCTACTGCATAATGAAAGTAGCGGAAGATATCTAGAGAATCATTTACAACGCGCCCTCGGCGAAAGCTGGAGAAATTCCTCTTTCTCTGAAGAAGAGCTCATCATTTCCCCTATCAGGGGCGCTGTGAACTCGTCCCTCGAAAAAGGATTTTGCACCCTTGCAGCGCGAAGACTGTTAACGCCAAATCCCGTTAAATCCATGCGATAGCGCGGAGTCCCTTTGGGACCATCAGGAGAGAGGTTGAGCATCGGAGTCGGAGGGGAGCCTTTATTACTCACCTCTCAGACAGAAGTAAAAAATAATTGGGGAGGAACCTGGAGCGGCGGCTCAGGAGTTAGAGAAGTCGTTGTCACCACCTCTGGAATAAATTGAGAAATGGGAGAGTCAGGAGCGTTAGACGGAGGAGGAGAATCTGCCACCAAGGAAACTGTAGCAGTGGTAAGAGGGCATGCAGTTGGCAAGTCAGCAATCTTCGTTGATTGAGAAGTGCTTGCCACAGAAGAAATGACAGGCGCCGCGGTAGCCTTTGCGTTAGCATGGTCAGGGGAGGACCCGGTAGCCTGCTCGTTCATACCCACTATGAGCCTCTTTCGTCGAAGTAAAGAGGCATGACAAAGGTCTGGTTTGGTATCCATGCCCTCGCTTTGGCTGCAGTCGTCGCTATCAATTGTTCGAATCAAAGGTTGACTTATATTTATCCCTCCACGGCGAGGCGGTAGCCAATTGTCGATAAAGCGAGAAGCTCGTGTAGAGGTAACGCGCCCTCGCCCTCTCCCAGCGACCGTCTTAGTTTTTCCCCTCTTGGGTGGAACGCCCTGAGGACCAGAAGGCGTGGCAGGGGGAGAAGTCGGTATCGTTCTGAGCGGCACCATGTTCAAAGGAGCGTTAGCTTCTTCTGGCAATTGGCCATCAATATCTCCTGGCAAGGGAATATGTGAGAACAACAAAAAGTAGGAAAGGGGAATGAGAAGTAAGACAAACTCACCCATAACGCACTCGTTCAGAAGCTTGTATGAGGCAAACTCCCGAATGCGATAGCGTGTACTCTTATCTAGCAAAGTGTTAGCTTGATCCAGCTCGTTTCTAGTCAGTAACACCGGGTTCGCCCAAAGGGGACCTATAAGCTCCTGATTAAAACCACAGCGCCACCAATGGGACGGTAACTCAAGAATGGAAAAACTATTTTTCCAGTCAGCCACAACCCTCTCAAAGCCACAAAACCGCTGCCAGAACGACTGCACAAACGCGTCATCCCACCTTGGAGTAATACTGATGAAACAATCGTGACAGGTCATGCTAAAGAATTTGCGAAATAAATTGAGAGATGGGGCGAGAATGCCCTCCAATTCGCAAGCGCGAAGAAAGGCATAAACCCCACACCAAGAAGAAGGAGTTATCTGGGCAGGATTAAGCTTGTATTCCCGCAGCAGTACTGTTATTGAAGTATGGACGGGGAGGCGGAAACCATAGAGGAAAATTTTAAAATAAACCAATCTATAGTTCCCCCACAACGGATCGTGGAGACGCATGTCACTCTCAGGAATGGTAGGGACACACCTAGGAGGGAAAGTGATACCGTTCTCCTCCAATTCAGCGTTTAAAACCGCATCGCAGGAGAAAATACTAGACGATTGCACAATTTCTGGATCTACGGGCCTCCAGAGGAATCGTCTGGTTCTAGTGACAACCATAATAAACTAATGAATAGAAAATCTGAAGGGATGAAGTGATACCTTGAAAGGAAAGATCCGCAGGCAAATCGGCGAAGGGCGGGGGACGGACGAGAACCTTTTCCAGAGAAGGTGCAGAGAAGAATGAAAATTTGAAATAAGAGCAAAAAGCATTAGAAAGAGAAGATAACTCCTTTTTAAAGGACCAAATATCACTGCATTAATTGAACTACCAGTCGCGCGAGGACGCGTGTAAAAGAAAGGGGCCACGTGGAATCGTGCTCAGAAGTTAGAAGTAAGCAGTTATTTACCAAGCGGCAGTTAATGATTGGCCGAGCCAAACCATCGCAGAATGTTTGGCTCAGCAAGGCTAACGCCTCCATATCAGCCATCAACAAAATAACACGGTAGCAAGAGAAAGAAAACATCAAGTTTATTTGTTAAAAGCCATACGACACTTACAGTACCCCTAATGCTAGGCCACTAATCCTCATCAGACCAGTACATGTCATAGTAAAAAATGCCGTCGTCATCCGAGAGCAGTAGACCTCTATTGAAAGGAGGAAAAGGTTCGTTAACCCTTTTTTCCTGACCCAGCAGTGCCGAGGTCGGCTCGTCTGCAACGCTAGCAACCGTTGTCCCAGAACCCGTGTCAGAAAGAAAATCTTTTGCCAAGACAAGAGTCACAGAAGGAAGCTATCCATTGTCCTTCCGTGCGGAGAAAGCGGAAGGGACGTCAACTGCCTCAGAACTCTCCTTCCTTGGCCTCTTGCGGCCCTTCCGGCGGACTGGCGGCTTCCATGGCGGAGATGGAGGAGTCGGCGGGGAGTCACGCGCCGCAGTATCAAGGAAATAGGAATCTGCCATTGATGCACAAGCAATCCAAGAAAAGAAATAAGAAGAAGAGGGTGAACGAGAAAAAGAAAGAAAACCCCATTAAATAGCTGAGGCAAAAGGATATCCCGATCTCTTTGCGTGTCCCTTGAAAACAATAAGTACACCTGGAGAAGAACAATCATAATTGCAGAATCTGATGCGGCACACGCAACTGTTCGAGAACTGCGCCAATCAAAAGACACCAAAAAACTGCCCAATCACCCACCACGGGAAGCGCGGCGCAAGGGGCGATCAAGTAAACATTTATTGCTAATTTGGGCATTAAAGATTTCCATTCCAGAAAAAGACTCATTTTCGGTTGGGCTTATAACGACCGTACCTGACTGGAGTAATAAACAACGAGAAATCAAAGGTAGAAGATGAAACAATGTTTGAAGCAACATTTTATTTAATTATGGTCCTAGTGGCCTAAGCTCTCAAGCGCGTACACAGAAGTAGCAAAAAAAAAAACAAAGGTGCAGCAACTAAAGGTCAAGCATGGGACCCAGCCTCATCATCCTCAAGAGCAGCAGGGATCTCCCTTAGAGCATCCGCCACTAAGGACAGTTCGGCGGAGGAAACCCTCATACCCTTCAAGCAGCACACTAGCAGGTCTTTCCTATGCTGCAGCATAGTGATGGTCACCTCAATGCGGGAGATCGCAACACCCAGCTTTGACACGCTCTGTATAGGACTGAAATCCTCCATAGAAGCAACCCCTTGTCTGGACAGCAAATGAGTCATCATTCCTTGAAGCTCCAAGACATCCTCAGAGGTTTTAGTCAGCATGGTCTCCAGTGATACGATCCTGAGGACCACAGGCCCGATCACCCGCTCCAGGTCCCAAACCAGTCCTACCCGCTCAAGGTCCCGAGCCAGCCCTAGAGCAGTAGCCGCAAACCTTCCTTTGCCGCCCACGGGCCCGATCACCCGCTCAAGGGCCCGAGCCCTGCAGACCAAACTCAGCAGCCTCATTCACATGGAGCTGAAGGCAGAGACAGCCTTGGAGAGAGACAGCCTGCACAAGCCCCAGCCGCGCATCGTGACCCCAATCCGCATGCCTACGGATGGGTCAAACATGGCCACCTCGGACCTTTAGGTCCATCAGTGCCTTCTCCCAATTTTGACCAATCCATGATCATTTATAATACAAGAGAGGAGTCCAGGCCAAGGATCAGGAGAAACGCTCGAAGGATTTGGGACAGGCCCAAATCACAAGCCCGCATTGGACAGCGAAAGCCACTGCCGAGCCTTTTGAAGATTGGAACATATTTCCTCGCACAATATTCAGCCCAGCCCTTAATCTATGTGTTACGAAGTTTCTCTCCAAACTTCAGTGGGAACGCTCGAGGGAATAAGGAAAACGCCTTGTTTCCTTAAAACGTGATTCGGCGGACCCGCAAGCAAAGCCACTTGGGTCTTTTGACCTAAACGGCAGCGCCTGCACTTCTATCCTATTATATAGAATTTATTTATATTATTTTAGGGTTTCAGAACTTATTTGGAAGGGTGGCTTGTTGCCATTTTCGTTTAAGTCATTATTTAGAAACTAAACTAGTTTCTATTTTTGGAATTAGGGTTTAGCGCTTCTTTAAAAGGGAGCCGCCCATGTTATTTTTTAGTAAGAATATTTTGATAATTGAAAGCTGATTGCTTTGGATCTTTATCCACTTGTTCTTGATGAACCTTGCATCTAATTGAGTTTTGTGCATTCGATTAGTTTGTCAAGTAAAACCTGAAAGCACTATCTATTGAGTCTTTTGTCTTTGAATTGCCAAGAGCACCCAGTCTTAGAGATTCATCGGTTTGACCCAAGAACCTCAAGGGATTCGGCGTGAAGTGCCAAGAGCACCCAGTCTTGGAGTTTCATGGTTTTCTTCGAGTTAATTTCCCCATTGAAATCCACGTCGTCGGACAACGATCTAAGGCGAGCGTTCTAGCCTACAAGGAACGCATCATCCAGGAAGCCGATGTCAGACTCGACAAGATTCTTCAGGCTATGCGACTTCGAGATCAGAAAGTTTCTCGTAAGATCATCCATAGTCAAAAATAAGAAGAAGTGCAGAAACAGTCATGAAAAAAGCAGCGCGACAAAAGACAATTTATAGGTTAGAAAAGAAGGGCGGTTGGAAGGAACGTATTTCTCGGCAAATGGGTCATCTCTACGCATGAAAAACCAGTTAACTTGGCAAGATTAAGGATGAAGTGCTAGCCCTTGGTAAACACTCGGGCTCATATTCGGTTGGGCTTGTGATAACAATACTCCTAACGACAAGGGCATTTTCGTCTAATATCCTGCGGTGGGGGGTAAAACTGCTGCTCTTACCGCTCCGACAGCATCGAGGCTATTGCCTCTCCCCATGTGACTGACCTTGGGATAGTCGACATCAGCGAGGGGGTCCCACACTCACACATTGTCATGACACAAGGCGTTATCCCATCCCAGGCCAAGCCGAGTGTCTCGAGAAGGGCGTAGACGTTGCCTCGCCCAGGTAACGCCTACCCCATACATATATCTAATGCAACGATAGCACAATACATTAGCGGGGAACTTTAACCCCCCCTGACGGGCACGTCAGCACCCTGTGACCGAGATCACTCAGAAATGCTCCATATCTGCCTATAAATACCTCCGCCACAAAGGAGGGAGGTAAGCCTATGATTGCTAGCCAAAGCTCTGCTATTTTACACAATCACTACTGACTTAAGCATCGGAGTATTTACGCCGAAGACCCCCTCCGGCACTGTGCAGGTACATTGGACGCCGTGAACAGTCGACCTCCAGACCCATCATCTTCTGTTACCCTTCAGCGAATAGTCCGAATCTTATCACAATTTAATTGTTCACTTGCTTAATTAATTAATTGCTTAATTCTAGTTTAATAAATCTAAGTCACAATTTCTAGGGTCTCACAGCTCACATGCGATAAATTGCTTATTTTATTTTCATGTTTAATTATCGTATGAATTGTTCGTATGCTCACATGCAATAAATTGTTTATTTTATTTTGCATGTTCAATTATAGTGCAAATTGTTTGTATGCTCATATGTGATAAAAATTTGTTTGTTTATTTAATCAGTTATTTGCTTGTTAAAAATCAAATAAACATTTATTATTTATTATTTTTTGAACTATCACTAATAATTTTACTTTGTAGGGTAACAAAGCAAATACACGCTCGCAAGTACACTTCTGACCCCTTTCATTTATTTAAAAGCTTTCCGCACATGTATACATATTCATATGCATGTTTATTTAGATATGTTAAGAACTCGAATCATATTCGTATGCATGACATTTAGAATTGTTAGAAATTAAAATTAATTCACATGGATAACTTGTTTAAATCACTCGCTTTGAATGCCATGATTAATTGTTTTTATTCCCATTCATATTAATACAAGTATTTTGGTGGCTTCGATCCCACACCTCGATTTATTTTCCGCATTCATTAAATCGGTACTTTGATAGTTATGCATGATAGATCACGTAGTAATTAATTTAATCATGCATGGACCGATGATAATAAAAGGGGGGAGCGCTTTAGTAAAATCGGTAACAATCCCGTTGAACGGAAAAAGTTATCTCGACTGGTCCCGAATAGTCCCGACCCTACGAAATACTAAAGCGGCGATTCCTTTGAGGGTTAATTATGTGTTTTTTTAATTATTATTTAAACACCTCGTTCTTTTTACCGGTAACCTTTCGGATGTGACTCGAGTGCCTAACACCTTCCCGAGTCCATAATACGACCCCAAACCTACGCTTCTCTTCGATATAAGAAATGCTAGGAATCCACCTAACTCCGCCAATCTCCAAGTTGAGGTTAAACAACGCCTGCTGAAGTAAGGTACGCTAAGAGTCCACCTAACACCGCCGATCAACAAGTGAGCTTCGTAGGATAAGGTACACAAAGAGTCCACTTGACACCGCCACCTAGGGTTTTGTTTGACACCGCGATTAGTGTGCAAATCATCTCAACGATTTGTAGGTCTTTACTTGTGTCAAAAAAAAAATCAGTGTCAACCATCTTGGGAGTGTCAAGCTTAAGGTTCCACCTTTCGAAGGGAAAGATGATCCCGAGGCCTACTTGACTTGGGAGCGAAAGATGGAAGCGATTTTTAAGTGTCATAACTACACGGATGAAAAGAAAATAAGGTTAGCTTCCGTGGAGTTCTTTGGGTATGCTGCCCATTGGTGGGAGCAAGTGAATGAGGATGTGAGAGGACCCGTAACTACTTGGGAGAACATGAAGTATGTGATGAAGAGGAGGTTTGTTCCACCGTACTATCATAAGGACCAACTTCAGCATTTACAAAAGTTTACCCAAGGGTCCAAAACCGTGAATGACTATCACAACGAGTTGGAAGTTCTTTTGGCTAGGGTTAATGTGATAGAGGATGAGGATTCGAAGATGTCTAGGTTCATGAGTGGGCTGAATCCAGAGATAGCTAACGCCTTAGAGTTGTGCCAATATAGGACTTTGGAGGAGATGCTTCACATGGCAGTGAAGATTGAGAGGCAACACAAGGCTAAGACAGCCTATTCTAAGCCGTCTACTTTTGTGTCTCGAACTTTCACTTGGAACAAGTCTACATGGTCCAAGGGGACCAAGGACAGTAAGGACACACCCAAGGTATCTAAGCCTTCCTATGGTACCAAAGGTAATTCGGCAAACCCTACTCCTTCTAAAGTTCCAATTCCTAATACTAACCGTGTGCCTACTCGAGACATAGTGTGTTTTAAGTGTAATGGCCGAGGCCATAAGCAGGCCGAATGTCCCAACAAGAGAGTTCTGATCATTAGGGACAATGGAGAGATGGATTCAGAGGATGATTGTGAGATAGTGGAGGATTCGGAAGAGAAAAGTGAGGAAGAAGAGGCAGCGGGTCATGAATCTAGGGTTTGTGATCCGGTTACCCTAGTAGTTCGGAGGAACTTGAGTGTGTAGCCAAGGGCCGAAACTTATGAGGAGGAACAAAGATCCTATTCCATACTAGGTGCCACATTGGTACTAAGGTATGCTCTCTTATTATTGACAATGGTTCTTGTACTAATTGTGCTAGTACTCTCCTTGTGCGCAAATTAGGGCTACCCACGGTCAAGCATGCAATGGATGAATGATGAGCTCGGCCTTAAGGTGACTAAACAAGTGCTAGTGAGTTTGTCTATTGGGAAATTTAAAGATGAAGTATGGTGTGATGTAGTCCCAATGCAAGCGTCACATGTGCTGCTCGGCCGACCTTGGCAATTCGACCGCAACGCCACTCACGAAGGGAGGAGCAATCGGTACAAGCTTGAGAAGGAAGGAGTGAAGTTCACACTTGCACCCCTTACACCTAATGATATGATCCGGCCCCCGGGTGTGAGGGTCGAATGATATGCAACCAAAGGGAGGATCTAGCTCTAGATTTGTACACACAAACGACCACAAAACAGTAGGAAAACACATGGAGACGCAGCGGAAATTGAAAGGATAAATACCCGGATTAGAGAAAGCGTTGGAGACGGGAGGGATGATTGAACAACGAACGATTGGAACTTGAGTTCGGATTGTTGAACGGCTTGAACACGGGCAGATTGTTCAAGAACATAAACACACTCAAATTCGGATTCATTGCTCACACAAATGGAAGTAACAACGAGTTACACATTTAAAGGATTCTTGTTCTTTTTACTTGACTCAAGCCATGGCGATCCAAGACCAAGGCAAGCCCCAAGATGGAGCCCCGGATGAATGAATGAGGAAGGAGTGTTCTCACTTAACATTCATTCATCATCCAAAGCTCCATCTTGGGGCTTGCCTTGGTCTTGGATCGCCATGGCTTGAGTCAAGTAAAAAGAACAAGAATCCTTTAAATGTGTAACTCGTTGTTACTTCCATTTGTGTGAGCAATGAATCCGAATTTGAGTGTGTTTATGTTCTTGAACAATCTGCCCGTGTTCAAGCCATTCAACAATCCGAACTCAAGTTCCAATCGTTCGTTGTTCAATCATCCCTCCCGTCTCCAACGCTTTCTCTAATCCGGGTATTTATCCTTTCAATTTCCGCTGCGTCTCCATGTGTTTTCCTACTGTTTTGTGGTCGTTTGTGTGTACAAATCTAGAGCTAGATCCTCCCTTTGGTTGCATATCATTCGACCCTCACACCCGGGGGCCGGATCATATCAAGTGGTAGCGGAGCTTTTGGCGCCTTGGAGTTTACTTGGTGTTCTTCGTGTCTTATTAATCTCATTCCTTCTTAGTTTCTTGCGGTCAAACGTGTCTGACTTTGCTGCCTAGTTCAGGTGGTATTTGTGCCAACTTGTGCTAGATCAAAAGATCAAAATCTGAAAAGTGTGTTCTTGGTGTTCTTGCAATTTGGTGTGAAAAGGAAAATTTTGATCTAAAAATTTATTCAAGAGGCTAAAGCCTAGTGTTTCCCTCTAAAATATTATTTCCACTCACCAACTTAGCCAACAAAGTCTCCTTGGCCAAGGCATAGCCGGCCATCAAGTCCTCTTAGCCCTCCTTTGCATTAAATGCAAAGAGGGAACACAATACCTAACACCAAGACTAAGGGAAAGAGACTTTTCAAAAGTAGCAAACATTCCTTCTTTACCAAAAGAACATTCTTAACCACTTGTGCCATCCTTTCCTCCATACTCCCACGTCCATTTCCTTTCTTTAGGTCCAGCAGTCTTTTACTCCTTTCCAAGTTTAGGACTTAAGTCTTAAACTTAAGTCCTAAACTTAAGTCCTAAACCCTTTAAAAAATAAAAAAATAAATAAAAAAAAATAAATAAAAAAAAGGGGAAAAGTCCTTTTCATTCAGTCCTTGACTTTACCTTGAGTCTTTTACTCTTGTGAGTCATATTTTCCAACCTCCTTCCCTTCCAACGAGATTTCAAATTTTCTCCAAAGAATCGAGATTTCCAACGTTCTTGAAATTCTGAAAATTGTTT
The DNA here is from genome assembly GCA_963691705.1 of Viola odorata. NCBI lineage: Eukaryota > Viridiplantae > Streptophyta > Magnoliopsida > Malpighiales > Violaceae > Viola > Viola odorata. Next base: position 26,006,399 of record OY829546.1, on the reverse strand, counting down.
GCCACTTTTCCTTGAATCGCTGCAGTTTCTTTGAGTTCTTTGTTGAGTCTCTCCTACTCTTGTACTACTCGTTTAATTATTGGTAAAGCTAGTTGTGAACAAATGCTTGACTTGAACCACAAGATTATTTACGACAAGAAGTTGTGTGGTGAACATGATTGTGTAAGGATTTATTGAGCGATTTGTGAGCACGTATTTTTCGAGTGATCAAACACGAGTGTTTAAACACGTGAGGGAGAGATTTATTTCCCTTACCCTTGTTTAAGTGTGCAGGTACAGGGGGAACGTGAAGTTGAGTGTTTGTGAGCCCGTATTTTTCGAGTGACCTAAACACATAAACACGAGTGTTCAAACACGTGAGGGAGGGCATATTTTACTAACGCTTGATTGAGAGTGCAAGTACCATTCCTTGACACAATGTCCAGCCGAAGTAGACCTCATTCTAGTAGTAGTAGAAGTGCCGAGGCCCTAGAGCAAGTCCTTGCTGCCTTGGCCTCATTGAAGGCTACTGCTGAACGAACCGAGGCACGTCTCACCTTGCTAGAGGGGATTAATAAGTCCCCGGTAACCCCAAGGGAGTTTCCCCCTAAGCCCCCTAAAGGTTCCCACGAGGAGCATGTTGCTTGTGAGACCGAAGAGGAGGGTCACCTTGACAGTGATGAGGTGCATGATCCTTTACAGGCCAAGCTCAAAGGGGTGGCCAGCCGTGGCTTCCCTAGTTGCCTCACCACGGAGACCCGAAAAACAGTCCCACCTCCTCCTAAGGTACCCATAACTGAGGAGCAAATGATGTCCATCAGAAAGAAGTATGACAACGTCAACCTTGACCGAAGGGATCTCAATGCAACAAGTAGTAGACCACTAATTCCTCATTATCATGCTAAAACCACACCTCATAACACACATGGATTTTATGAGGAACCTTGTGATAGTGGTGGTGAAGAGTTTGAAGAGCCTCCACAGTCCCATAGGGGTAGGCGACAACGAAACCCCACTTTTCAGTTTGGAAGGCATTTTGAGGCGACACAAGAACAGAAGGTTGATGACAAGTTGAGTGGTATTAAAGTGTAAATTCCTACCTTTAGAGGCACTACTGATCCTTCGGAGTACCTCAAATGGGAAGGGAAAATTCAGCGTATTTTTAATTGTCACCGGTATTCGGATGAGAAGAGAGTCAAGCTAGCTGCCATGGAGTTTGATGATTATGCGGTTAGTTGGTGGGATAAGGTTTGCAAAAACAGAGGGGCAGAGGATGCCATCCGGGATTGGGAAGAGATGAAGCGGGTAATGAGAGCTCGGTTTGTGCCCGCTAATCACAAACGGGACTTGCAAAACAAGTTACAAGGCCTCAAGCAAGGTTCCAAGTCCGTGGGTGAGTATTTTAATGAGCTAGAGGAGCTTCTTATCAAAACCGAAACCGATGAGAGTGAAGAAATCACTGTCTCGGTTCCTTAATGGGCTCAATGAACGGATTCGGTATAAGCTTGAGTTGAAGGAGCTTGACCACTTGGAACCTATGCTCCATTATGCCTTAAAAGTGGAAGCATACGAGTCCACCAAGAAGAAACCTTACACTAACCGAAACACTGCCCAAACATACTCTTCAACCCCAAAAACACCATGGAAATCCTACCCTAAAGACCAACCAAACCAAAAAGATCCCAAAACAGCGAACCCCAACCCAAAACCATACACACCTTACTCCAAGAGTAACACTCCTAATCCTCCGCCAAAGCAGACCCCTAACACACTCACTACCAATCCAAATCAGCCCAAGAGATTCTCATCGAACATCCAATGTTATCGATGCCAAGGAAGAGGTCACATTGCATCCGAGTGCCCCAACCGATGAATAGTGATCATCCGTGAGGGTAACTATGAAACTGAAAGTGATGATGAGATGGAAGAAGAGGATGGGATGAAAGAAGAAGAAACTGAAAGTAGTGAAGAAGAAGTGGTTCCGACAGCCCCTATGACTTTGGTTGTGAGGAGGAGCATGAGTGCTCAAACAAAGGAGGAGGATATCCAAGAAGAGCAACGGGAGAACCTTTTCCATTCACGGTGTGAAGTCAAAGGTAAAATTGTTTCACTTATTGTTGATAATGGGAGTGTGGTGGATGTAGCAAGCCATCTCTTAGTCTTGAAGCTTGGCTTGCCTACAACCCCACATCCCAATCCTTACTCTTTGCATTGGTTTAATGATGATGGGGAAGTGAAGGTAAAAGAGCAAGTTCTTGTAGCTCTTAAGATGGGTGGTTATGAGGATGAACGATTGTGCGATGTGGTTCCCATGGATGCGAGTCATCTCATTCTTGGTCGACCATGGCAATTTGATAGGTGGGTAGTCCATGATGGTCGGACTAACAAGCTTCATCTCACTCACCATGGGAAGAAGTTCAGCTTTGTTCCACTCACTCCTATACAAGTCCGGGAAGATCAAATGCACATGGCAAAAGCAAGTGCAGAATTTCAGTTAATGAGGAAGATGAGAGACAAGAGAGGAGAGAAGAAAGTAAGTTGTGCGAAAGAGGAAAAAACCAGCCATGAAAAAAGTAAGCATGGTATCTTGAGGGAAGGTGAGTGTAGCTCACAAGAAAAGAGAGGAGAGAAGAAAGTAAGAGGAGAGCTGAATACACGCCATGACAAAAGTAAGCATGGTAGAGAAAGTGAGCCAAAACAGTTGAGTGTAGTAGCGAGGGGTAAGAATGTGAGGCAAGCCCTTGTCACCAACAAAGTGTGCCTTGTGCTTCGGTACAAGCCCCATTGTTTGAATGCTGCCACTAACCCCATTTCTTCTCTACCAAGTCCACTTGTTTCCCTTTTGCAGGAATTTGATGATGTGTTTCCATCCGAGATGCCTAGTGGTCTTCCTCCCATCCGTGGAATAGAACACAAGATAGACCTTGTGCCCGGTGCTACCATACCAAATAGACCAGCCTATCGATGCAACCCCGAGGAAACAAAAGAGCTCCAAAAGCAAGTCGAGGAGTTGTTGAGTAAAGGCTTCATTAGGGAAAGTATGTCCCCTTGCGCTGTGCCCGTACTACTTGTACCGAAGAAAGATGGGACATGGAGGATGTGTGTGGACTGTCGCGCGGTCAATAAGATCACAGTGAGGTATCGACATCCCATACCACGCCTCGATGATATGCTTGATGAGTTAAGTGGGAGTACGGTCTATTCCAAGATTGACCTCATGAGTAGTTACCACCAAATCCGAATGCACGAGGGCGACGAATGGAAAACAGCCTTCAAAACCAAACATGGTTTGTATGAATGGATGGTAATGCCTTTTGGTTTATCCAATGCCCCTAGCACTTTTATGAGATTGATGAATTATGTGCTGCGAGAATTCATAGGAAAATATGTTGTTGTGTATTTTGATGATATTCTTGTGTATAGTCCTTCTCTTGAACAACATGTGAATCACTTGCGCACCATACTTGACACTTTGCGTGCACATCAGTTATATGCTAAACTTTCTAAGTGTGAATTATGCTTGGATAGAGTACATTTTCTTGGCTTTGTTGTGAGTATAGATGGCGTACAGGTTGATGAGGAAAAGGTGAAGGCCATTCGAGAGTGGCCTAATCCTAAGAATGCTAGTGAAGTGAGATCCTTCCATGGTCTCGCGAGTTTTTATCGTCGATTTGTACCAAACTTCTCAACCATAGCTGCTCCCCTCAATGAGCTCACCAAGAAACATGTAACTTTTGAGTGGGGAAGTCGACAAGAGGCAGCTTTCAAGGAACTCAAGGAGAGACTTTGATACGATCACACCTATCTCCACACGTTGTAGCTTACTTTATGATCGCACACCAAGTCAAAGGGCCAAGAATCCAGTACAAAAAATATCAAGTTGTGTAAATTTACTATTCACGGAGCACTGTAGCAGGCGGAGGTACTGTGGCAGAGCGAAGTCACTGTAGCATGCGGAGTCACTGTGATGGATGGAGATACTGTAGCAACGAAGCTACTGTAGCAATGAAGCTACTGTAGCAACCGCTCACTTGTGTGATTTTTTCCTATAAATAGCTAGCTCTTCTCACTTCTTAGGAGACTTTGATAAATTGAAAAACATGAGCTCTTGAAGCCTTTACTTTCTTTGTATTGCAATTTACATTTCTATGTTAAGTTAATTCAAGCATTTCAATCTTCCAATCTCCAAGTCTATCTTCCAATCCCCATTTCAATCTTCCAATCTCTAAGTCTACCTTCCAATCTCCATTTCAATCTTCCAATCTCCAAGTCTATCTTCCAATCTCCAATTCAAACTCTAATCTCCAATCTCGAATCTAAATTTCAGTCATTTCAATTCAAGTTATTTACATTTTCGCAATCTAAATTTCTGTCATTTACTTTCAAGCACATGGTTGGCATAGCCACCTTCGCTTTACATTCCAGCACTTTAATTATGTACTTCAATTCCAGTATTTACATTCCGCACTTTAATTCCAAGCACATAGTTGGCTGAGCCACCTTTAATTTCTGTTCTTCAATTCTGCCATTTAATTTCAAGTTCTTGGTTGGCTGAGCCACCTTTAAATTCTTGTTCTTCAATTCCGCACTTTAATTCCAAGTACATGGTTGGCTGAGCCACCTTCGCTTTCAAGTTTATATGGTTGGCCGAGCCACCTTTCTTTTAATGTTCCTTTCCGCTGCCTAACTCCTTCCTTATATCCATCTATCTTGTTCATTTCTTGTCTTTTTCTTGTGTTTGCAGCTCTGAGCTAGATCCTACAACAAGTTCCGAGCTCGGTTTCTTCCATTTGGAAGCCGGAGCTTATCAAGTGGTAGCGGAGCTCTAGCCGCTCTTGAGTTGCTCTTCCTGTCCAGTCCAGCTAGTATTCCTCTTCGTGTCTATCCAATCTACATATGTTCCCCTACTCAAACGAATCTGAACTTTTGTGTCAACAAACTTCAATCCGTGTGTAACATTTTTTGTTCTTTAATCTTCTTGAGATTCGGAGTAAATCTTGGTCTAATAATTCAAAACATAAAAGCGTGCAGGTTTATCCGAGAATGTCAAAACTTGGTGTTCATCTTGAGACTTCTTGTTCAGCCTTTAGGGAAGATGAGCCAAAGGACTTTTGATCATCTCCCAATCCCTTTACTTTGAATTTCCAAGTGTGTGAGCTGAAAACATTAGTCAATGTCTTCAAAAATCTCCAAAGTCTTCAAAATCTTCAAAAGTCTTCAAAATCTTCACACTAGTCAAACCTATCCTAAAATCTAGGGATACCAAATTGTTTATCTTCCAAGTCCTGGATTTTATTCAAGATATTCAGATCCATTCTTTGAAGAATTCAGAAGATTAATCTTAGAGTCAAAAAAAAAAAAAAACAATTTTTTTTTCAAGTCTTCATTTTCTTCATCCTTCTTCATCCTTCTTCATCCGTCAAAGTCTTTTCCCTTGTTTTCTTGTGTCCAAGTTTTCTTTGCTTCCTTTAAGTCCATTCTCTGATGCAAACATTTCTCGATTTCTCTCTATTTCTTTATTTCTTCTCCGTCTTCTTCTCTATTTCTTGATTTCTTCTCCTTTCAAACACAATTTCGGAGTCACTATTCACAGTGAGAATCAAGTAAAATTTAGCAAGTGTCTTTGTATCTTCTCTCTCTTTTCTTTGTGTCTTCCTTTGTTTCTTTGATTGAAATTTCGTGAATGTTGCTTGAGATTGAAGCTTGAACACTTGTGAAGTTACGAAGCTACCTACAAACACTTGAGAGATTTGTGAGAACAAATTTTACGAGTGATTAAACACGAGTGTAAACACGTGAGGGAGCGAACTTTCGATTGTTACTAACGTATGTATACATATATATAGTTTGTTTTCTTTTGCAGGTATAAATATGTCTTACTACTATGAAGACATAACTGATTTTTATTATCAAGAGCCTCCAACAAATGCCCAAAATGAGCAATTCTCCCACAATGACGGAATGACAATGCAAAATCAAATGCAACATCAACATCACTTAAGCTATGGCCTTGATTCCTTCATTCATACTAGTCTTGGCCATGGCTCCACTACAAATGAATTTATCCGTCGGCCACCTCAATGTTCCTATGGCCGAATGCCCTCAGATGCAAGAGAGCCTTCCTATATGATCGACCATTCTTATGTGCATACGCCTTCCTATGGCAGTATGCCTTCCTATACACAGGAGTTTACCTACACGCATGAGCCTTACTATACGAGCAACTTTTCTTATGCGTACGAGCGTTCTTATGATAGTGTGCCTTCCTATGCACAAGTGTCCTCCTATGCACAAGAGTCTCCCTATGACCAAGAACCGCTTTATTATCCAATTGTGCAAGGTGAGGGTTCGGTTAAGTCTTCCACCTCAGATCCAGTTATTGCCCTACTTACAGCTCAGAGGGAAGCAGATAAAGAAATCCAGCAATGCATGGATCGGATAATGCACCAAATGGAATGCACCAAGCAACTGATGAAAAAGGAGTTGTCTCGTACGAAGAAGGTGGAGAGTTGTTCCGGACAGGAATCCTTAAGAAGCGTCGAGCATGTAGATAAGGGAGAGGTTCCGACTACTACTTGTTCTTCCAATCCACCTCCCATCGATGAGGGTAGCGTTAACTCCTTTGCTTTGCCTTCATTGGAGGAGGATTTGGTTCCATCTAGAGAGGAAGTGCATGTTTTACCGCCAATTGATGATGTTGTGGTCCCTTTGGTCGCAGATATCGGTGATTTGAGTGTATGTTCACATGGTGATAATCATGAGACGGATGACAACAATGAGAATGGCATAGGGATGTGTGGATTTACTTCGGGCTGTCATGAGAAAGCTCTTCGTGGCCTTTTGTTGCAAAGGAAATTTCAAGATCTTGGCAGCCAATTCTCCCTCATTCCATCGGTTCCACCTTGTCACTTTCAGGATCCATTCCTACATGAGCATATTGGCCGCTCATCCACCATCACTATTTTGGCCCCCCTTCTTGGCTACACGGATCCCTTTCCTCGAGGGTTTCAAAGAGACATGGTACGAAGGAGAGCATTGGAATTTCTTGTGCTTAAATCTCCGTCTACCCTTTTGTCAAGCGTCATTCAACTTGTGTATAAACATGCAAGCTTGCACCCCATTTGTATCTCACCTTTGTTTTCAAGTGCTCTTAAGTATGTAGGTGAGATGAAGATGGTGACCTTAGTGCAACGAAGACACGAGTATGTGTACACAAGCTGTGAGCAAGATAAGACCCAAATGGCCGAGAAAGGCTTTAAAGAAATGGATTCGAGGACGAATCCTTTCAAAGGCGGAGAAGATGATACGATCACACCTATCTCCACACGTTGTAGCTTACTTTATGATCGCACACCAAGTCAAAGGGCCAAGAATCCAGTACAAAAAATATCAAGTTGTGTAAATTTACTATTCACGGAGCACTGTAGCAGGCGGAGGTACTGTGGCAGAGCGAAGTCACTGTAGCATGCGGAGTCACTGTGATGGATGGAGATACTGTAGCAACGAAGCTACTGTAGCAATGAAGCTACTGTAGCAACCGCTCACTTGTGTGATTTTTTCCTATAAATAGCTAGCTCTTCTCACTTCTTAGGAGACTTTGATAAATTGAAAAACATGAGCTCTTGAAGCCTTTACTTTCTTTGTATTGCAATTTACATTTCTATGTTAAGTTAATTCAAGCATTTCAATCTTCCAATCTCCAAGTCTATCTTCCAATCCCCATTTCAATCTTCCAATCTCTAAGTCTACCTTCCAATCTCCATTTCAATCTTCCAATCTCCAAGTCTATCTTCCAATCTCCAATTCAAACTCTAATCTCCAATCTCGAATCTAAATTTCAGTCATTTCAATTCAAGTTATTTACATTTTCGCAATCTAAATTTCTGTCATTTACTTTCAAGCACATGGTTGGCATAGCCACCTTCGCTTTACATTCCAGCACTTTAATTATGTACTTCAATTCCAGTATTTACATTCCGCACTTTAATTCCAAGCACATAGTTGGCTGAGCCACCTTTAATTTCTGTTCTTCAATTCTGCCATTTAATTTCAAGTTCTTGGTTGGCTGAGCCACCTTTAAATTCTTGTTCTTCAATTCCGCACTTTAATTCCAAGTACATGGTTGGCTGAGCCACCTTCGCTTTCAAGTTTATATGGTTGGCCGAGCCACCTTTCTTTTCATGTTCTTTTCCACTGCCTAACTCCTTCTTATATCCATCAATCTTGTGCTCTTCTTGTCTTTTTCTTGTGTTTGCAGCTCTGAGCTAGATCCTCCCAGAAGTTTCAAGCTCGATTTCTTCCATTTGGAAGCCGGAGCTTATCAGACTTATGCAATCTCCGGTGTTAGCCTTACCCAACTTCAACAAGGCTTTCGAGTTAGAGTGTGATGCAAGTGGCATAGGCATAGGAGCTGTCCTAACTCAAGAGGGACGACCCATTGCATACTTTAGTGAGAAACTCAGCGGTGCCCAGCTCAACTACTCCACGTATGATAGGGAACTATATGCCTTAGTGAGAACACTCATGGTGTGGGAACATTACTTGTTGCCAAATCAGTTTGTCATCCACACCGACCACTTAAGTTTGAAGTTCCTTCAAGGCCAAGCCAAGTTGAACAAACGCCACGCCAAGTGGATGGAATTCATTGAGGCATTTCCCTACACCATCAAGTACAAGCAAGGCAAGGAGAACGTGGTAGCCGACGCCCTCTCGCGAAGGTACGCTCTCTTGAACTCCCTTGATGCACAACTATTTGGGTTTTCACATTTAATTGAATTGTATGAGAATGATGAGGATTTTTGTGACATATATGCAGCATGTGCACATGGATCACATACGCATTTCTTTAGGCATGATAATTATTTGTTCAAGTATGATAAATTGTGTGTGCCCCGTTCTAATGTTCGAGAACTACTTGTGTTGGAAGCTCATGGAGGAGCTTTAAGTGGTCACTTTGGCATCACCAAAATGTTGCATGCTTTAAAGTCTCATTTCTATTGGCCGCGAATGAAAGTAGATGTGGCTAACATTGTGAATCGGTGCATTGCTTGTAAACTTGCCAAATCCAAATCTAAACATCATGCTATCTATATGCCTCTACCTGTTGCACAACACCCATGGGTAGATTTATCTATGGATTTTGTTTTGGGTTTGCCTAAGTCTAGGAATGGCCATGATTCTATCTTTGTTGTGGTGGATCGATTTTCCAAAATGGCACATTTTATACCATGTTCGAAAACTCATGATGCTACACATATTGCCTCTTTATTTTTCCAACGTGTGGTAAGAATACATGGAATGCCTAAGAGTATTGTGAGTGATAGGGACACCAAGTTTTTGAGTCATTTTTGGCGGACTCTTTGGGCGAAGTTGGGGACTAAACTTCTCTTCTCCACCACGTGTCACCCTCAAACGGATGGCCAAACGGAGGTGGTGAATAGAACTTTAGGCTCATTACTTCGTATAATGATTGCTAAACATGGAGTGAAATGGGAGGATTGCATTGCATTTGCTGAATTTGCCTACAATAATGCTTATCATACATCCATCGGGTTTTCTCCTTTTGAGGTGGTTTACGGGTTCAAACCCCTGACCCCTCTTGATCTCTCACCTTTGCCTTTGAGTTCTCTTAAGTGTGTAGATGGTAGTTCCAAGGCTACAGCTGTTAAGAAACTCCATGAGCAAGTCCGCAAAAATATTGAGAGTATGAACGAAAAAGCAGTGGCCAAGCGCAATAAGGGCAAGGTCCCTACTTCCTTTGAACAGGGTCAATGGGTGTGGCTTCACTGGAGCAAGGACCGATTTCCACGTGAACGCCAAAGCAAGCTAAGTCCAAGAGGAGACGGGCCTTTTCAAATTATCCGTCGCATTGACGCCAACACCTATGTCCTAGATCTTCCAAGGGAATATGGGGGAATCAGCCGTACCTTCAATGTTAATGATCTGTCTTTCTACCCCGAAGATGAAGAAGACCCTCAAGAAATGGATTCGAGGATGAATCCTTTTGAAGGGGAAGGAGTTGATATGATCCCGAACCCTTCCAACACCCTTATCGACACTCAAGATGTGTACCCTCAATGTCCGATCACACGAAGCAAGGCAAGAGGTTTGTCCTTATGGTTGGAAGGCAAAATGAATGAGAACGGATCCACCCAAGTCAAGGAAAAGCCGGCCTATGTGATTTTCCATCGAACCAAAGAAGATGCATGACCGTGATCACTGTTCGTCCTAACCGTGAATCACGCCTGGAGAATTTTGGGTAACGTGATCACGGTTAGGCCTAACCGTGAATCACGCTATCTTCTGATGTGGGAGCTGATCCTTGGGTGCCTTACCGTGATCACGGTTCGTTCTAACCGTGAATCACGGTAGGAGTTGTGTCGAGCGTGATTCACGTTAAGGATTAGCAGTGATCACGCTAATGAGTTTTTGGATAACGTGATCACGGTTATCCCTAACCGTGAATCACGTTAGCGTCGGATTTGCTACCTTTTTGCTTACTTGTATAAATAGCTCTTGTTTCATTTTCTTAGTCAGTTTTTGGACTTGAGTGATATTTGATAAGTTGAGAGCACTCCTTAAACTTATCACCTAGGTCATTAAACTCTTCAATCCTTCTTGGAGAAAGATCGCTTGAGTAGAGAACACTCCTCCCGATCTTCCTCCGGGAAACCTTTGTAATCGAATTTGTAACAAGTTTAGGTGACTCAAATATATTTGAAGCTTTGTTTGCTGGATTGGTTTGAGCTTGTCAAGTGGTGCATTTGTTCATTACTTCCGTTTGGTCCATCTAACAACATTCAACACTCCGGTACTTTGTTTCTTCCTTTCTACTCTATATTTCCGCTGCAAATCCGTGTCTTTGTGTGTGAACTTCGTGTCTTTCTTTCAAGTCTTGTTGATAACTCCATCGGCTAGATCCTCCTCAAGCTCCATATATCATTCGGCTTACTTACACTAGGCCGGATCATATCACCTAAGCAAGTTCTTGAGGACCAGCTCTGGTTGGAGAAGTCCTATGCTGAATTTGAAACCTCACCGTTTCTAGACAAAAGAATTGATAAAAACGGCCCTCGTGAAAAAAGTGAGCACGGGTTTGAAAGAAAAGAAAAGAATGAAAACAGCCCCCGAGAAAAAAGTGAGCACGGGTTAAAAATAGAAAAAGAAAAGAAAAGGCAACAAAAAGAAAAGAAAATAAACTTGAATGCGAAAGCAAAAGATTTGCGTCGAGCGCTTGTTTTACAAAAACAGTTTTGTGGCGAGAATCGCCCTTTGATTTTACTTCGCTTTAAATCTTTTTGTTTGAGCACTACTAACCTTGATCCTTCAGTTTCTGTGCCTTCTTCTATCTTGGCTATTTTGCAGGAGTTCAAAGATATAACACCCGAAGAGATGCCGCCCGGTTTGCCCCCGATCCGCGGCATAGAGCACCAAATTGATTTTGTGCCGGGTTCGACTATCCCAAACAGACCAGCTTATAGGAGTAACCCCAAGGAGACTAAGGAACTTCAGAGGCAGGTTGATGAGCTCCTTAGTAAGGGATATGTCCGAGAGAGCTTGTCTCCATGCGTCGTTCCAGTGCTTCTAGTGCCAAAGAAGGATGGAACTTGACGAATGTGTGTTGACTGCTGAGCTGCCAATAAAATTACGGTAAAGTATCGTCACCCCATAACTCACTTAGATGATATGTTAGATGAGCTTAGTGGTAGTGTAATCTTTTCTAAAATTGATCTCATGAGCGGCTATCATCAGATTAGAATGAAAGAGGGTGATGAATGGAAAACGACATTTAAGACAAAGTATGGATTGTATGAATGGTTAGTAATGCCGTTTGGATTGACTAATGCCCCAAGCACCTTCATGAGACTTATGAACCATGTTCTTAGGTGTTTCATAGGAAAATTTGTTGTTGTATACTTTGATGACATCTTAGTTTACAGCAAGTCTTTGCATGATCATGTTTTACACCTTAAGGAGATTTTTCTAACCTTGCGTGAAGAGAAGCTTTATGCTAAACTCTCCAAGTGCTCTTTTGCTTTAGAACAGGTTGAGTTTTTAGGATTCCTTGTGGGCAAGGATGGTGTGAAGGTGGATGAAGCAAAGGTGCAAGCGATCAAGGAGTGGCCTACGCCAAAAACAGCAAGCGACATCCGCTCCTTTCACGGCTTAGCTTCCTTTTATCGTCATTTCATTCGTGATTTTAGTACTCTTGCTGCCCCACTTAATGACCTAACTAAGAAACATGTTGATTTCAGGTGGGAGGAACCTCAAGAGGCCGCATTCCAAGCGTTGAAGGACAAGCTGTCCAACGCACCCGTGTTAGCCCTACCCGACTTTGACAAGCCGTTTGAGTTGGAGTGCGACGCGAGTGGAATCGGTATAGGTGCTATTTTGATGCAAGAGAAGAAGCCAATAGCCTTCTTTAGTGAAAAGCTCAAGGATGCCCAGCTACGTTATCTGACATATGACAAAGAGCTTTATGCGCTAGTTAGGGCTTTCGAGGTTTGGCAACACTACTTGATGCCGAGGGAATTTGTGGTGCACACCGACCACTTGAGCCTCAAATACCTAAAGGGACAAGGGAAGTTGAATAGGAGACATGCCGTGTGGCTGGAGTTCTTGGAAGCTTTCCCTTATCACATCAAGTACAAGGAAGGAAAAAACAATGTTGTAGCCGACGCATTGTCTAGGAGGTATGCCTTGATCTCTTCGTTAAGTGTCAAATTTTTAGGGTTTTCTCAAATAATCCCACTCTACCCTACTGATTTGGATTTTGGTGAGATCTATAAGACTTGTGATTCCATGGCTGATGTGAAATTTTATACGCATGATAACTATCTGTTTCGGCGCAAACGCCTTTGCATTCCTAAGTGTTCTTTGCGTGAATTACTTGTGCATGAATCACATAGTGGTGGATTGATGGGCCACTTTGGCATTAATAAAACCCATGACATGCTGAAATCACACTTTTATTGGCCTAAGATGAGACGTGATGTTGTGCGTGTGATTGCTAGATGTGTAACTTGCCATAGGGCAAAATCTCGGTTAGCTAGTCATGGTGAATTTATGCCACTACCCGTACCTTCCCAACCTTGGACCAGTCTTTCCATGGACTTCATTGTAGGTTTACCTAAATCTTGGGATGGTAAGGATGGTATATTTGTTGTAGTGGATCGGTTTTCCAAAATGGTGCACTTTTTTGCTTTGTAAAAATACTAATGATGCGTCTCAGGTTGCTAATATATTCTTTCGAGAGGTAGTCCGCCTCCATGGTATGCCTATTAGTATTGTTAGTGACCGTGTTGGAAGATTTTTGAGCCACTTTTGGCGAGTGTTGTGGAGTCGCCTTGGAACTAAATTGCTGTTTTTGACTTCTTGTCACCCTCAAACCGACGGCCAAACTGAGGTAGTTAACCGTACTGTAGGGTCTCTTTTACGCTCTTTAGTTACTAAACATGTATCTAAATAGACTGATCATTTGCCTTTCATGGAGTTTGCTTATAATCGTTCAATCCATTCTACTACAAATTGTTCACCTTTTGAAGTAGTTTATGGTTTTAATCCAATTACTCCCATGGATTTGACCCCTTTGCCTTTGAGTGATGTTTCTAACTTAGATGGATAGCATAGGGCAGAACACATCAAGAAGATACATGAGAAGGCTAAGGCGAACATTGAGCGAACATTGAGCGCAATGAAGGCCGCAAGACCGCGTCCTTTCAAGTTGGCGATTGGGTGTGGCTGCACCTAAGACGTGAGAGATTTCCAGAGAAGAGGAAAGGAAAATTAGCCCCTAGAGGAGATGGACCGTTTCAAATTGTTGAGAAAATCAACAACAACGCTTACCGCCTAGACCTCCCAAGTGAGTATGGTTCAATTCATGGATCCTTTAATATTTCTGATTTAAGGTTGTTTGATGCAGGTGATGAGGATGTTGCTGATCTGGATTCGAGGGCGAATCCTTCTCAAGATGGAGGGGATGATACGATCCCTAGGACCACAGGTTCGATCACCCGCTCCAGGTCCCAAACCAGTCCTACCCGCTCAAGGTCCCGAGCCAGCCTTAGAGCAGTAGCCGCAAACCTTCCTTTGCCGCCCACGGGCCCGATCACCCGCTCAAGGGCCCGAGCCCTGCAGATGAGACTCAGCAGCCTCATTCACATGGAGCTGAAGGCAGAGACAGCCTCGGAGGGAGCCAGCCTGCGCGAGCCCCAGCCGCGCCTCGTGACCCTAATCCGCACGCCTACGGATGGGTCAAACATGGCCACCTCGGACCTTTAGGTCCATCAGTGCCTTCTCCCATTTTTGACTAGGCCATGATCATTCATAATACAAGAGAGGAGTCCAGGCCAAGGATCATGAGAAACGCTCGAAGGATTTGGGACAGGCCCAAATCACAAGCCCGCATTGGACAGCGAAAGCCACTGCCAAGCCTTTTGAAGATTGGAGCATATTTCCTCGCACAATATTCAGCTCAACACTTCATCTATGTGTTAGGACGTTTTACTCCAACTTTCAGTGGGAACGCTTGAGGTAATAAGGAAAACTCCTTGTTTCCTTAAAACGTGATTCGGCGGACCCGCAAGCAAAGCCACTTGGGCCTTTTGACCTAAAAGGCGGCGCCTGCACTTCTATCCTATTTAGTAGACTTTATTTATATTATTTTAGGGTTTTAGAACTTATTTGGAAGGGTGGCTTGTTGCCATTTTCGTTTAAGTCATTATTTAGAAACTAAACTAGTTTCTATTTTTGGAATTAGGGTTTAGCGCTTCTTTAAAAGGGAGCCGCCCATGTTATTTTTCAGTTAGACTATTTTGATAATTGAAAGCTGATTGCTTTGGATCTTTATACACTTGTTCTTGATGAACCTTGCATCTAATTGAGTTTTGTGCATTCGATTAGTTTGTCAAGTAAAACCTTAAAGCACTATCTATTGAGTCTTTAGTCTTTGAATTGCCAAGAGCACCCAGTCTTGGAGATTCATCAGTTTGACCCAAGAACCTCAAGGGATTCGGCGTGAAGTGCCAAGAGCACCCAGTCTTGGAGTTTCACGGTTTTCTTCGAGTTAATTTCCGCATTGAAATCCATGTCGTCGGACAACGATCTAAGGAAAGCGTTCTAGCCTACAAGGAACGCATCATCCAAGAAGCCGATGTCAGACTCGACAAGATTCTTCAGGCTATGCGACTTCGAGATCAGAAAGTTTCTCGTAAGATCATCCATAGTAAAAAATCAGAAGAAGTGCAGAAACGGTCATGAAAAAAGCAGCGCGACAAAAGACAATTTATAGGCTAGAAAGAAGGGTGGTTAGAAGGAACGTATTTCTCGGCAAATGGGTCATCTCTATGCATGAAAAACCAGTTAACTTGGCAAGATTAAGGATGAAGTGCTAGCCCTTGGTAAACACTCGGGCTCATTTTTGGTTGGGCTTGTGATAACAATACTCCTAACGACAAGGGCATTTTCGTCTAATATCCTACGGTGAGGGGTAAAACTGCTGCTCCTACCGCTCCGACAGCATCGAGGCTATGCCTCTCCCCATGTGACTGACCCTGGGATGGCCGACATCAGCGAGGGGGTCCCACACTCACACACTGTCATGACACAAGGCGTTATCCCATCCCAAGCCAAGCCGAGTGTCTCGAGAAGGGCGTAGACGTTGCCTCGCCTAGGTAACGCCTACCCCATACATATATCTAATGCAACGATAGCACAATACATTAGTGGGGAACTTTAACCCCCCTTGACGGGCACGTCAGCACCCTGTGACCGAGATCACTCATAAATGCTCTATATCTGCCTATAAATACCTCCACCACAAAGGAGGGAGGTAAGCCTAAGATTTCTAACCAAAGCTCTGCTATTTTACACAATCACTACTGACTTAAGCATTGGAGTATTTACGCCAGAGAACCCCTCCGGCGCTGTGCAGGCACATTGGACGCCGTGAACAGTCGACCTCCAGACCCATCATCCTCTGTTACCGGCACAGCGAATAGTCCGGACCATCGGAGTATTTACGCCAGAGACCCCCTCAGCGAATAGTCCGAATCTTATCACAATTTAATTGTTCACTTGCTTAATTAAGTAATTGCTTAATTCTAGTTTAATAAATCTAAGTCACAATTTCTAGGGTCTCACAGCTCACATGCGATAAATTGCTTATTTTATTTTCATGTTTAATTATCGTATGAATTGTTCGTATGCTCACATGCAATAAATTGGTTATTTTATTTTCATGTTCAATTATAGTGCAAATTGTTTGTATGCTCATATGTGATAAGAATTTGTTTGTTTATTTAATCAGTTATTTGCTTGTTAAAAATCAAATAAACATTTATTATTTATTATTTTTTGAACTATCACTAATAATTTTACTTTGTAGGGTAACAAAGCAAATACACGCTCGCAAGTACACTTCTTACCCCTTTTTATTTATTTAAAAACTTTCCGCACATGTATACATATTCGTATGCATGTTTATTTAGATATGTGAAGAACTCGAATCATATTCGTATGCATGACATTTAGAATTGTTAGAAATTAAAATTAATTCACATGGATAACTTGTTTAAATCACTCGCTTTGAATGCCATGATTAATTGTTTTTATTCCTGTTCATATTAATACAAGTATTTTGGTGGCTTCGATCCCACACCTCGATTTATTTTCCACATTCATTAAATCGGTACTTTGATAGTTATGCATGATAGATCACGTAGTAATTAATTTAATCATGCATGGCCCGATGATAATAAAAGGGGGGAGCGCTTTAGTAAAAATGGTAACAATCCCGTTGAACGGAAAAACTTATCTCGACTGGTCCCGAATAGTCTCGACCCTACGAAATACTAAAGCGGAGATTCCTTTGAGGGTTAATTATGTGTTTTTTTAATTATTATTTAAACACCTCGTTCATTTTACCGGTAACCTTTCAGATGTGACTCGAGTGCCTAACACCTTCCCGAGTCCATAATACGACCCCGAACCTACGCTTCTCTTCGATATAAGGAACGCTAGGAATCCACCTAACTCCGCCAATCTCCAAGTTGAGGTTAAACAACGACTGCTGAGGTAAGGTACGCTAAGAGTCCACCTAACACCGCCGATCAACAAGTGAGGTTCGTAGGATAAGGTACGCCAAGAGTCCACTTGACACCGCCACCTAGGGTTTTGTTTGAGTCCACAAACACAAGAGCAAAGCTCTCACAAGACAAATGTCTCACAATCAAATTTGGTTGAAAAATAGCCTATTTGATTAATGAAGCCAATCGACTATATATAGGTAAAGCTTAGTACAAGTTTAAGTAAAACTAGGAATTCTACTAAGACTATAAGTTCTATTTACAATAGGAATAGAAGTTCTAACTAAGAAATAACTCTAATAATTAATTAATAAATACATCCTAAATATTGTAGAACTTCTGGACGCTTCTCAACTTCAGCTCCCTCAATGGCTCGGTGGCGGCCCGGCCATGGCCTAGTCGCTTGGCCCGTGGCTCGGTCAATGCGCACCAACATCCTCTCTCGAGCCATCTTGACTTTTACTCGGGATTTTGGGCTGAAACTTGGCCCAAACCTTCCTAACATGTTGAAATACATGTCACAAGGTCGGCTCCTCAAAATAACCTCAACCGGACCCTTTTGGCTCCAACGGACGCACGTGTTGCGCTTGTATGCACCCTTGGTGCATACGATTAAGTCCCTCCGAGTGATCTCTCTATCCAGGCTTACGTTTATCCTCAAACTTGGCCACGACACTCCTAAGACACCCCTCTATCTTGTATTTATCATGGATCACTGATCGGAACCCTTCTTCCTTGGTTTGCTCGATAAGACTCTCTTAGGGTTAGCGTGCATGCGCTAAGGTGCGACGCATGTCCTCCTCGACCTAAGGTCTACTCCCTTCATGCGATGACCTTCCTCTGAACATCTTGAGGATGTTTTAACCTCACTTGACTCTCTACAACCCTCTTGGCTCGATGCCAAGGCCCAATTGGCCCAAGGCGCGCGGCTAGCGCATACGATGGTGCTAGAATCGTATCACCCGCCCCCACTGCCGTCACCGCCGCCGCGACCAACAAGGGCATGACACCCAATGCTCACCTAGCTTCGCAGACTGACAAAGACACGACCATCACGAACACTCATCATGATAAGTTGCTCTCTCCTAAGACATTTGATAATGGACAGAAAGTTTTACTTTACAATTCTCATCTTATGCTCTTTTCCATGAAATCGCAGTCTCGGTGGACCGACCCTTACCTCATCACACAAGTGTATGATCCTCGTGTAGTTGCAATTCAGAGTATGGACACGGGCCTCATTTTTCAAGTGCATGACCACAGATTGGAGCTGTTACACGAGGGTTCCCATCCCCTCATGGCGGAGCCCCCTGCATCTAGAGTAATTTGATCAGCCAATATCACTCCCTAGACGTTAACAGAGGCACTTCGTGGGAGGCAACCCACGTTTCCTCTCCCCCCCCAAACTTTATTTCCTTCGGGCTAGTTTTGTACTCCCTCCATATTGAAAAGAATGTCTTCCTCGCATCCCAATATTCAGTAGGGAACGCATATCGAGGAGGTCGGATGAGGTACTATTTGATCCTAAAAAAATCCGAAATTTTTTGTGAACGTACGTTAATCCTTAACGTACTTCCCAGAAAAAATTTGGGACAAAATTGTCTCAAATAGTTTGTCTGCCGGCCGTTTTAAGATACGTGCCGAAATAGTAAAAGCAAAAGCTAAAACGACATTCTTTTCAATATGGAGGGAGTACTTTAATTTTCTATTGAACTCTTATCTTTTTGTATTTTTTATTATACCCTTATTTGCTTGTGACTCCCTCGCATTGAGGACAATGCGTTGCCTAAGTGTGGGGGAGGATTTTATGTGTTTGTGTGATTGCTTGTTTGCATGTTTTTAATTATGTTCCTGCTTGCTTGCATGCTTAATTTTTTTTTGCATGACTGATTGTGTGTTATGTGTTTTTTAAGCAATTTTTCAAATATTTATTTCTCGAATTTTTCACTTTTTAGGACTTTTGGGATTGCATTTTTGTACATAGATCTCTTTGCCATGCTACATACATACTGCCATTGTTTTAAAACCCCCTAGGATGAACACACTTTTGAACTCTTGCACATAGAGTAAATTTATCATTCATCACACCTATGCCTAATCATGCACAACTCTGTCGTTCTGCTCTTATGACCACACCTAGGCATAGACACTTGTAGTCAAAATGCACACCTTGTGAGCACAATTAAGCCTTCATGCCATTACTTTATCATGTGTGAATTAATGCATAGCTAAGCACTAATTGGGTTTGCATAATATCTAGGGTATATGCACCATTAGACATGAGAAAGCGACAAAATGACAAAAGACTTTGCATTTCCTCTTCTCTTTTCTCTTTTTCTTGCACCTTGCCCCTGACATCTCACCTACCCCTCAATTCTCTCTTCTTAAACCACTTGAGCTTGTTTTTCTTTGATATCTCCTTGGCAAGTGAGTAATACTCCTCGATGACAACGTCTAGGGTAAGATACAAAATGACCTATGTGTGGGGGATATGACACACCAAGACCTTAGTGCTGGAAGCAGTAATATGGCAAAATCAAAGAATGAAGCTACAACAATCAAATTCAGAAAAAAGGTTCGTGTTACCTCTGCAAAAAAAAAAAAAAAAAAAAAGTGTTTCAAAAGAACACGAGGGAAGCACGAATGAAAGCAGTAAATGTCCAGCACCACATCAGAATAAAAACTCTCCCACTTGAGAAGAATCGAACGTCTAGCCCTAGCTGCTGCCGGCTAACGAGTGTTGCTTCACCGACTTCTCCTTCTTTCCAGCTAAGGAATCTTTTCTAAACTCTGAGTTGGTTTTCTCCATTCTTCTTTCTTGTCTCTGTTTTCCTCATTTTTATTCTCCATCTACTTTTCTTCAATTCACCTACACACCACCTACCCCTTTTTGATGTAAAGTCTTTTGTATTGCTTGATTGCCCATGCATGTGTACTACTTACTCAGATTGACATTGCGAACTTGACCATGTGCTGTGTTATTTGCATTCTTTTGAGCGATTAAACACCTAGCCTTGTTTGTGAGTGTGAGCGTAAACACCGTATCTTGTGAGGATTTCTAGTGACTAGGTTGGGTGTGGGAAAGTCTTACCTTTACGGTCATTATCCTTCTGGTTTGATGTAGAAGCATGTCTAGGCAGAGGTTGTGTATTGTTAAGGTGTATCTGTGATGATTGGTCACTTTGATCATGTGCTTGGATTGAATGTTTGTGTTCTGACTAGGGGAGGTTTTTATTTTTGGTTGAATGCTCGAGGGCGAGCATTAGGCTGTGTGGGGGTATTTGATATGATGTATTTTGTGCACATTTTTCCTTCCTTTCCTAACCCATTTTAGATCTTGATGCTACTAATTTACCCTTATTTCCTTACTATTTGCAGATCTTGGCTTTTGGAGAGGAAATATAAAAAAGATCCAGTATTCACTGGATTTTGGAGTATTTCGAGTGTCTATGCCTAGCTGCTGAGAATCTGCAGATCTGGCACATTAAAGAAAAATCCCGAAGAAGATCTCCAGCAAATTTTGCCATTATCTCTAGCGGATACTGCCATTATTCCCCACGATTCTCCAGTCAAAGCAAGAGATTTATTTCCAGATTTTGTAATCCCTTAGAATTAGGATTTCCTTTTATTATTTTATTTTCTTCCATCTTTTGAATTTTCTTCTTTGTAATTTTCCCATTTAAGTTAGACTTAGGATTTGAGAGGTTCTTCACCACCACGTCCTCTTTTTAGAGTGTGCAACCACCACCATACTTTCCTTCCACTTTCGGAAAGAAGCTTTCTCTACCACCGCCTCCGGCGTTTTCTGTTTCTGTTCAAATAAATAGGAGCTTTGCTCTGGCTGACAATAATAAAGAGTTTTCCCATTCCTCTTCTTCTTTGATTGTGCAGTATATTTATTTTATTTGTTATACTTTTAGTATGAGTAGCTAAATCTCTTATTCTTGGTAGGAATCACCGAAGGTTGCTAAGGAAATTTGTGAGGTCTAATAGAGCTTAAAACATCTCTGGTTTGTATTTATTTGTTTGACGATTGCTTGTCAATTCACCTAGGGTTGGTTAGAAGTCCGACCAACTTGTAACTAGGCCTAGGCGATTCAAGTCATATCTGTAGTAATAACTAACGTGAGGCTGCAGGGTAAAGTAGACAACTAGATTAGATTCATCAGGTCGCTGGTCCAATCTGACTAGGTTCAACGAGTAATTAGGGTAGTGCCTAGAACGTATTGAGTGTCTCGCCCTAGACGTGTCTTTCCTCTTCTTAATGGGCCTTTGAGTATTGCCTCCATAAATGTACCTTGGGGGACAACGAAGTGTCAAGACTATCCCATAAATGTACCTTGGGATAGTTTCTCGTATGAAGGAAAGCAAGGGACCTAAATGTACCTGGTCCCCATAGCATATCTACCAGCTAGGGGTAGAAGATCCTTGCACCGATGACCGGCTTTCTGTAAATACAACCGAAGATAGATTTCTACTGAGGACTCTCTCTATTGATTTCTTACTTGCTACTATTTGTTATCGCTTTCTTAGTTAATATTAGATTAATCAACAACTCTCAAACCCCCTCTCCCCTTATTTGTTACTATTTTGGTTTGCTTGCCCTTATCACACACAAAAGTCAGCGTCTACGTCTAGTCTCTGTGTTCGACCCCGTTGCCACTATACACAATTTATTGTGCACTTGATAGCATATTTTTATTATTATTTTTGATGGTTTCGATAACCGGTCAATATTCTAATAACATTTTATGAGTACTTGTAAAAAAAATCAACAAAATAAAATTTGAGATACAAAAGTTCATTTTTAGGGGACAAAGTTAAGGATGGTGTTCTTGATCAATTTTTTCACATTAAAATCTTATAAGTTGAATCATTATGATATTATAAATACATTTTAAGAGTTTGTCAAAAAAAGTTCAACAAAATAAAGTTTGAGAAGCAAAACTTAATTTTGGGAACAAAAATTAAGAATGAGACCTTTTGGTGTTCTTGATCACTTTTCTCATATTAAATTCTTGTAAGTTGTATTCTTGCGATATTATAATAATATTTTAAGATATTTTGTCAACGGAGTTCAACAAAATAAAGTTTGAGACGCAAAAGTTAGTTTTGGCCAGAAAAGTTAAAGATAAGGCTCTTTGGTGACATCAAATTCTTGTAAAAATTATCGTAGAACTCATAAAAGAGATAATAATGGAAAAACTTAATGAGAAAAATACTAAAGTTTGAACATGAATCCAACTAGGCTTTTTTTTTATTAAATATGATTATATGGCTAGTTCGTTGTACAACGAACTAGCCATATATATATTGAATAAGTTTTTTCACTTAATAAGAATAGTTGTACACTCTATTGTTAAACTCACAAGTGTTACTTTTTTACCTCGTAAAATGAGTCAACTCATATATAAACTCGAAATCATGTAAAATCAAGGTAAAATCTCACGTCAATTAGATAAAATATTGCGACAACTCGATAAAATCGTCCGAGTTCAAAAAGTATTATAGAATTTTTTAAAGAAAAAGGGGAAAAAATATAGAATGGCATCGTTTGATTCAACCCACAACGACACCGTTTTCATGAAACTCAAAACTGCATTGTTTTGATCAAAACAACGTCGTTTTGATTCCAAAATAATTAATTTTGAATTTTTTATGATTACTAATTAAATTATTTAGAAAATAACTATATATAATTATAATAATAATAACTTAAATTATCAAAATATCTTAATGTCACCCTTTTTTTTATAAGTGTTAATGCCACCTTACTCACCTTACTTATTGAATATAATAAACATAGTTACACATAAATTCTAAGGATTAGTTCCTTAATTATTAGTTTAATGTTAATTTCATATTAACTATTAAATCTAATAAGCACAATCATACGTTCATTCGTAAAGATTAGTTCCTAAATTAATAGTCTATTTACTACTTCATAGGCAAGTTAGCATTGTGTCTATTTTTATTGGACTTAAATTACCCTTCACTTTTATATTTATGTGAAAAAACTTATTCTCTCTATATATAACTAAACTTAGTTTAGTTATGTATATAGGGAAAATAATTTTTCACATAAAGTGTTAATTATTGTATATAATATATATATGTATGCGTTGGTAAACAAAAAAATTACTAGTAAATATAGCATTATTTATGCTTATGTATCATTTTGATTATTTACATGGATTAAATAATTTTTTTTTATAAATAAATAAATTATTTAAAAATGAATAAATAGCTTAGATTAGTAACAATTATAATTCAATGGAATGCAATATTCAAGTGTTTATTATAAATATTTTCCACTAAAAATTAAATATTTTTAATAATTTTAAATATTAAAATAAGTGTTACTTTGATAAATGTGTCATTTTTTCTCTATATAAAATAATTTTAGTCGTTTTGATTTCATTTTTATGGGTTTATTTTAATAAAATTGAAATATATTTATCTTCGGATTGGTTCGGTTCAAGTTGATCGATTATTCTATACTTTTCGGTTTGGATATCCAATATCTAAAAAAAACTTCGATTCAATTATGGGTCGAACAAAATTTTATTTTTTTAATTTGAATAACCACTTTTTCGGTTCGATTTATGGTTGGTTCAATTTGATTTTCCGGATGTCCATTTTTTTCATAACCCTAAGTTGTATAGCACAAAATAAACATACCACGTGGTTGCTAATTTGGTTGGTAGAAATGTTGGGGCTTTTGGATTTGGACTCATTGGTGGGTGCAGGTGATGTCTAATATTTCCAGCATTCTCGCAAGTGGTCACACAACGAATAAATAAAGGGACAAAACAAACCTAAAAATACTAAATTAACTAATAAAGAGTTATTATAAATTAATTGAAAGTTTTAAATTTGAATTATAGGTATGCAAGTATGTTAAAACTTTAAAAAAAGATTTTTTTATCTTTTAAAATCCTATCTCGCTCAAATTCAGAATAATCGGCACCTAAAATAGTGACCGAAAATCGAATAATTTTGATAAAAGAAAAATACAAAAGAATAATGTCATCTAATTAATTAATTAATTAATTACATTCCTCACTCGTAAAGGAAACTTCTCACTCCCTCACTTTCTTCTCCATCCTGTAAATTCATAACTCCAAACATATTATGAATAAATAAATGTATCATGGTAGCTCTGTTTCTTGGAAAATAATAGAAAATAAAATAAAAGTACCATGGGTGTTTACTTGAAAAGAAGTAATGATTTTACCTAATGATCTCATCTATATTTTGGATGGAAGAAATTAGAATTAAGTAAAATTTTGCGTCACGCTTAACCATTATTGGAGCATATAAATCTTACTATTTTTCTTAGAAAAGAAAGGGTTTTTTTTTATAAAAACAATTACGATAAAATTTGATTATATTATTTATTATTATTACAATACCACATACTGAAGTGAAAAATATATATATACTATAATTATTTATTATTTTAAAATTATTTTTGGATCACTGGATAAAAAAAAAAATTAATTAATTGTGATAACATTATGTTTAAGAATCTAAGTAAATGTACAACTTGATTTTCTATTTAAAAATCCATTTTGTTTTAAGCTTGATTCAAACTCGTGTGTTGAAACTTGAGATAAGGAAAAAACATACATGGTAATAAAATTCTATAAAATTTCTATACTCTTTTTTTCATAAAAAATATATACTAATTATTGTGGAAAAATGATTAAGTTTGTGAATTCAAGTATTTTGTTTATTTAAAATATGATGCATTGTCTTGTCAATTCTATTTCTTGTGGTGTTTCTCTAAAACACTAAAGATGGACATTATGTATTTTTGTGTTTTTTAAATAAATGGAATTGGTTGCGTACCATACAGTGGCTCTTTGGGGTTATGGTTCTAGCCCAAAAAAGTTGGGTTTCAAAATCAAAAAGTTTTGATAGCTGTTTGGTAAACTCCTTCCGAGGATGGGCTTCTTAAGAAGCTGGAGCTCAAAACCAAGCTTTTGGGAAAGCTTGAATTTGGTGATTTCTCAAAACCAATTGTTTTGAGAAACACGAGAAGGAGGTCAAAAATCTTAAGTGGACAAAAAACTCATACCTTTCATTAAAGAATTAAAATTATACCAAGTATAAATATTTAAAACATTACCAAACCATCTCATTTCACACGACTGACTCATCCTTTCTTCTTCTTTTTTCTTCTCATCGTTGCAAAATTAGGGTTTCCACACAAGAAAAATCCTCATACGTCGTTGAGCAAAATGGATACTAAATCCAAATCATTTGATTACTTTCTCTCTCAAGATCAAGAACCCTAATCATCTTCACTTTGCTCATTTTGTTCATAATTAGCAAAGATCAAGGTCCACGAGCTCCGTCAGAAGTCAAAGGCAGAGCTTTTAGCTCAGCTGAAAGCCCTCAAAGCTGAACTCGCCCTCCTCCATGTTGCCAAGGTTACCGGCGGTGCATCCAACTAGCTTTCAAAGATGTAAGAACAAATCTTAGTGTGATTTTTAATTTGTTTTGTCATCTCCCTTTATTTATTTACTTCGTTTTTATTCTCTTTTTGTTTTGATTGTTTTGGGTGGTTTGTGTTACTGCAAGGTGGTGAGGTTGTCGATTGCGCAGGTGTTGACTGTGATTTCGCAGACCTAGAAGTCTGCCTTGAGGGAGGCTTACAAGAGCAAGAAGTACTTACCTCTTGATCTCTGTCCCAAGAAAACCAGGGCTATCCGTAAGAGGCTCACCGAACACCAGGTATTATTGTTTTTGCTTTTGATCTGGTCTTATAGCTCACTTCATAGCTCATTTTTTGTACTGAAAATGGAAAAATTAGTGACTAGAATGAAAAAAAAGGGAATGTCAACGCATCTGGGAAAAAATATTTGATCTCTATCAATAGGCCTAGAACCAAATTGAGGTGTTTGTTTCTACATTTATGGAACTAATTGCAGCCCTCTCGGTATTGAGTTGAGTGCTCTATCACAGGTGTTACAGACTGTGTTTTGGCAACTGTTGTATTTTCCTGTTCATTAGCTGTTAACTTTCCTACACACTCATGTGATATACCCAATTTCTACATATAAAACTGTCAATAACCATTTACATTTTCATTCCTTTTTGTTTTCATTCTTGATACGTTAGTGGAAACAATGTTAAACAAATACAAAAAAGTAGACACTACACCTTAACTACTATGTAGATTCTACATGTTCAATACTAAACCTCAACTAGTAAAAAATAGAGCTAGGCGTATGTAGTAAACCTACACCTTAACTAGTATTGCAGTAAGCTCTACAATAAAATAAAATAAGAGACTCTACAATTTAGAATTTTCCAGTAAAAAGACACTACACCTTTACTAGTATGCAGACTCTAATCTGCCAAGAAACAAAATCTAGACCATTATCTCTTGAGCTAATCACTAAAATTCAATAAACAAAAATCCTAATCTAGGTTACACTTTAGACTATATTGCTATAATAAAACAACAAACGCCAATCTATTTGTAGTCCCCATTCAATTGCTTTGGGTTATGATTGTTCAAACATAATGACACATGAAACTGCAAGTAAATAAATGCAAGGAAAGAAAGCTATTAGGGACCAAAAACCATGTAAATATCCACCGAGAAAAACAATTTTGTGGACAATTTTGCATCCAGTTGCATAGATTATTTTATGGAGCACCTAAAAAGAGGACTCCTAGTAAGAAAGCTTTTGGGTAAAACCTGATGATTTAAAAACAGGTAAGAAAAATGCATATGAGGTCAAAATTGAAGCATTGAGTGGCATCAATTAGTAAGTACTAATTTCAACAATGACAGATCACAGGAATACTAAGCTAAATGGTACACTGCTGTCATCTGACTAATTAATTGACAAGTAACACCTTGCAGGAAAAAATAAGAATATTATAGCACAGGAAAACAAATCAACCAGGCCTCATCCTCCATAGTTATCATCAGAAACTTTACCAATTTACTTGTCCATAAATCATTACTTGAAAAGATTAGGGAAATTACGAATGAACATTAAACGGTGCAAAGGTTTGCCACCCATAAGACTTCTTTCAGTTTACACGTCCCAGAAGTAGTTATTGAAAAGTTCTCTGTAAATTTTGTATCCTATTTCAGTTCAATTGTCATGATTATTAGTCCACATGTGACTTTAGTTGCAAAGCTTATGTTACAATTAGAAAGATTATAAACACATGAGGCAGTATTTAGAGTATTTATTTCAGATAGGTCTAAGATTAGAACCTGAAAAACTTTTGTGTGTCAATTTGTCCTGTACAAGTAGTCAAATTGATCAAAAATCATGACATAAATGTATTATGTTTGTTTTAGATGACAACCCAAAGAACTGGAAGTAAAGTACCCAAGGTTGTTTGGCACAAAAGTTCAATGCATACATTATATGATATTTGCATTCGAGCTGTTAAAAAAATGTTAAGGCCACACAGTCATTTCAACAAACAAGGGTGAGACTTTGTTATCAATGAGTTTCGTAAAGAAACCGGATTTAATTATGGACAAAAACAACTTAAAAATAAATGAGATGCTTTGAAAAAAGATTATAAGTTATGGAAAGATTTGATGCGTAATGAGATGGGTTAGGATGAGATGCACATAAAAATACTATTGGTGCAGATGATGCTTGGTGGGAAGACAAAATCAAGGTTAGTTTTAAGTTTTTTGCATTTTGTTTGCTTTTTGTTTTGTTTTTATAATATAATTGCTGCATGATGGATCATTTTGGATCTCTTTAGATGTGTAGGTAAACCCGAGTTTTGGAAATTTCAGAATAGGTGGAATTGAACCTCAACTTGAAGAGAAACTAGAATTGATGTTTTCCACCATTGTAGCTACCGGAGAGTTTGCTATATCACCTGGATGTAACGTGAACGTTACACCTCAGGAAGAGCAAGCTGATGTTGTAAGTTGTGGTGATTCAGTAGAGGGGATTCCATATGAGGAAAGTTTGGATAAAATGTTTGAGACTCCAAGTACTCAGTCGGGTTTAGCAAGTAAGAGGAGGAGAAATGTTGAAGTGGGGGGTTGTGACAAGTCAAGCATTCATTTCAAGAAAGGAAAGAGGCAATCAGGGGGGGAGGGGGGGGCAGCAATGCTAGCTAGACACCTCGATACATTGGTTAGTGCGGTGGCTTCTAGGAGTTCAACGGTGACCTCTAAAGTTACTGAACCCGAAATCCCTTCCTTGAGAGAGATTGTGGCAGACCTAAAAACCATACCAGGGCTTGATATCAATAGTGACATGTTTATGTTTGCGTGGCAGACCTAAAAACCATACCAGGGCTTGATATCAATAGTGACATGTTTATGTTTGCGACTGAATTTCTTGAAGATAAACTAAAGAGAGAGGTCTATCTTGAGCTCGAATCACCAACACACAAGCTGCGTTGGCTGGATTACCATTTTATCAATAAGGGGCCGAATAAGAATCTCTAGTTTTAGTTCAAGTTTTCGTATGAGTTATTGTGTAAGGTATTATGTTAGAACTTTGCTGTAATAATTATTTTGACGACAAACATTATATTTGTCTTTAATATGCAATTCACACCCTAACTTTTCAATTATAATAATTCACACAATTTATTTATAAAATTGTTCTAATTTTGCTACATTGTCGTAATTGGCAATTATGATAATTCACACCCTAGTTTCCATCATGATCTCAACGGGCCTTGATAGGTATGCCATTGAAAATTAAAAGCATCTAACAAACACCCACCAGACTCATTTAATGGATAACCATGCACATTTAATGGCCATCTTGCTCTCCTCCTCCTCTTATCTCACTCTTTTGTGTTTTAAGGTTATGGCCAATTCTTCCTCCCATTCCAATTGTTCCTCTCACCTGAAGCGTCTCATTCTTCCATGTGTTTTAAGGTTATGGCCTACTGCACACCAATTATTCCTTTCATCTGAAGCTTTTTGTCACAATCAATTTGTGGTAAGTTTCCAGCTTTTATTAATTCATTTATTTTGTCATATAAATCCAAATCTAAAAACCTTATGTGGCTTTAAAATGCAATAAATTGTTAGATGGTTGTTAGACTTGGAACAACTTATTAAATATATAAACCAATTATATATGTAAACCTACACGGCTGGCAACCTTTATTTTTTGTCTTGCCTAAAAATAATATGAACTTTGGCATATTGATTCCTTAAGTAATGTATATTTTAATGCTTTGTATTCATTCTGGCATTGATACATGTATTTTTTTTTTTTTAGAAACGGATAAAGAACAAGATTTGTTCGTAGAAAATGACGTGGAAGAGTTTTGGCAGTTAATGTCTGCTACGACTGCAACTATTACTACGTATTTTTGCACTTACTTGTATAAAGAACCGTGTATGACCTCATATCAAATAGGAATGAATTGGTTGACTGAGATATTGTCTGGTAGGGATTCTCGATGTATAAATATGTTCAGGATGGATAAAGATACAATGCTACAGCTAGTGAGCACGTTACAATCATCTTGCAAATTGGAGTGATCACGAAGAATGTCAATTCTTGAGAAAGTGTGTATGTTTTAATATACTATCGCATTAGGTGCTGTCGCGCCCCACGAAAATTACGAAAAAGAAAGTAATTCACGAGTGTGCAACGAAATTTGAGACCTTCAGATGGTCGGCGTAAAAGGACGCCTAACAGCATGCAATGAAGTCGCCACCCTAATTTGGTTGCTAGGCTTAGGGAACCTTAATCGTCATGGCATAAGAAATATAATAAGTAAAAAAACTAAAGGCACAAAAAAAAGGGTCTGGACCCCAGACAAAGGTTCGGGGTCGTATTATGGCCTCGGGAAGGTGTTAGGCACCTGAGTCACATCCGAAAACGGTTACCGGTTGATGAGAGAGGTATTTTAAAAAGGTGTTTGATAAAATAAGTTTTGAAAAAGGGGGCCCTCTGAGGAATCGTCACTTTAGCCTTTTTTACAATCGGGACCGTTCAGGAATAATAAAAAGATCTTTCGGACGGGGTTACCGTTTATCAAGATCGATCGATTATTCTTGACCGTAACGTGATGGGGCTGAATTTTCCGTAAGGCTGAATGAGCGCCCTCTTATTTCATCATCGGGCCGTGCATGATTAAATTAATTACTATGTGAACCTATCATGGATTGCTAACAGAGTACCGATTTAAATGATAGATTTTGAAGTGGAAAAACTGATGTGGGATCGAAAGTCCCCATGTACATGCAGTCAATATATGCGAGAATTTAATATCACATGAGCATGGTATTTTAAGCAACTCTTTAAACATGTTGTTTATGTGGGTTGATTTTAATTCTAGCAGTTCTATATATCATGCGTACGATTGATATTTGTGAAAAGCGTTGAATAAATAAAAAGGAATCGAAAGGCGTACTTTCGAGCGAAGCTTGAAATTAAAACCTACAAAATGAGAGTGTTAGCGATAGCTTGAGAAATAAATAGGCAATTTTATGAGTGCGAAAATTTAAATGACAGTTGATGGCATACGAGAAATGATGGATTTCACACATACGAAAGTGAGATGCTGAGTTTGATAAACAAATGATGATAGTTGAATGTATGCGAAAAATGATGGATTTTACGTATACGAGATTTAGATGCTGAGTTGACTCGCATGCGAAAATGATTGATTTTACACATACGAGATTTTAGATGCTGTGTTGATTGCATGCGAAAAATGATTGATTTTACGCATACGAGAATTTAAATGCTACGTTGATTGCATGCAAAAAATGATTGATTTTAAGCATGTGAGAATTTAAATGCTACGTTGATTGCATGCGAAAAATGATTGATTTTAAGCATACGAGAATTTAAATGCTGAGTTGAGAATTTGCAGAAATTTTAATGATTAATACTGCAGAAAATTAAAGCAATTGATATCGCAGAAAATTAAAGCAATTGATATCGCAGAAAATTAAAGCAGTTGATATTGCAGAAAATAAAACAGTTGATAAATTGCGGAAGAATTTCCAGCAATTCGCGAAAAATTAAAGCAGTTTATATTTACGAAAATTAAAATGCGACCGACCATGTAGGCGGTATATTGAATTTAAATTGCCGAAAGTAAATTGCGAAAAATTAAAGTACGGAAAAGTAAAGTGCGGAAAATTAAACAGTTGATACTTTGCGGAAGGATTTCCAGCAGTTTGTGAAAAATTAAAGCAGTTGAATATTTACGAGAATTAAAATGCGACCGACCATATAGGCGGTATATTGAATTTAAATTGCCGAAAGTAAATTGTAGAAAATTAAAGTGCGAATAATTTAAACAGTTGATAAGTGCAGAAAATTAAATAGTTGATAGTGCGAAAAATAATCATACGAAGCATACGAATTATTTTACGAAAAAAACGTGACCCGAAGTTTTGAAAACAATTGAAAATGGGTTGGGCCCAATTGAAAAAATGAAAGAATATGAAAATGGGGCAGGAATGGTGTCTGGCCCATAAAAATTTAAATGGGAATGGGCTTGGCCCATTCCCGCGTGAACAGTGCCGTTTGGCCTGGCACTGTTCATCGTCCTCCTTTGGTCGCCGGCGTACTGCCGGTGGCCAAGCTCCGGCCATAGGTGGCCGATTTGAAAATCGTTCATACCGAAATGTTCGTCTCTTCAACGACTTCCCGACCGTACCAACCCCGATTTTTAGTTTGACTCGTACAAAATTTAATTTCGAAAAAACGACAAAACCGTTAATTATCGAAAACTAATTAATTCGCACAAACTAACCGACGATTTTTAAAAGTGAGAGCATGTATTTAATCTATGTTATGTGTGTGAATTAATGACATAAAAGAAAGCAATTTAACTGCTCAAGAATGAGCCAAACGAAATTAAACAAGAAATGGGCTAAAAAACTGAAAAATGCTAGAGAGAGAAACTCACGTTTAAACTTTGAACTTTGACGATCGATGCTCGATGTGAGCTTTCAATCAGAGGGAGGGAAGAAAACAAGCTTCTTTGCTGTTTTTGGTGCCCTTTGAACGAGCTTGGGAGGCTTGTATTTATAGCCGAAGGATCGCGTGGGGTGAAGGACGAGCGCTGCGCGTGGTGGCCGGCTGGTCGCGGTGGCAAGGCTAGGGTGCTAGCCGTGATGATGGCGGAGGGACAGGAAGCTACGGACGCGATGGGAGCAGGTGGCTCGGGCGAGGACTTCTCGGCCTTGCTCGTGCGTGCACTGTGCATGTGCACCATGCTAGATAATTCAAGGGCCATTGATATGGTTGACTTTCCTTGGTTGACCAGATCAATGGCCATGATTAAATGGCCTTTCATCTGATTTAAATGGCCTTGAGCCGGTTCCTGTGGGCAAACGTTCCGACTTTTCGAGCCGAAGGTACCGGCGCGTAGAGAAAAATATGACGGGTTTAACCATCTACAGCGAATGATGAGAATTTCTCGTTTAACGTGTTTATTTTCGCGTTCAAAAATGTGAAACGTTTGAACGGAAAAATAATAATGTTACGCCGAAAATTACACGAATCGCTGTAGACCGTTGCGACCAGAAACAAATCTAGCAACTAGTTGATGGAAAACATTTTAAAGTCAAGCTATTGTCCGAGCGGACTTACTCGGATCAAATAAAAGCTCGAATAAAAATAATAATAAAATACTAAAAATACTAAAAAATGCGCTAAAATATTAAAAATCCTAAAATTCATGTGATGACCTAAAACGAAGAAAAAACTAGCAAACGACTGCCGGATAATAAAAAATGTGACTTTTAAGGCTAAGAATAATAATGATAATAATAATGAAAATACGTGCCGAAAAATTAAAAATGTGATTTCGAAAGCTGACGATGCTAATGATGATGCTAAAATGCAACGAAACACTTAAAAGTGCTAGCGACAGTAAATCAACTGAAAATGACTGTAGATTAACTAAATAACAGAAATGCTAAAATCAATTAAAAATGGCGTCAAAATTCGGGTATCAACAGTTGCCCCCTCTTTACTGTCTTATCGAAGTATTTGATAAGCAGTAAAGACAGTTGCCCCTATATATCCGAATTTTGGCAACACAGCGGGTTTTACCTCAAGCTTACAGTGATGATGTCGCTCTGGGGATAAAAGGTGGTTGCTTGATGTCGCTCTAGGAGGATGAGATTGATTGGTGTCGCTCTGGGAGGAGGAGATTGATTGATGTCGCTTCTGGGATGATATAGTTCGTTGATGTCGCTCTGGGAGGAGATAGTTGATGTCACTCTGGGAGGAGGAGAACTGCTGATTCGGATGTCCTTCGCTCGGATATTGAATGACGGTAACATACCTTCGCCCTGATGTTGATTTGATATTTGGTGTGACTGTTTATGAATTTTCAAGATATGGTGTAGGGACGTGACCTGACACAATATTAACAGATGACATGTGCAGACGTGACCAGACATGACATTAACAACACTATGTGGGGACGTGACCTGAACACAATTTTTTACGACACGATGTGGGGACGTGACCTGAACACAACGCTAGACAGACAAGATGTGGGGACATGACCTGAACATAACTTTTTAAATGACACGATGTGGGGACGTGACCTGAACATAACGCTAGACAGACAAGATGTGGGGACGTGACCTGAACACAACTTTTTAAGACACGATGTGGGGACGTGACCTGAACACAACGCTAGACAGATAAGATGTGGGGACGTGACCTGAACACAACTTTCTAAGACACGATGTGGGGACGTGACCTGAACACAACGCTAGACAGACAAGATGTGGGGACGTGACCTGAACACAACTTTCTAAGACACGATGTGGGGACGTGACCTGAACACAACGCTAGACAGACAAGATGTGGGGACGTGACCTGAACACAACGCTAGACAGACAAGATGTGGGGACGTGACCTGAACACAACGCTAGACAGACAAGATGTGGGGACATGACCTGAACATAACTTTTTAAATGACAAGGTGTAGAGGGAAAGCGAGTCTTACCTTGAACTTACCGTATGAATTGAAATGGAGAGTGGTCGACCGTGAGGGAGCGTGGTCCGCCACGCGAAGTTGATTTGAATGTGAGGGAGCGTGATCCACCGCACGAGGTTGATTTGGGAGTGGTAACGTACTCCGTTTGATTGGATCTTGATGAAAATCCAAGATGGTGAGGGATTTACATCAATGTTGTCATCGAAGACCATGGTTGAGATTTTACTAGAGCATATCTGTATCCTGCAAATTGAAAGGAAGCAAATACAAAGCAGCGACAGATGGAAAAATGAGAGAACAATTGACCTAAATATTCTTACATTTAACCCATGGCTTGCCCCCAAGTTTTTTTGTTTGGAATGAAAATGATTCCTTTATTTAAGAACATAAATTCAAACCTTTTTTTCTCCTTTTGGATAAAAATGTTCGTTCATTTTTCGTTATAGGAGCATGATTGATTTAAGTCTAGATAGCATCTACGTCTTGTTCAAGAAATAACGACCTCAAGGACAAGACTTTCCCACAATTTGCAGCCGTAAGCAATCCTCACCTGATATTAGTGTTTGCACTCACGCTCTGAAACAAGGTTAAGTGTTTTACGCTCATAAAGATGCAACTAACATGATACATAATTTTCAATTCGCAATGTCAATCCGAGTGAATAGACTTCAAATGAAGATGCACGTGCATGGGCGTTCTAATAATCGACAGGACTTTTACGGAAAAGAATGAAAGGACATGAAACGTCCAGAAAAGGAGCTTGTTTTGGGAAAAGATTGCTTTGCTGAGGAGTTGGAAGGCTTTTGATGAGTGATGCTTTGCTGAGTGGCCCTGATGAGAGCGAGGTGTGCGAGTTCTTTCGCTTTTTGCTGGGGATGCTTTCCGGACAGAGTGCGTGAGTTCTGGGATCCTTGCTGGGGGTGCTTTTTGGATGGCCAGGGGCCCTTTGTTCAAGTCTTCACTAGGGAGTGTCGTCGCTGTTCTCTTCGCGATCTGCTGCATGGGTTGGCCTTGGGCCCTTTTCTCTTCTCGGGTTCTCACTAGGGATGCTTGCTTTGAGGTTTCCTGAGTTGGCCTTGGGCCTCTTTCGCTTGACTTTACTGGGGAAGGATGCTTTGAGATTTCTCGAGTTGGCCTTGGGCCTTTTTACTCGAGTTCACTGGGGAAAATTTTCTTCGAGATTTGAGTTGTCCCCGGGCTGTGATTGCTTTGCCTCTTCGATTGTTTGTATTCTGCGAAGGTCTCTGAGCATTTTCTTTCTTTTCTTTTCTTTTCCCTTTTTCCCCTCTCTCCTTTTTTCTTCTTTTTTTTCTTTTTATCCTCTCATTTTTTTATTTTTTTTTATATTTTTTATCCCTCCCCTTTTTGATTTGATTTGAAATGCAACAGAGCAGAGCAAGCACAACCTTCATCTTGATCTTTTCCCCTTCTGTCTTGAGGCCTCGGCCTTTGTCGTTGCTGCTTCTTCGGTGATGGTCCTTAGCGATCTCCTGGTGACCTTTTCCGTCTCCTTCATTGTGAACTTGAACTTGGCGTGCTTTTACTTCCGGCTGGCAATTTTAGCTGAAACTGCTCTTTGGCTCCCAGGGTATGAGTGATATTGACGGTTTTGGGGGAGTGATGACATATATGGTGGAAAGAAGGAAGAAACGAAAAAAGTGGAGAAAATCGTAAAAGTCCCACGTCATTTTATAGCTATCCCATGTCTAATGGCGCATGTACCCTAGATATTATGCGAACTCAACTAGCATCTAGTCAGGCCCTTATACTCATGAAGGAAACAAGGCGTGAAGGCCCAAAATACTCACAGGGATATGTTTTGTGATTGCTTACGTCGGAGCAAACCGTGGATATAAGAGCTAATAGACAAGATCATGCATGTTTCATATAATTTCTAATGAACACACAAGTTATCCGTGTCATACTAAAGTGATGAATATGCTAGAAAAAAAAGTTCAAAACGTGGGATTTTTGTTCTCCCTTTTCCCCTTTTTTTTTTAGCCCAAGTTGCACATGTATAAAGAGAAAATTTTGCGGAAACTAAGGATTTTAGCCAACATGACGCACACACTTTTGCAACAACATAAATCGTCGAAGTTTAAAAATCGTGGAAGTGTAACTCGCGAAAACATAAATTACGGAAAGGTAAATTGCGGAAACGAAAATTGCAAAAATGTAAAAGGACAACTTCCCTGAAAAATGAGCTTTGACATTTTTCAACGCCTTCCTTTGGTCGTCACTTCACTCGCTTGCCCCCAAGTTTACAAGCCTCGTTGCACTGAAACGAAGAGATAGTTAAATAGTAAATTCATAGGGAAAAGGTATCCTGAGATGTTGAATTTTACAATTAACGAAAGATAGAATAATTGAAAAGAACGCGTGGGTTGCCTCCCACGAAGCGCTCTGGTTTAAAGTCGCAGGCTCGACTATGGCGTGCGTTTGAGTCTTGTGTTTTTGGATCAACATCCCTTTGAACTTCGTTGCTTGCCCCCAAGACTTCTCCTGATGTGGGATTATCTCATTTTCTGCCCTTTCTCTTAAATGGACCGATTTGCGTGGAATCCTGGCCTCATTCTTAGTTGTGGTGATACTTTCTTCATCGGTAAAGACATAGGGTTTATCGAAACCCACTGAATCAACATTCATCCTGAAACGTGAATAGTACAGGACGCTCGAAGAGGGGGTTAAATATATTTATTTATTTTTAAACCGAAGGGGAACACAAGTTCCTATAAAAGACAACAAAACATGCATACATATTGCAAAGAGACATCAGGAAGCGTGGCGGCGGTCTAACTACGCAGAGCCCCCCCCCAGACTTCTTCACGCAAATGGTCGAGCTCTATATCATCCTTCCGCTACCCAAAGCATGATTTGGAATAGGGTTGATGGTCATGCTAGAACCTTCGAAAGAGATGCATTTGTTCTTGATCAAGTGATTAACCTTTCCTCTAAGGGCAGAGCAGTCTTCTATGGCGTGGCCTTGAGCTCCGGCGTGGTACGTACATCTAGCAACAGGGTTGTACCACTTCGGGTAAGGAGGTTGTATAGGCTGAATCAGGATTGGCGCAATTTGCCTAACTGCCAAGAGATGCTCGTAAATTTCCTCTAAAGGGATGGGAAGAGGTGGTAGCGGTTTCCTATTCCAATGGGTGTGTTGGTTCTTTGGTGGGATATGTGGTGGGGGCGATGGGGAAGATTGCCGGTTACTAGGTCCTGGGGAGACAAAGATGACATCTTCCTTCATGATAGGTGCTCCTTTAAGCGTTTCTTCTGGTGTGGAAGCGGTGATCCTCCCAGACTTAATTCCTTGTTCAACTCTCTCAGCCACCATGACTATGTCAGAAAAGTTATTTGATGGATTGGATATAAGATAGGTGTAGTAGGGAGCCTTGAAAGTGGTTATGAAAATTGACGAGAGTTCTTTGTCATTTAGCGGAGGAGAAATTCTAGATGCTAGCCCTCTCCACCTCTGAGCGTAAGTCTTCACCGATTCGTCGGTCCTCTTCTCTAGATCCTGTAGATCAGAACGGTCTGGTGCAACTTCCAAGTTGAATTTGTATTGCCTGTAGAAGGCATCGGACAGGTCTCTCCATGTCCTGATCCTGGCTCTATCTAGACCCATATACCAAGTTAGGGCGTGCTTGGTCAAGCTTTCTCGGAATAGATGTATCAACAACGGCTCGTTGTGGATCATCTCGGCCATCTTATTGCAGTATGCTCTGAGGTGGGTCTTTGGGCACTCTTCCCCAGTATACTTTTCGAAGTCAGGGATCTTGTACTTCGGAGGTATAATGATCCCGGGGACCATACACATATCGGCGGGACCAGTGGGATCAAATGGATCGGCCCCTTCGATTGCTCTGAGTCTTTCCTCGAGAAGATTCAGTCTGTCACTTTTCGGTTCCTCGACCCTGATGGGGTTAGAACCGAAGGGTAGCGTAGGTTCTGACGAGAACTGAGGTTGTGCTGGGTTGAAAGTGAGGAGCTGAGTTCCCACAGGTCCGGGAATTGTGCTCGGAGGAATAGGAGGGAGATACAAAGCCTCTAGGTGGGCCTGGCTCTTGCTGGGGTCCACAGTAGGGTTGATTGAAAGGTGCTGAAGTGACGGGGAGATCTCTTCACCCGCCTTAACTGTAGGATGTGCAGTGGTGGGTACAGTGAAGGGATTATCCCATCTCCAATGGCCCGGGGGCCCAGAAAGTGGTGGGAGTACGGAAGGTCCTGCGACGGTGAGCGAAGAGGGAGGTCCTTTTGTTTGAGGGAGATCAAAACCCAGTGGCACTTCGGTGACAGCTTCATCTCTTTCCTTTTCGGCCCTGGTGGCCCTTTCTGTACTGATCCTAACTTGCTCCTCTAACTCTGCGATTCTAGCCATTAGTGCTTCATCGGTCTTGGCCGGTTCAGTCATTTTTCATTTTTGAAGTCTAGTTAGGGGGAGCCTGTGCGGAGTAGCTTGCTTCTGAGGAGCTATCGTGAACCTAAAAAAGGGAAAAACACAGAAAAGAATAAATACAAGTGAGGATATACAGGTGATGTGCAATCCCGAGGCCTCCACATTGCTCATTCGCTTTTCTGGTTATACTTTCACTTGATATTTTCAGGGCGGTCGGAGAGGCGAGGAATCCCAGTGGTTGACAAGATACGAAGAAAGCCTCTATACATTCCAACGATATGAAGCAAATCTGAGATGCTAACGGCGAAACCCAAATCAGCAGGGGCAACCAATGCCGCCATGCTAGGAAGATCTTTTTTACGCCATACTTTTGACGATGTAAGGATTGATACCTGGTGAACTCAACCGAGGGGAGAGACGACAATCTTTTTATGAACTTGGAGTTTTTTGTGATAAACTAGGAAGACATGGCCATGAGTGAGCGATACTCGGATGTTTTGAATACTTGTTCTGATTTTTCGGAATTTTGGTGAGATGATTGTGTTTTATCCCGGAGAGATTTTCTCTTTTTGTTTTGCGATGGTTTTTTGAGTTTGTATTGGAGGGATAGTTGATATGGACAAGATGAGGCGATTTAATAAATATCCGAAAGAGTACGACTTTATTAAAAAGTGTTTACAAAATATGGTAAACTTGCCAACTTCCTAAATTCATCAAAAATGGCTAAGATAGATGAAATCAGGGGTCCTAGCTAAAAAGAAAAGATTTGCCGATATACGAGCTTTTCCCTGAAGGGGTCATTCCTGGGCGTCAGAGTCTTCTGGCTTTTGCCCAAGGTATTCCATCGAAGCCAACTCCTCTTTCTGCATTTCTAACTCAGCCTCTAAGGCGGTAATTCGGCTTTGTAGTGCCTGGTTTTTCCTATCTCCCAAGTCTGCGCGAGCAATCAAAATCTTTATCGTCGAATCCCTGTCTTCGATTATGGCACTTGATGCTTCTCTTTTGCGGGTTTCACTACTCAAGCGTTCCTTAAAGACCCTGAGGGCCACCTTCTTTCGTACTGTTTGTACGCGGATGAAATCCTTGTGCTGCCTGTCCAGTTCATTTATCTGGACCTTTAAGACACATTGACGAGCTTGGACCATATCCCTTTCCTCTACCATCAGATCTCGTTCTTCTTGTGCTGCTCGCATCTGTTCTACCACTTGAGCGTAAGCCATGACATCCATTCCTTCGCTCACTTGCGATTCCCCTTCTTCTTCCATCGGTTTTTGATTTTCAGGGCGAGGTAAGACATTGCCATTAACTCGTCTCGACCTCCACTGTGGATATTCTGGTATGGTGGTTGCAGGGATGCCGTGTCCTTTGAGGCAAAAAGGGTGGGCCCAATCTTGGGCGTACAGCTGAATGTTCTGATTTTCTCCAGTGTGTGGCAGATCTGATTTCGTCATGCCGAACGTCACGGGAATTATTTGCGTGATGCGGAATTGTCTGAGGACGAGGGCAGGGCAATAGTGAGTGCATCCCCATGCTCCGATCAAAGGAACCCAAGGTAAGTGTTCGTAGCAGACGATGGGATTGGAAGTCTGCAGCCATTTGGCGTGCCAACTGAAGTCTTCTTCTGAGAGGTTTATGAATCGGTCGATCCAGACATCCTTATTTTCCATCTCCCATCTATCTGTGGTCATTGCGTTGATAACCCTGAGTAGAGGGCATGACCTTATGTAGCTTGCGAAGAAAATGGTCTGATCAGGAATCTGTTTGAAGTGGCTGACCAACCATACTGTCAACAACTGGGTGCAACAAGTAAGTCTCCCTTTCCCTTTTCTTCGACAAGAGTCCAAGGAGCGAAAGGTCTCGGCCAGAATGGCTGTTGTAGGATTGATGGCATTTGTTTCCATCTCGTAAAAGATGTTGGCTGCTGCAAAGTCGATGGCATTCCTCATTTTCGGAAAGAGGACAAATCCTACAATGGCGAAAGCCAGAATCCTTAAGCGTTTCTTCCCGTTGGACAATCGAAAGCGTGCCTCAATATCTGACCAGCACCAGAAGTAGTCACCCTCTCTGACACGAGTAGTGATTCCTAACAACTTATCGAGCCTTATTTTGACACTTGAGGAGTCGAGTCGAACATTCTGGTATATGGCCGATGTAGGAGAGGTGAAGCACATCAGAGCTGAGTACTCCTCTAGCGTAGGAGTCAAGTCTACCTCTTTGCCGAAAGAGAAGCACCGATAATAGGGATCCTAGAATTTTAGGGCTGCCCGGATGCAACCCCAATCAGTCTTTACGTCAACTAGGGTCAGTAGCTTTCCATAAATACCCTCAAACTGTGTCTCTTCG
Source organism: Viola odorata (assembly GCA_963691705.1). Lineage (NCBI taxonomy): Eukaryota > Viridiplantae > Streptophyta > Magnoliopsida > Malpighiales > Violaceae > Viola > Viola odorata. The sequence continues at coordinate 25,965,644 of OY829546.1, read as the reverse complement.
TCTTCAGTCAGCTCATTTCTCAACATCCGAATCCTAGTTAAGTCAAAGTCCACGACTTCTACTTTGATCTTGGTGGTGATGTCAGGGGCGAACCCACGTTCCAACAGATCTCCTTGTGCGGCCTGATCGTCGAAATTTCATCCCCCGAAAATATCAAATGAAAGTAGTGTAGGTGCCGACATGTCAAATGAGCAAGATGGGTCCTATGGGACAAAAATAAAATTTTGAAATGCAAAGTAACCTGCACGCGTAAGAAATCCGCAGTTCATATAACAGAAAAAAAATCACGTCAATATGCCAACAAGATAAATGGAGCCACGACAAATAGGTATAATCATGATGCACGTGCTGGGGCTCTGATTCCGACACCTCTAGCTCGCTTGAATGGTTCCCTGATGATACCATGAAAAGGTCCCTAAAGTGTCGTCCAGTCTCCCGATTTCTTGCGAAATCGTATAACCTTTCGACTGGCTTTAGGGGTTCATTCGAGTTGGGATTGGTGAACACTACCCAGGACATGTGTCCTAGGGCGTCACTACTACCCTCCTATTTTGGTAATTGTCCCCTGGGTGTAGGGCGCTATGAAATGCATATGACAATTGATAAAGCACATAAATAAACAGACCAGCAATTGATCAAAGCAAATAAATAAACAAATAAAACACCTCTCTAAAAAGATAAAACCGGCTCCGACCCTAAAGTCCCCAGTGAAGTCACCAAACTGTCGCGCCCCACGAAAATTACGAAAAAGAAAGTAATTCACGAGTGTGCAACGAAATTGGAGACCTTCAGATGCTCGGCATAAAAGGACGCCCAACAACATGCAATGAAGTCGCCACCCTAATTTGGTTGCTAGGCTTAGGGAACCTTAATCGTCATGGCATAAGAAATATAATAAGTAAAAAAACTAAAGGCACAAAAAAAAGGGGTCTGGACCCCAGACAAAGGTTCGGGGTCGTATTATGGCCTCGGGAAGGTGTTAGGCACCCGAGTCACATCCGAAAACGGTTACCGGTTGATGAGAGAGGTGTTTTAAAAAGGTGTTTGATAAAATGAGTTTTGAAAAATGGGGCCCTCAGAGGAATCGTCACTTTAGCCTTTTTTACAATCGGGACCGTTCAGGAATAATAAAAAGATCTTTCGGACGGGGTTACCGTTTATCAAGATCGATCGATTATTCTTGACCGTAACGTGATGGGGCTGAATTTTCCGTAAGGCTGAATGAGCGCCCTCTTATTTCATCATCGGGCCGTGCATGATTAAATTAATTACTATGTGAACCTATCATGGATTGCTAACAGAGTACCGATTTAAATGATAGATTTTGAAGTGGAAAAACTGATGTGGGATCGAAAGTCCCCATGTACATGCAGTCAATATATGCGAGAATTTAATATCACATGAGCATGGTATTTTAAGCAACTCTTTAAACATGTTGTTCATGTGGGTTGATTTTAATTCTAGCAGTTCTATATATCATGCGTACGATTGATATTTGCGAAAAGCGTTGAATAAATAAAAAGGAACCGAAAGGCGTACTTTCGAGCGAAGCTTGAAATTAAAACCTACAAAATGAGAGTGTTAGTGACAGCTTGAGAAATAAATAGGCAATTTCATTAGTGCGAAAATTTAAATGACAGTTGATGGCATACGAGAAATGATGGATTTCACGCATACGAAAGTGAGATGCTGAGTTTGATAAACAAATGATGACAGTTGAATGTATGCAAAAAATGATGGATTTTACGCATACGAGATTTAGATGCTGAGTTGACTCGCATGCGAAAAATGATTGATTTTACACATACGAGATTTTAGATGCTGTGTTGATTGCATGCGAAAAATGATTGATTTTACGCATACGAGAATTTAAATGTTATGTTGATTGCATGCGAAAAATGATTGATTTTAAGCATGTGAGAATTTAAATGCTACGTTGATTACATGCGAAAAATGATTGATTTTAAGCATACGAGAATTTAAATGCTGAGTTGAGAATTTGCAGAAATTTTAATGATTAATATTGCAGAAAATTAAAGCAATTGATATCGCAGAAAATTAAAGCAATTGATATTGCAGAAAATTAAAGCAGTTGATATTGCAGAAAATAAAACAGTTGATAAATTGCGGAAGAATTTCCAGCAATTCGTGAAAAATTAAAGCAGTTGATATTTACGAAAATTAAAATGCGACCGACCATGTAGGCAGTATATTGAATTTAAATTGCTGAAAGTAAATTGCGAAAAATTAAAGTGCGGAAAAGTAAAGTGCGGGAAATTAAAGTGCGGAAAATTAAACAGTTGATACTTTGCGGAAGGATTTCCAGCAGTTTGCAAAAAATTAAAGCAGTTGAATATTTACGAGAATTAAAATGCGACCGACCATATAGGCGGTATATTGAATTTAAATTGCCGAAAGTAAATTGCGAAAAATTAAAGTGCGAATAATTTAAACAGTTGATAAGTGCAGAAAATTAAACAGTTGATAGTGCGAAAAATAATCATACGAAGCATACGAATTATTTTACGAAAAAAACCTGACCCGAAGTTTTGAAAACAATGGAAAATGGGCTGGGCCCAATTGAAAAAATGAAAGAATATGAAAATGGGCCAGGAATAGTATCTGGCCCATAAAAATTTAAATGGGAATGGGCTTGGCCCATTCCCGCGTGAACAGTGTTGTTTGGCCTGGCACTATTCATCGTCATCCTTTGGTCGCCGGCGTACTGCAGGTGGCCGATTTAAAAATTGTTCGTACCAAAATGTTCGTCTCTTCGACGACTTCCCGACCGTACCAACCCCGATTTTTAGTTTGACTCGTACAAAATTTAATTTCGAAAAAATGACAAAACCGATAATTATCAAAAACTAATTAATTCGCACAAACTAACCGACGATTTTTAAAAGTGAAAACGTGTATTTAATCTATGTTATGTGTGTGAATTAATGACATAAAAGAAAGCAATTTAACTGCTCAAGAATGAGCCAAACGAAATTAAACAAGAAATGGGCCAAACAACTGAAAAATGCTAGAGAGAGAAACTCACGTTTAAACTTTGAACATTGACGATCGATGCTCGATGTGAGCTATCAATCAGAGGGAGGGAAGAAAACAAGCTTCTTTGCTGTTTTTGGTGCCCTTTGAACGAGCTTGAGAGGCTTGTATTTATAGCCGAAGGATCGCGTGGGGTGAAGGACGAGCGTTGCGCGTGGTGGCCGGCTGGTCGCGGTGGCAAGGCTAGGGTGCTAGCCGTGATGATGGCGGAGGGACAGGAAGCTACGGACGCGATGGGAGCAGGTGGCTCGGGCGAGGACTTCGCGGCCTTGCTCGTGCGTGCACTGTGCATGTGCACCATGCTAGATAATTCAAGGGGCATTGATCTGGTTGACTTTCCTTGGTTGACCAGATCAATGGCCATGATTAAATGGCCTTTCATCTGATTTAAATGGCCTCGAGCCGGTTCCTGCGGGCAAACGTTCCAACTTTTTGAGCCGAAGGTACCGGCGCGTAGAGAAAAATATGACGGGTTTAACCGTCTACAGCGAATGACGAGAATTTCTCGTTTAACGTGTTTATTTTCGCGTTCAAAAATGTGAAGCGTTTGAATGGAAAAATAATAACGTTATGCCGAAAATTACACGAATCGCTGTAGACCGTTGCGACCAGAAAAAAATCTAGCAACTAGTTGATGGAAAACATTTTAAAGTCAAGCTATTGTCCGAGCGGACTTACTCGGATCCAATAAAAGCTCGAATAAAAATAATAATAAAATAATAAAAATACTAAAAATACTAAAAATACGCTAAAATATTAAAAATCCTAAAATTCATGTGATGACCTAAAACGAAGAAAAAACTAGCAAACGACTGCCGGATAATAAAAAATGTGACTTTTAAGGCTAAGAATAATAATGATAATAATAATGAAAATATGTGCCGAAAAGTTAAAAATATGATTTCGAAAGCTGACGATGCTAACGATGATGCTAAAATGCAACGAAACACTTAAAAATGCTAGCGACAGTAAATCAACTGAAAATGACTGTAGATTAACTAAATAACAGAAATGCTAAAATCAATTAAAAATGGCGACAAAATTCGGGTATCAACAGGTGCTTCAAACAGTCATGTTTGTGAACGATTTCAACACTCTAGTGAAACAACTAGTAGAGTTTTTAATCAAGTATTAGATGCTGTGTGGTCATTATCAAAGCACATTATTCGTCCTGGAGTTTTCAAAAGTGTCCCTCTACAAAATTTGAATGATACAAGATATATGCCACATTTTAATGTATGGTACAAATTAATTTCATACTTTATATTATATATTCGTTATGCATATTTAATACAACTAAAAATTGATTACAAATTCTTTTAGGATTGTATTGGAGCTATAGACGGAACACTTGTATATGCTTGTGTCGCTCCAGAAGATCAAATTAGATACATTGGCATAAAAGGAATCCCGACTCAAAATATCATGGCAACATGTAGTTTTGACATGCAATTCATTTATGCTTGCGCTAGATGGGAAGGCACAACTCATGATACTCGTGTTTTCAATTCTATAGTCAATAATCCAGAATGGAAATTCCCCAAACCACCTCCAAGTTACTAATATTTTTTCATAATGTTTATTCATTTATGATAATAATTATTACGGTGTTAATAACTTTAAATTATTTATGATACTAGGTAAGTATTACGTGGTAAATGCTAGATATCCTGACATTAATGGGTATTTGAAACCTTACAAGAGTACAAGGTATCCCTTACCTGATTTTCAATGAGGGCAACCACCAAGGGGTCGGAAGGAAACCTTTAATCGGGCACATTCTTTATTACGATGTTGTATAGAACGAACATTTGTAGTCTGGAAGAGAAGATGGAAAATATTATGTGACATGCCTTCGTATCCATTTCCAACGCAAGCTAAAATTGTAGTTGCTTCTATGGTTTTGCACAATTTTATACGAAGGGAATCTCTAAATGATCCTGCTTTTAGAAGATTGGATAAGAATCCTGATTTTGTGCTTGATGATATTTTTTCGGATACGGAGGTAGTTTCACAAGATGCGATGCATATGGGTGAAGGAAGTATGCAAAGTGAAGGAAATAATAGTGAAATGTTACCTATGAATGTAGTTTGCAACTCAATAGCTGATAGTTTAATGATGAATAGGTAATTGTGATTTATTTATGTAAAACTTTCAACAATTACTCAATATTTAACTTCTTTTTCCTTTTCTATTGAAGTTTTAATTTTTGTAGTAAATAAAATGTTAACTATTTGTTTAAAAAAATAGATTAATTTAAATAATCTATATATATACTAAAAATTATTAATTATAATGTCAACAATAAATTGTTTCATTTATAGTCATTTTACATTCCAACCATAGTTTTAACATCAGTTTTTACCAAACACCATAAACAACTTTTGGTTTCCCACAACACTTTTAACAAATATTTACCAAACAACATATTGGCTTTTCCAGAAGTGCTTTTCACACAACACTTTTTCCCATAGCACTTTTCCAACCAGAACTAGAACGCCAAACAGGCCCATAGTAATACTGTGTAATTAATTGTCTTAAATGCATATTTATATGACAATTGACAACAACCTAAAGTACAACAGATGGATATTATTAGACACCAACTCTTCTATTCTATCCATCCATCCATCCACTCGCTTTCTACTTCATAGTTGTCTTCATTTTCTTTTTCTCTCTTTCAAAACAGTCCCAAAATATACACGTTTTCATTGTTAGCTCCTTTAGATATTAAATTGATCGATATAATTCCAAACATTTTTACATGTTTCAATTTAGTCTTGGACTTAAAAAAGTACTTAACTATTGTTGCTGGTCCGCAACGTGTTTCTGCATATGTTGTGCTCTTCTCGTATTTTATTGTTCCCGATTTGAGGATGTCATGATTATTTTGACTCTGGCATTTTTTCCCACTTTCAGTTTTTGATATAAAGTTTGAGAGGTCAGGTCAGCCTTTCTTTTGATCACTCATTTCAATTCTTGATTCTAATTTTATCCACCCTTTTGTTTATTCTTTTCCATTCTTGATTCTTGTCTACTGGGTTGTTTTGTTCCTTTTTTCGGGTAATCTTGCATTTTTTTTCTTATAATACTGCTACCCAACTGTGCCATCTCTACTGCGGATTCTTGTTGGAATTCTTGATTGTTTCAGGTATTCTTGTTCATTTTTTTAGGTCATCTACTTTCATAATCTCAGTCTCAAAACTTTTGATTAATTTAATCCAACCATCTGATGGCATCAATTTCTAATCTCTCTGCTGTTATAGTCATGATAATAAAAATAAATACTAGAGGGTATTTTTGTACTTTTCACCAATAAATATTTGGAGAGCATTTTAGTACTTTACAATAGGGGATATTTTATATTTAACCCACTATAAAAGGAAAGAATGAGGGCAGCAATAAGGGGGCATTCATCTCTAACCCACCGGCTCTCTCCATTAGCCATTAATGGGCTTCATCTCCTCCATGGCTCTTGATTTATTCATAGCCTCTTCATCTCAATCCCATGATTCTCAAGAACAACATGATTCTCAAGAACACTACCATCTCCGACTATGATTCCTAGACTTCAATCAACCTAGGATCATGTCGTGGCATCGACGTCGTGTGTAACTACGACCATCATGAATCTCCAGTAGCCAAGCTAACACAACCACTTTCTCTTGGCGCAACTATCGTCTTCTCCTTGAATCAGGAAATCCATCCTCACAACTTACTTTCTATAGCCATGGCCATATATATATATGATAATAGCATGATGGTAATATATGATAATGGTATAATGGTAATATTTGATAATGGCATAATGGTAAGTAATCTTGATTAGCCTTCATGTCCAAGCTACCGGATACAGACCCGATAGGCTCAACCAACAAATCCAGAAGGTCCATACAATAGACTCGAAAGGTCCATCCGACAGATCCGGAAGGTCCATGTACCAGACCCGGAAGGTCCATCCGACAGACTTGAAAAGTCCATGCACCAAACCCGAAAGGTCCATCCGACAGACTCGGAAGGTCCCCGTACCAAACTCGGAAGGTCCATCCGACAGACCACCCAATGGACCATCCGATAGCCCCAGTAGGCTAACGACAATGATCGTCGGAGTATATACGCTGGGATCCCCTAACGTTCTTTTCAGGTACCTACAAAAGAGACAAGAAGGACCCATAGATCAACCATACTCGGAGTAAAATTACTCGAGTTGTATCTACCACGGTCCAGGTACCACATTACATAATTGCCCTCACCCGATTTCGATTATTATCAAGTCACGAAGAACTTTAGAAGTTCAAAATGGCTCATCTGGGTGTCTTCAATTTTTGGTGTAGCATTTGTCTCCTTAGGGTTTGTTCCTGAAGATAACTACTTGATAGATTGTGGAGCTTCCCAGAATAGATCAGTAGGTGATCGTATATTTATAGCTGATTAGTTGTATTCCAATCTTGTTTCCACCCCACATATTATTCTTGCCGGCACTACAAATTCCAATTCCATCTCATCGGCTTATGATTCTGCTCTTGATCGAACTACTAGAATACTCATTGAAACCTCCTCCTACACTTTCCCAATCAAGAAACCAGGGTGGAACTGGATTCGCCTCCATTTCTTCCCTTTCGTTTATTGAAACTATAATTTGAGCGATGCAAGGTTCTCTGTTTCTACTTAAAATTTCACCCTCGTCAAGGAATATCAAGTGGAGAATCCTTTCGAGGTTAGGAAATACATTGTCAATGTAGCTGCTTCTGATAGACTAGTTCTCACTTTTGCCCCATTTGATAATTCGTTTGCTTTCGTAAATGCCTTAGAAGGTTTTAAACTTCCAGATGAGCTCATTCCAGAGAGTGCTAGGTCCGTTGGTCCCTAAAGTGATAACCAAAGCCTGTCGAAGCACGTATTAGAGACGGTTGAGAGGGTTAATATGGGAAATAAAGTTGTGTTGCCCCAAAATGATACATTGTGGCGACTTTGGGTTTCTGATGATGCATCTCTTAGGCACGACAATCTTGCGCTATTTGTCTCTGGATTTTGAAGTGTATCTTTCATTAATACCTCTTGTGTAGTACATGTACAGATTGTTCTATTTATAGTACAAGCGAAATACTATACACCTATTCAAGTACACATACATACAAATATATACACTACTTTCTAACACTCCCCCTCAAGCTGGAGCATAGATATTTATCATGCCCAGCTTGTTACAAAGATAACTCACTCGAGGACTTGGAAGAGCTTTTGTGAACAGATAACCCAACTGTTCTCCTATCTTCACATAATGAGTGGAGATGAGGTTCTCCTGAATCTTCTCATGAGTAAAGTGGAAATCCACTTCAATATGTTTTGTTCTCTCATGGTAAACCGGATTAGAAGCAATGTGAAGAGCAACTTGATTATCACACCAGAGTTTTGATGGCGATGAATGTACTATACCAACCTCAGCTATAGGTGTAGTACAGGGCTTGGCTCCCAACTTTCCTGTCATTGCAAGAAGATCAAGAACATACTTTCTTTGAGATAAGAAGATACTTTTGTTGCTCTTGGAAACTTCTATCCCTAGAAAGTATTTTAGTTGATCCAAGTCCTTTGTACTAAACTTGGTATGCAAGAAAGATTTGAGTGAAGAAATCCCAACACTATCATCTCCTGTAACGATGATGTCAACCACATACACAACAAGTAAAATAACACCAGCAACAGATTGTCTATAAAAGACTGAATGATCACACTGACTCTTTTGCATTCCAAATTCTAAAACTACCTCACTGAACTTGCCAAACCAAGCACGAGGACTCTGTTTTAGACCATACAAAGCCTTCTTCAAACGACAAACCTTCCCATACTCCCCCTGAGCAACAAACCCAGGTGGTTGCTCCATATAGACTTCCTCCTGTAGGTCACCATGAAGGAAGGCATTCTTGATGTCCAACTGATGCAGAGGGCAATTCCTGGAAGCAGCCAAAGAGATGAATAACCTCACAAAGGATAATTTGGCCACAGGAGAAAAAGTGTCAAAATAATCCACCCCATATGTTTGAGCATATCCTTTGTCAACAAGCCTTGCCTTAAGACGTGCCACAGAACCATCAGGATTGACTTTGACTGCAAAAACCCATTTACTCCCCACAACCTTATTCTCTTTTGGTAAATCCACCAAATCTCAAGTATGATTATCATCCAAAGCTGTAATCTCCTCGAGCATTGCATTCATCTAACTAGAATGACTCAATGCTTCCTTCACTATTTTAGGGACAACAACAGAGTCTAGAGAAGAAATTAAAGCACATGTTTATAGAGACAAGTCATCATAAGAGACAAAGTTGGCAATTGAGTATATAGATTTGCATTGTCGTTTACCTTTGTGAATATTGATGGGTAGGTCCAGATCACTAGATGGAGCAGGTAACAAGGACTCTGGTGGAGGACATGTATCAATTGGAGGTGCAGATTGTGTTCGAGGATCACCGGCAGGTGGGTCTCCCATAACCGGGAGATTAGGAGACTGAATCATAACAATCTCTCCAGGTGGCTGCTCAGAAGTACTTGAAGAAGTAGCCTAGTCTAGAGCAGTATCTCTAGAAGACTGATCAAAAGTACCAGAAGAAGGACCCAAGGAAGTAGGCTGGTGCAAGACAACATCTTTAGAAAACTGGTCAGAGATACCAGAAGAGATCGTGGGATAGATAAGCCAATCATCATCATCCTTATTCCTATTGAGTGGGAGTAGGAAGAGATGAGAAGAACGGTATCTGTTCTGAGAAGGCAACATCAATGGACACTAGATACTTCTAAAGGTCTGGAGAGTAGCATCGGTACCCTTTCTAAAGCCTAGAATATCCTAAGAAAACACACTTTAGAGCTTTAGGATCTAACTTCGTAATGTGAGGACGAATATCACGAACATAGCAGTTGCTACCAAAAATCTTCGGCTCAATGGGAAATAATGGCTTTCTTGGAGCAAGCACTGTATATGGAATAACATCACCAAGAACCGTTGTAGGCATATGATTAATCAGAAAACATGCTATAGAAACAACATCAACCCAAAACTGCTTAGGAACCTTGTTCTGAAATAAGAGAGCACGAGCAGTTTCCAAAAGGTGTCTGTTCTTTCTCTCTGCCACACCATTTTGAGCTAGTGTATCAACACAAGAAGATTGATGCAAGATGTCGTGCTGAGTCATATACTTCCGAAAGGATTCTGACATGTATTCCTTAGCATTTTTACTTCTGAGAATGCGAACAGACGTACCAAACTGAGTCTTAATTTCAGTACAAAAGGCACAAAAATGAGAGAATACCTCAGAGCGACTCTTCAAAAAGTATACCCAAGTCATTCTGGAGTAATCATCTACAAATGTGACAAAGTATCAAAATCCTAGCTGAGAGGTTACAGAGCATGGACCCCAAACATCAAAATGAACTATTTGAAACGCTGAATCCGCTCGCCTATTAGTCCATGGACCCAAAGAAGTGCGATGGTGCTTCGCAAAATGACAAGATTCACAATCAAGAGAAGTAACAGACTTGAATTGTGGACATACTTGCCTGAGATACTACATACACGGATGTCCCAAACGACAGTGAGCTTCAAATAAGGAGGTAGCACTAAAACACGCAACTGGTTTTGAGACCTATGAATCAAGAATGTAGAGACCACCAAATACATGTCCTCTACCAATGACCTATTTTGTCACAATATCCTGAAATAAACAGTGATCAGGGAATAAAAAGATAAAGCAAGTCAGATCTTTGGTTAGCTTGCTCACAGACATCAAATTAAATATCAACCTCAGTATACTAAGCACAGAAGACATGGTAATAACAGATGTAGGTTTGACAGTTTCGGAACCCACAACATTATAAGTAGTGTCATCTGCAATAGTAATAGGTGTTGGTGTTGTGACTTTCTTGATGCTCGAGAAAATATTGGGATTACCTGTCATGTGCTCATTCGCGCCAGAATCAATAACCCATTGGTTAGAAGCAAAAGCAAGACAGGTTTTACCTGTCTTAGCTGAACTAGTACCAGAAGTTGCCTTCACACATTGCAGATACTGAGAGAATCTAGAAAACTCATCTGCAGAGATAGTTATAGTCATTCCAGAAGAGGAGAGACACTCAGAGAATCTAGCAAAATCATCTGCAGAGATAGTTACAGTCTTTCTAGAAGAGGAGCTAGGTACCTTGACAAGATTGGCAGAGTTCAACCTTAGATGAATACTGAGAAAATACCGAATGATGCGCAACAAATATGGAGCAAATACAGAATGACTAAACACAAGTCAGCCAACCAAGCAAAAAGACCCCAAGGAGTTCACACCAACTGAATACGGAGCAAATACGCAGCAAATAGTACTTAAACAATATGTAAACGGTAATCGCAAATAGTACCTAAATAATACGCATAAATAGTACTCAAACAGTGACGCAAACAGTACTCAAACAGTACCCAAACAGTAACAACAAATAGTGCACATAGGGAAATTTTGGAATAACATAAAATTCAGATAGTAAATGTTGTCAGAATACCACGAAACTTCACAGAGTGGACGACAACCTCAAGGCGAGAAAAACCCAACTGGTAGTGACCAAAATAGAGCTGGAGCGCGCCTCCATGCGCCAGCGAGCCCACACCACGCAGTCGGATAATATACGGAGAGTTACAGCGCGTCGCTGACCGGAATGACTCGAAACCACCACCGTCCGACTTGCAACGTCCGTCCGCTCCTTTCTACGAGGGTGGTGAGAACTATAGACACTAGGAAGTGGCTCACTGGAGCAGAGACAACAGAGACAAGTTGGGAGCAAATTTGGCTCCGCTACCATGTATTTTGAAGTGCATCTTTCATTAATACCTTATGTACAGATTGTTTTATTTATAGTACAAGCGAAATACTATACACCTATTCAAGTAAACATATATAGGAATACGAATACATACGTATATATACACTACTTTCTAACAGTCTCGAATGTCAAAGCTTTCAATTTCACCAAAGGAGTGGCAACAGAAAATATTGCTCCTGCTTCTGTTTATGGCACAGCTACAAGATTGAATTCAGTGGGTGATCCTAATACCAATGCGAATGTGACTTAGAACTTCTTTGTTGATCCCAGTTTTGATTATTTAGTGCGGTTTCACTTTTGTGATATATTTTACAAACCTAATGATGCCCCACTGCACTTCAATGTTTATGTGGGTTCTTTGTTAGTATATCAAAATCTTGATACCGGTGGCTTGGGTAGTCCATATTTTATGGATGTTGTCACGAGGGTAAGTGGTAGCCGTATGCTCAATATAAGTGTTGGCCCTTCTGATGTCGACACGTCTATCCCAAATGCTATTCTAAATGGGTTGGAGATCATGAAAATAATCAATACTAGGAGCAACCTTGATGTCTTGGACTATCTCATCTAGAAAGTCCAAGACGAACGTCATTCTAGTAGTGGGCTTGGCAGTTGGATTGTTGGTCGCTGTCCTCTTAGCATTGATTCTATTTCTGGTGTGCAGAAGGAGGAAACTAGCACATCTTCGCTACTTGAACGATCAAGGTCACTTTCCCATGTCAGGTACCACGCATAATACAGCTAGTAAGTACCCAAATAGAAACTCCTTGTTTTCCACCTCTAAATTTGGGTATTACATCCCTTTTGTGGCGATTCAAGAGGCTATAGATAACTTCAGTGAAAGTCTTGTTCTTGGGGTTGGTGGATTTGGTAAGGTATACAAAGGATTTCTGAGAGATGAGACAGTGGTGGCAGTGAAGAGGGAACTTCACAATCGCAAGGCATTGTAGAATTCCGGATTGAGATAGAAATGTTGTCTCAGTTTCGAAACCGCCATTTGGTCTCTCTGATTAGATACTGTGATGAAGGTGATGGGCTGATCATAATATACGAGTACATAGAAAATGGGACTCTCAAGGACCATCTGTATGGCTCAAATTACCGCAACTTAAGTTGGAGACAACGGTTGGAGATATGCATTGGAGCTACAAAAGGACTGCACTATCTTCACACTGGCTCCACAAAGGCAATCATTCATCGCGATGTTAAGTCTGCAAACATATTACTCGACGAAAACTTCATGGCGAAGGTTGCTAATTTTGGGCTATAGAAGACTGGTCCGGAGCTTGATCAGTCACATGTAAGCACAACAGTGAAAGGGAGCTTTGGGTATCTTGATCCAGATTACTTGATAAGGCAACAGCTGATAGAGAAGTCAAATGTTTACTCATTTGGAGTTGTCATGTTCGAAGTTCTTTGTGGGAGAGCTGTTATCGATCCATCCCTTCCAAGAGAAAATGTGAACTTAATCGAGTGGGCTTTGAAGTGTAAAAGAAGAGGGCAGTCAGAAGAAATTATGGATCCACTTCTCGAGGGTCAAGTAAATCCAGATTCATTAAAGCAATTTGAAGAGATAGCTGAGAAATGCTTGGTCGGTTGTCGTCTTGATAGACCTTCAATGGGAGATGTCTTGTGGAATTTAGAGTGCGCACTTTAACTACAGGGAAATGATGAGCGATCAAGCCTTGGTCATGAGCCAGCAGGAGCACAGCTGAATCATAACAGTAGCTTTGAGACCAGAGTATCTACTTCACAATTCAACACGGGAAGCACAGGCGACCTCTCTTCGATGAGAAAAGTTTTTGCTTAAATGGTGAAAGAAGAGATGAGATAGACCAAAGTGATGTTGTATACTTAAATCTATAGACAATGCAGTTTCTTTCTTCATAAATCTTGAAGAAAGACAACTTCATCTGCAATATACTATACATGAGTGAATTCAAATTTGTTTCAAAATATTACGAAAAATTATCTTGATTTTGTTTCTTGTCAAGTTCATTAGTTGAGCTATTGTGTATATACAATATACTACCAGTTGTTACTTTGTTGCAGGTTTCTACCTTTTTCTGATATTTTTCTCTTAGTATTCAAGGCTTTCTTTTCTTCCACTAAGTTGCTTGTTTTACTTTTGTCTCCCCTCTCTACCTCTGTCTGTATAGGACACTAAGGTTGCGTTTACTTACGAAAAAATTTATGTTATTTATGTTTTATGTTTTCCAAAATATTTTGTTTTTAGAAAATAGTAGAAAATTTTCTAAAAATGAAAATTCTATTTCACTGCTACAGTACCTTTTCTGTTTTCCAGCTTACATTTTTCAGCCTTAGAAAACTCGAAATCGTATTCACCTAACAACTATTTCTTATTGTTTTGAAAAACAAAAACTACTACTTTTGTTAAATCAATTTTATTTTAATTAAAAAACAATGCTAATGTTTTTTTTAAAAAAAATTAATAAACTACATAGTAGCCCATTTTAAGTTTGTTATATATCAAATATAAATATGCTAATATATATTCATGTCTAAATTCAAAAGCACAAGCCATATAGGGGCTCTGAAATTTTGGAAAAATTTCAGAATTTGTTTCAAAAAATTGATATTTTTTCCAAATTTCGTTTCACAGCAACATTTTTCAAAATGGAAAATTTTCAACAAATTTTCCAGGTTTCCAAAATTTTACAATTTTTCAGAATTAACACTACAAATTTAGAATATTCTGCAAATGCCATATTTGAAGTTTTCCAAATTTTCCAAAAAAAGATCTCTAGTTCAACCGATCCATATTGTTAATCTAAAAAAGAAACAATGTTATTTTAGACATGTCTACCATCGTACATTTGATATGCTAAATCTATTCGTGTTAAAGATCAAATATAAATATAATAATTCTGTTCATGAAAATAAAATACATATAAAAGAGTCTTGAATTATTTGTTCATGACGTGAATACTACAAATTTGAACATTCAAAACGTACTTAATTTAACTTGTTACTTCTTCATATTAGAACAATTATTATAATTAACCCATAATTGATCTGCAATATCTTCTCTAACCACATCCATTAGTTGTTGTTGGGACATATCCACTTGAATACCTTCTTGCGTCATAGTAGCTTCGTTCTCGTTTAAATTATGCTGACCTTCTATACCATATTCTGTGAATAGTCGATTAGCTCTATCTTCCATTCAAATAAAATTGTGTAGTGTACAACAAGCTAGAGGTATTTGCCTTTGACGACGAAGAGAATAATTTGGAATGGACTTTAAGATTGAAAATCTGGCTTTCAGAATACCAAAAGCCCTTTCAATCACATTTCGCAATGACGAATGTCAATAGTTAAACAATGCATATTTTCTTGTTATCCTTCCTCGTCCATGAAAATCATTTAAGTGATACCGTGCACCACAATAAGAATCTAAAAATTCAGGAATATTTAGATAACCAGCATCAACTGCATAATAGTAGCCTGCAAAAGATAAATAACATTCAACTTTAGTAGTAAAATATAACAGCTAATAAATATTGTTATGAATTACAAGAATAATGTGTTACTACCTGCAGGCATAGGAAAACCATTATCTTGTCTTGCCAATGCATCAAGAAAGACGTGTGAATCATTAGCTGTGCCTTCCCAACCAATATACACAAAGGTAAATATCATATCATGCGAACACACCGCCATAACATTTTGAGTAACAAGTGCTTTTCTATCCCGAAAAGTTTTTTCTTTGTTTGCAGGACACCAAGCTGCGACATGAGTACCATCTATAGCACCTATGCATTTCTATAAGGTAAAAAATTACACATAGATAAGTTAAATATTCAAACATAATTCTATTTATTTAGTCATCAAGAATTTATAATAAACGTGCATACCTGAAAATATGGATACCATCTACCATTTGCTTGAATTTCTAGTTGCATGGGTCCTCTTTCAACATGTCTGATCAATTGAGTTCCTAAATGAACTAAAGCGCGTATCACTTCCTTAACCCAACATGAGACTGTTGCAGTTGAATGCTGAAATCGTTCTGCCACCACCCTTTGAGTTATTCTATGACATAATACAGTCAATCCCATTGCCACACCCTCTTCCAAACTAGTTGCACGTGAGTTCTGTAAGTTGAACCCTCTCAACCTATTATATAAGTTCAGAAACACATGTGGCTTCATACAAAAACTTTCGTAGCATCTAATTGGATTTCCCAGTAAAACTTCAATAACATATGCTATACCGGTGAGCATAGATGTGCGGCAAGGTATTCTATCAATGAAACTATTTTCACTTTCCATTAACATACGAAGGAGCATAACATCCTCGAAGTCGTCATCGTCATCAGTAGAACTATCACTACTTGAATTAATAACAAAAGTATTAGAAATGTTCTGAAAATATTGTGACATTTCACCTGCATTATTAAACAATTGTTTTGTATTAGTTGTACCAATTTAAAAATTAGATAAATTGACAAGTTAATTGAAAATAATACTTAACATAAGTGTCATTATCTTGTACCAGCATACAAAACAACCAAGTCATAAATATTTGAAAACAACCTACAAATAAAACTCAAAACAAGTTTATAGGATTTTAAAACAAGCCACGATCATTCTAAAGACTTCAACTAGGACTTCCTCCTCACAATGGACATCTTGGTGAACACTTTACTCCAATGAGATTCTTTGAACTACACAAGTGCATTGTTATAAGAGGCATCCGAAATATTATCTAAACTCTCTAACGCATCCATGTACGCATAAACAGAGTATGTATCTCGTGTTAGACTTGTAACTTCAGGCTGCTCTCCTGTATACTTCTTTATTTTTGCTGCAAAATATTCAGCCTTAGCACTTACAGATGATGCGAACACCTCCACACAAGAGTCCCACTTACTAGAACCTCCTTTTTTAACACGCTTACAACCTGAAAAATTATCCTCCACAACACGTTTTCCTTTTGAGCTCCCACCACCAGGCTTTTCTCCTTCAATTTCATGACCATCTTCAGGTACATGAACACCATATTTCATAAAATTTTCTTCATTTTGGCGCTCTTCATCTGAGGTTGGCGGCAATTGCGAAGAAGCATGATGGAGATGTCCGGTAGCAGTAGATTTATTAAACACTTGACCAAAGAGCTCATAGTTCTGACAACCTTTATTTCTAAATGTCTTGTAGATCTTATTTTTCTGCAAAGAAAATAAACAACATTGAATTTAATCAAAATTCAGAAAATTTATGATATGAATTACTAAAGAAACTTGTAAGGAAACGTAACATACCATGAACAACATTTGACACACATATTCAGGTGCATTCACAGTGTTTAAACTTGATTGGTAGGTGACTCATTTATGGTTTAACAAATCTAAAAATTGTCGATATTTTTGTCGCAGTCGATTGTATTTGCTCAATAACTTGACTACTCCAAATCGTTCACCGGTAGCTGAGTATAAATCGTTATCCATGTCTTGCCAATCCGTACCTTTAAAACTAGGAGTACCATTTTGATCTACCTTAACTCTCTCGTACAATATTGATAAAAATTTCCCTGCAGTTGCATCAGACAATTTACCATCATTTGATCCATCATTTTTTCTTCCCATCTAAATCATCAATCATTATAACTTAAGAGGTGACATTCAAAATATTAATTTTCCTTTATACTCCTAAAATCTTTCTTATAATTACCAAAATAACAATATATGAGCATTAAAAATTCTATATATATCTCCAAAAAACCGAATGTGCTACTGCATATAATTTCTCATATTCACATTACTAAAATATATTGACAACAAAATAAAAATAAATATAGAATATATATATATATATTGACAAAGCAACAATGCTAGATGAGGTGATAGAGTACTTGAAACAACTACAAGCACAAATTCAAATGATAGCCAACATGAGAAACCTTATGATGAGGCGGCTGCGACGGATCTGCTGATGGAGGAGGCGGCGATGAAGGAGGCAGCTAGAGGTGAGCAGTTGCGATGGAGGAGGCGATGGATGAAGAAGTTGAGATGCGTGGCTGTGATGGAGGTGGGCGGCGGGATGAATCTGCTGATGGAGGTGCGCGGCTGCGATGGAGGAGGCGGCTGGAAGTGGGTGGCGGCGACAGATGAAGAAGTTGAGAGATAGGAAAGGAAATGTGTGTGTGTGCAAGTGTAGATAATAGGGTTGTGCGGAGTGTGTAGGTGTAAATAATAAGGGGGTAAATAAATAGGTGTAAATAATAGTATTTTTGGTACTGTGCATTCTAAAGAAAGGGGGGACTAATATTTTGTTATTAATAATTTTTAATGTTTGTAATTCTAATGTTCCAAGTTATATTTTTACTTATATTAGTATTTATAAAACTAATGTTTGGATTCTTGGTTAATTAAAACAATTGGAATATTGGAATCAATTTACTAGGATTAATTTTAGATAAATATCAATTATAAAAGTATTTTTAGCACAATTTTTTCAATCTACATATTAATTATCAAAATTACGAGGGTAGAGTCTAAAATAATTTTTTTTTAGATTAACAATATGAATCGGTTGAGCTAGAGTAAAAAAATAAATTTGGAAAACTTCAAATATGGCGTTTCTAGAATTTTCTAAATTTGTAGTGTTAATTCTGAAAAACTGGAAAATGTTGGAAAATTAGAATATTTTTTAAAAGTTTTCCATTTTGGAAAACAGAGACTGTGAAACGCGTTTTAGAAAATTTTCCAGTCCGTAACTAAACAACCCCTAATCCTCGTCGAGCATTCTTGGGTTTTTTGGTTCGCTCCTTTTAGGTGAACTGTAGAATTCAATATATGGTAGGATTTAAAAAACCGTCAGATTACGTGTTGCATCATAAATAGATATAATCGAAATCAATCCCAGCAAAGAAAATACGAAAAGAAAAATCATAGACAAGATCCAGATCACATCAAAATGATGGCATTTCAAACTTGCACAAAATACATTGAAAATTACCAGCTTCAAACTGGTAGAAGGTCATCAGGAAATACTGCAACAATGCATAAACTCATAGTCATTAGAGGAGAAAAGATGAATTTTGGAAGCATTCTTATTTAAATCAATGCATTGGCAGAAGCAGTTGTGGAAATATCCATCATTTTCTCTTGCACAAATGGTGTTCAACGATTTATGACTTGTTCAAGCATGCACAGTATTTAAATATGAGATAAGAACATATTTGCTACCCGTATTCAATTTTTTTGCGGTGTTAATTCACTAATTATACACTTGTTTGTGTTACTTTATTATTTGTACTCGTCACAAATGGTGTACAACGATTTGTGACTTGTTCAAGCATGCATAATATTTAAAGAGTTAATGAGAAATTTGCTACTTGTACTCAATTTATGTGTTATTATTCACTACCTATATAAATTAATTTGTATTAATTTACTACTTATATTCGTTACTTTATCTTAACTTGGCGGATCTATATGTAATTGAGAAAAAAAAAATTTAGTTATATATGTATGTTTATTATGTATTTTTTTAGTATGAACCCACTCAACTTACTTATTGACACAGTAAAAATCTATTACGATTAATAATTTTATAAATTTTAGTGCCTAATTTTTTTTTAAAAATATTTATAAGAAATGTGTGGTCGGTCATCTATACTCTAATTAACTTCTTCTTTTTTATAACAAAATAATAATTTGTTTTTGTTTTTGTTAACTTCTACCGTTTCAACTTTTTCAAATTTAAGATTCATATATTTCTTTTATAATTTTTTTTATAATATAATACATACTATTTAATTTTCCACCAAGGAACAATAATTGTCAACTAAAAATATGACACGTGCATACATGTAATAAATTAACATAAACTAATATATAAAAAGTAACTTAACCTAAAAATTTGAGTACACATTTAAAATGTCCTCAGTTATCAATATAAAAAAAAATGTATCAGTTAGTATAGAGGTATTGATTGACTATTTATTTAGTTGATTTTCTTTGCCAAATTGCTTTTGTTTTACACCAAGATGTTATTGAAAAGTACTCTTTTATGAGCAATTTGGAGAAAAGAAGCTAAAATGAGTAGTTATGGAGCATTCTAGAGAAAGAAGCAAAAAAGCAGTGCTGGAGTCGAATTTGTGTTCTTGACTAAGAACAATCTTACAGTAGCGAGCTCAAACAGACAATGGACCCGACAACTAAAGCCTATAAAATGAGCGTGGGTTGGACCAACAATGAAGTAAGATAGAGAAAGTAAGCCCATTAAGATACAAAGTCATTCTAGGTGTAGTGCAAGTTTGGCCATGAGGTTAATGCGTATGATTATTGTGCCTTTGCTTTACTATCAAGGGTTTTGTTTTTCAAATATTTTAATGCTTCAGGACAAGCATTGCGTAGTGTGGAGGATTTTGATTGATTGTTTATTTTGCTGATTTTCTTTACCAAATTACCTCTGTTTTACCTCAAGATGCTACTGAAAAGTACTTTTTCTCCCATTTTTGCAGAAATTGTCAGTTACAAACAATTTGGAGAAAAGAAGCTGAAAGGAGCAGTTACGGAGCATTCTACAAAAAGAAGCAGAAAAGCAGTGTCGGAGCTGAATTCTTGTTCTTGCCCAAGAACAATCTTGACAGCAGCGACCTAAAAAAGACAATGGGCCCGACAACTGAAGCCTATTAAGAGAGTGTGGGTTGGACAAACAAGCAAATGAAGTAAGATAGAGACTCTACAACCATTCCAAGGAGGAATTCTAAGAAAAGATCGAGGGAAAATCTAGTGATAACGATTTACCTCTCTTTCCCTAGAATCAGAGAGCTAACTAGAAAATAAAGATCCTCATGTGGGAGCTCTCTCGGGGGATCTCTCTTCTCTAAAAAATCAGAACATTTCTCGGTTTTTTTAGCTAGTAATAATTGAAGTCTTGTTTCGACCAGCAACCTGATTTGATATTTTATTTTATGTTATTTCTTTATTCAGATTTTATTATGTTTTCCATGAATAGTTAAGTCTTTTAATTCTCATAAAGGTTTCGATATTTTGTTTTGTGAGATCTAAATGTATTTTATAATTTCTATATTTTTATTGCATTGATCTTTGATTGGATGTTAATCTTGTTTTAGTTTTTTAGTTTGCGATTTGGCCAATCTTCATTAATTTGGATCAAGTGTTGTCAACTTGAGTATGACGTTTGTAATCATGTGTGAATCAGGTACAGTATATGAAAACTTAGGTTTGCCTAAAGTTTAAAGATCACCATTTGGCCAATCTTCATTAATCTAGATCAAGTGTTGTCAACTTGAGTATGACATTTGTAATCATGTGTGAATCAGGTACAGTATACGAAAACTTAGGTTTGCCTAAAGTTTAAAGATTAGTAAATTTGGGTTAAAGAGCAGGGTGTCTCATATCCTGCCCAAGAACAGTCTCTATCAATCACTCTAGTTAAAAGCGGACCTTATGACTGCGAAAGGGTTATGATTCTTGATAGAGAATATCTTAAGGTAATTTGATATAGGAGGGACCCTAAGCGGATCTGGATTCTGTAGATGTTCTATGAATATGGAAATGATTATCTTTGTATCAATGATCAATTGATTACCTATCGAAACCTTGCTAAATGTCTTCACTGGGAGTTTTCTTAACATTTTTTTATCACTCCTTCACTTTTTATACTGTGTTATTTCTGCTCTAGGTCTTAAACTGTATTTCTATTCCTTTCAACTTCCCATTTCTTAGCCTTACAACCTACATTTTATTACAGTTTTATATTTGGTTATTCATTAAGTTCAGATTCATTTTTCCCTGTGGAACGATCCTCTTTTCACTATCTACAAGTTAGTGTTGAGCTGTATTTCTATTATTTTTTATGGTATCAACGACCTGATAAAATTTTGGTGTCGTTGCTGGGGAAAACCGTGCACTAATATGAATTTTTTTGTTTATGATTAAGACCTCAAACTTGGAAATACTTCCATTCAATCCCGAGTTAACCAAGACCGAAGTTACGTTAAGGAAACTAGCTAGGCAAAAAAAACTAGAAGAAGAAAGATCTCGTAGCAGAGACGAAGAAGTTTCTTCATCAACTTCAAATTCAGACTAGGAAGATTAGGGCCTGAAATTAAATTTCTCATAGTCAGAGGAAGACGATATGGATGCTGAAGTAGAAGATAGAGCCACAACAGCTGCTACGAAAGCAAAAATATTGGCTATGGAAGCAACAACTACTGAAGCTACTAGAATTGTTGCTAACAGAACTCCTAGGGATCTGAATACCAGTTCTGCTCCCACAGCCTCAGGATGCATTGTTTGCCTACTGATGGCTTATGATTGGATCATTAAGAATACAATTACTCAGAACCTATCCAAGTTTAGTGGAACATATGGAGAGAACCCATATGATCACTCGAAAGAATTGCATTGGCCATGTAGTTCCCTAAAGCCATAGCAAGTGGACATTGATCGAGCCCAACTAAGATTATTCCCATGGTTACTCCAAGGAGAAGCCAAGAGATGGTTCTTCAACTTTCTAGCCAATACCATCACCACATTGGAGTAGATGAACGCATAATTTATGAGGAAATATTATTCTACTAATATCGATGGATCTTCGAGGAAGAATATGGTGTCCATTCAACAAGATCTAGATGAAAATTTTAGGCAGTACTACTCAAGGTTCAAAAGAATGTAGTCTCTTTGTCCCACTCATGGAGTTTCTAATCAATCACTCATCCAATATTTCTATTATGAGATGAGGAAAAATGACAAAGACAAACTTATCGCTGCAAGTCAATAAACACTTCTAGATCTGACACCAGCAGCTGTAAAAGGATTGATCAAGATCATGACAGACAACTACCACTAGAAGTGCTCATTGACTTGCAAAACATTGAACACCACTAAGGTAAAAATGGTGTCAAAAAAGAACAAGATGACAAAACTGACCTCTCTACTCCAATCCATAATGGCAAATGGAGCACAACAATAAGTCATGACTTGCGGGTTGTGTCAAAATATTGAGCATTCTGATGATAAATGTTCGTTGGTTTGTGAGAAAGCACAAGTAAATGTCATCAATAATTACAATCAAGGACAAAAAGGCTATGAGAACAATTACAATTAGCCCTAAAGACAACATCCTAATTTTAGTTGGTCTCAACCAAGTCAGCCACCGTTCAATATACAGAACTTCGTGCCAAGATCACCACAACAACAACCTCAACAATTGCATATACAAGCACCACCACAACCTCTGCAAATCACTGGAACTCCTTTTGAGGACACTATCAAACAATTTATAAAGTCGACGCAAGCTAGTATCTATAGCTTACAAACTCAAATGGGGCAGATTGCATCTTCAAGCAACATAAAAAATGATGGACCATCCAGGTTACCCTCCGAAACAGAGAGTAACCCAAAGCATCATGTCAACGTCATTGATACCATCCTAGGTGGCTAGGATGCATTTTCTTATGATCTAGTTCAAGTTTGGATTTCAATGCGGAAATAATAACTCACTTGACACTTAAACCCTCCTAATAACTTGTATTAGGCAAACTAAGTCCTATCAATAGAGGTTCTTAAATCGAATCCTTAACCGTCTAATCAACCTGTGATTAGCAAACTAAGGCGAACAATCAATGGGGTTTTGAACTTTCGGATTTTACTTGTTTAATCGAATGTTCCAACTCAATTAAAGACAAGGTTCTTCACTAGAACAATTTGGGAGAAAACTCTCTGGTTTTAATTATCAAAATCGGGGTCCCTTATAATGAGCACAAAAGGCTCTATATATAGGCAAAGCCTAAGTACAAGTTTAACTATAACTATAACTTCTAATACTACTAGGAATAGAAAACCTAATCTAAGTAGAAGTAGAACTTCTATTCGTCTAATAACTTTACAAACTGATTAATAAATATAATAAATACATTCTAGAACATACTAGAACCATTCATGTCATCAGGCCAAGGTTTGGGCCGAATTCTCCAAGTCGTGGGCTGCTCGCGTTAACACTGCGTAGTAAAATGTCGACCCATGCTATCGTTTGATCCACTCGTCCGATTGCGCTGAAACTTGTCCCATTTGAAAGCTAAAATCTTAACATTGTGGAAAGGGTCCTCTCTTCCTGGTCTAGGCCTCACTGGTCTGAAGAATTATCATTGGCGTTGACGGACGCGTTTTGAAGTCCTTGTCCGCATAGGATTGTTGTCAGCGAAAATATCTCGAGCCATAACAAACAAACGGATCGTGAGTTTGATCTGAAATTTGGATACACTGTAGAAAACATCCGAAGGTTTCAGAAACATATTCGATCTCATAATTCTGACCTCTGTAGCTCCGTATAGGTTCGGACGAAGTCGCCTATTGCGTCTGCGCCTAGAACTCTTGCGTGCGAGATTGTTATCTCGAACCTTCTTGAGATCTACTCATCTAAATGCTCTGAAACTTGGAAACAACATTCCTAAGACATCAATGGATCTTGTATTTACTTTGGATCCTCGATTGGAGTCGTTCTTCCGTAGGTTAGCTCGGATGGAAGTCAAACCTTGCGTTAGGTGCCTCCAAGCCACCTTCCAGGTCATCCTTCGCGTGAAGGCTTGATCAAGCAGTGTCTCATGCCTTGTCTCCATGTCTAGAGGTTTTAGTAACCTCACTGGATGATTTTCAACATCTTGGGCTTGACGCTTTGGGTTGATTGGCCTTAGTCGCAAGGCGTGTGCGCATTGTGCGTGCGCTAGGGCTAGCCTCGGGGCTAGGATCGTATCATTCCCTTCCCCTTGGAAAAGATTCACCCTGAAATCTGCATCTAGACCTTTAACACAATACCTTAAGTTAGTAATATCAAAGTAAGCACAAAGCGAACCATACCAACCTCGCAAATTCAACTTGGCAGCTATGTCTTTGAATATGTCAATGCATCGGGTAAGACCATTGCCCCAAGCAGTATTCTTCACTTGAACTTGGATTGGAACCCATCCTTGGTGTAAGCACTACCAAATCCAAGCTCCTAACTTGAATGATTCGCTCATCCTTCCTTGATATCTCAAAATCGCCATCTTGATATGCAAACGCATACCGTAGCGTTTGTCTTGTCCATGGGCCATCCGCATTACTTCGATCCCTTTGCTACCACTTATACTAAACAATACACTCAAAGGCAGCAATATTAAACCGAATAATGTTATATGAATGAAACCATATATGAGTAAGCAATAATCCAAAAATAATAGCATGTACTGAAAAGTAGTAAGTAAATAAAATAAATGGAAGAAATTCCATCCAAGTAGACTTATACTTACAAACCGAAACATGGCATGAGGACTCAAACGTCCGTTGCTCCACTTTGCTTAAAACTCTGAATTATGGTTGACAAGATGTCTCAATTTGCATTGGCGTAATTGGCCTCCTCCACAATTCCTCCCTTGAGTCGCTAAGTGACTCCTTCCTATGATTACTAACAACACTCCAAGGAATAAAATATGAAAGTATAACATCCTTAAGAATTATGTTAGTAATAGTTGTAAACCGATGATGCATCAAACCATAATGTGACCAATGCGCAACCAAATTGTGCAATGGGTAATACAACCAACATAGGCACTCATGCTTGCTATGATATCCTTTATGCATATAGAACTGATAAGATTCGGACTTCTGGGGAACCAGGGGTGAGGATTATGGCCGCTCAAGGTTACTGTGCTTGTCGTCCGGTATACCTGCAAAGCACCAGAGGGGGGGCTCCGGCGTAGACACTCCGATGCTTAACTCAATATGGCTGTTCCAAATGGCAGGGGTTAAACTAGCAATCATAGGCTTACCTTTCATCTTGAATGGTGGGGTATTTATAGGCACAAAGGCGGGCGTTATGTAGGGAAGATAACGCCTCGAGTGACGTCATGGCTGACCTGGGATGGGATAACGCCGTGCGCATGGGCAGATAACGCGTGAGACCCCCCCCCGGCTGAAGTCGACCATCCCAGGGTTCCTCACTTGGTGAAGGGCGACATCTTTACTGAGGCATGCCCGATAGGAGCTACAGTGATCCGGCCTTATCGCTTAGTGTAAAGACGACAATGCCCCTGGAATTGCCTCTATTATTATCACAAGCCCAACTGAAAATGAGCCCGAGTGTTTACCAAGGGCTAACGCTTCCACTTGTTTCCATGTCATGCCTAATGGTCTTCAAGATAACAGGGTGGCTCGATTTTTGAAAGACACATCTTCTTAACCGCCCTTGCTTTGAGCCTATAAATTTGAACTTCCACCCCGCCAATTTCACATCTTTTTAGCACTTCTTTTGGCATTTTTATCATGGAAGAATTGACAAGAAAATTCTTGATCTCCAAAGCCCACACTCTGAAGAATCTTACTGAGGTTGACATTGGTTTCCTAGAGACCATGATGACCAAGACCTCCGAGGACGTCTTGGAGCTTCAGGGAATGATGACCCCTCTTCTGTCCAAGCAGCTTGCAACTTCCCTGGAGGACTTCAACCCTTTGGAGAGCATGACGAAGTTGGCCACCACCGTTTCCCACATCGAGGTGGTCACCACCATGCTGCGGTACATGAAGGACCTGCTGATGTGCTGCTTGAAAGGGATGAGGGTTTGCTCCTCTGAACTGACCTCTATTATAGATGCTCTGAGGGAGATTCTCGTTGTGCCAGAGGAGGACGACGCTGGGTCCAATGTCTAACCGCTCGCCGCTGTTGTCACATCCCTTTGTTTTTATTTTTGTGTTATAATGTACGCACGCGGGTGTATGTTTGGGCCGTTAGGCCATAAATAAATAAAGTGTCTTTTCGCTATCTTGCTTGTGAGTTCTTTTCTTTCTCGATATGCTTATTGGCGTTTTAGTTGAGTGCCACATCAGCCCAACTGAAAACGAGTCTGCCATTGGTTGGGCTTCTGCATCGCTTGTTTTTCCTCGCTCACTAGGACGATTATTCTTGTGAACCGTTCCGCATTAATTCTGCGCCGTTTCTTCAGTATCAACTGATTGGGCGGGTTTTTGGTGTCTCTTGATCAGCGAAAAATCCTAACAGGCGTGATCACAAAATCTGATTCTGCAATTATGACCATTCCTCTCGAAGCGCATTGATTTTTCTGAGAGGGTGGGAAAAGGTGTGTAGGCTTCTTCGCTTTGACTATTTAATGGGATTTTCTCTTCTTTTTCCTGCTCATCTTCTTCTTTGCCTTTCTCCACTGAGATTGCTTATGATTTTATGGCTGATTCATATTCCATGGATGTCGCTGAACGTGATCCTCCACCGACTCCTCCGACTTCACCAGATTCTGACGACCCTCCTCCGTCATGCCTGAAAAGATGACCTTCCCAACGCAAGGGTCATAAGAGGCCGAAGAGGAAGGCATTCGAGGCAACCAACGTGCCTTTTGACCTCCATGTCCTTACTATTCGGAAGGGCGATGAACTATTTCCTCACATTAGTCGTTTCATGGAGAAAGGTTCCTCTAACGATATCGGTGCTGAGATAGCGGCCTCCGCCACTAAGGGGGAGTCAAGTTCGTCAATGCCTGGTCAAGAGAAAAGGGTTGACGAGCCTTTCCCTTTTGCTAACGAGGAGTGGCCGTCTTCGGATGGAGATGACTTCTACTGGCCTTCCTACTGGCTTGACGAGGATTAATCCTTATGCGTCATGCATGTTGTAGATGTCGTATGGCTTTTTTATGAATAAAGTAACGCTCTCCATTTTCACTTTCTTGCCGTTACACTCTCACGATAACTCTACAATCATTGGGCAGTTAACGCTGAGCAGTTAGTTATCACTTTTATGCAACCGTTTCTTCAACTTCCAGTTGTTAACCGCCTTCCTCTAAGGATATAAATACTTAGCCATAAATATTCTTTTGATGTTTTTCCATGTGTCCCTTTCTGTGTTATATGCGTCTTGTTTTCACAAGTTACTCAATCATTGAGTTTGACCTTTAAAAGAAAATAACTCTCCTCTTCTCACACTTTTACTCGCGCTTCGAATTTTTCTCTACTATTCTCTTTCTCTGCTTCTTCTTTTGCTCGAGGAAACTTCTCCCACCGTTCGTTGGCATCGACGGTCTACTTATTACTTTCTTCTTCAAGGTATTTTGCTCCTCTTTCGTTCTGGTATTTCTTTTACTGGTTCGCTGTGCGTAAGACTAGAGCTACCAGGGGTTTTCAGAGACCTTTAGATCCAGAGATCGAAAGAACACACAGTATTTTTTCATGCCCGACGGTTCTGAGGGCCGAATTAGAGAGTCATGGTATCTTTTTCCCCCTGGCTATTCCACTATCGTCCCCGAGGATGGTCTGCGACTTCACGATCCATTGTGGGGAAAATATAGACTGGTTTACTTTAAAATGTTCCTTTATGGCTTTCGTTTCCCAGTTCTTACTTCTGTAGAAAAATTGCCGCGCCAATATGATCTTAATCCTGCTCAGATAACTCATTCTTCTTGGTATGGGATTTATGCCTTTCTTAGTGCTTGCGAGACGAAGAATATCTTTACTCCGTCCGTCAATTTAATCTACAAATTCTTTAGCCTAAATTGTTGCAACTGCTTAGTCTATATCTCCCCTAGGTGGAATGACGCGTTCATGCAGTCGTTCTGGCAGTGGTTTCAAGGCTTTGAGGGGACTGTGGCTGATTGAAAGAGCGGTTTCTTCATTCTTGAACTGTCTTTCCGTTTGTGGCCCGGGGGCTTTAATCGAGAGATTACTAGTGCTGCCTGGGTAAATCTAGTAGTGTTGTCTAGGGATGAGTTAGCTCATGCTAACGCCTTGTTAGAGATAGATACGTCTTTCCATATTCGGGAATTCTCTTTGTACAGACACCTGGAAGAGTGCGTTACGGGTGAGTTTTTCTCTTTTCATGTTATCGCTTTGATTTTCTTATTATTCTGACATATTTCATTGGCAGAAAACGCTGAGGGTCAATCACCCAGAGGGAATGATGCTCCGTTGAATGTGGTGCCACTCCAAACGCTACCAGGGTCTCCACCACCTGGGGGTTCCAGCCATCAGAGTTCTTTGCCGAAGAGGAGGAGAACTAAGACAGTCGCAGGGAGAGGGCGCGGTATTCCTGCTCGAGCCTCTCGTTTTCTTGACAATTGGTTACCGGTTCGGGGCAGAGGAGTAACTTTGGGTCGACCTATAACTAGGATAACTGACAGCGATAGCGAGGATATACATATCGAGTCAGAGCTTCGCCATGCTTCCGTAACTCAACGGAAGAAACTCAGAATGGAGAAAGATGGTCAGGCTACTGGGATTTTTTCAAAAAAGGTTGACGAAGTCCCCGCCATGAGTGTTGACATTTCTACTGTGGCGAGTACTTCTCAAGTGACAAAGATTACTGAGGCGTCAACTGTCATTCCTCGAACGGTCATTAAAGCTCCACTGACGGAGGATTCGCTTCTGCCGACTAATGCCCCTGACTCTCCCATTTCCTCCTGTATTCCTAACGTGGTAGTGCCAGCTCCTAGCTCAAGCACACTTCCTGACCCACCGATGGGGGGGTCCTCAACCGTTATTCTTTACTTCCATTTCGGGTATCAACTGTTCTGCCAAGGGTTCCACTCCCTCTATTATCGCCAATCTTTCCCCTTAGGGTCCTCAAGGGGTTCCTTCTTACCGGTTAGATTTGTCAACCTTTGGCACTAGCGGGCTTCGTGCCTTAGGGGTGTCAGACCCGTTATTGCGAGATCAATCGACAACCTTTCTGGTAGGTGAGATATTTGGCTCACCCGAGGTTAAAGAAGAGTTGCTGCAGCTTCCTCCCGATATTCAGCATGCACATGTTTTGAACGATGCACTGGCCGGCTTCCGCAAAGTGCATTACTTTCTTAATGCTCATGGTGACAAGCTTCGGGGTTCACCCGACACAAGAGAGCAACTAGATGTCGCCTTGACTAAAGTGAAGGAGTTAACGTGGCTTCAAAATCGTACCTTGGCGAAACTGAACGATTGTCGTGCTGAACTTGCAAGGGAAAAGTCTAAGGGGAAAGCCAAAGTTGAGTTTTTAGAGGCGGAGTTGGTGGCAGCTGACAAGAAAAATTCTCTTCTTTCCGAAGAGATATCAGCTTGCAATGCGGATTTAGCAAAGGTTCCCTCAAAGATACGCTGGTGGAAGAAAAAAACGATGTGGGCCTTTACTGCCAGATTCGCGGACTACTATCGCAGTAGGACTTTCGATCCTACTAAGATAGCCGATTATGCCTTTGAAAAAATGAATGAGATAGACGGGAGCAAAGAAGGTTTTCTTTCTACAGGAGAGGAAGAGGGAGGTGACAGTGGCGATATTGAGGCACTCCCGTAATCAGATGGTGCTGATGCCGCAGAGGACGTCAAAGACTCCACTCATCTCTGTTATTTGCTATTCCTTTTTCTCTTTAAACATTGATGCAATTCAGTTTGTAATAACTAATAACGCCTTCCTTGTAATAACGTCTAGAATTCTTCTTTAAATAACGATTGGTCTTTGTCGCGTTATCCCTTTCCTTAGCGTTATCTCAACAGCTGCCAGTTGAGTTAATACAGTACCGCATTATCTTGGTCGCCACATTATTGCACCTATCTTGGTTTGAAAATCGACTCCACTTTTCAGAGCATTTAATTCTTCAGATTCCCTTATTAATGCGAGAGAGGAGTCATGATGCTAGAATACACGTGTCTGTTCGTGGAGGCACTAGGGGTTGGTGTGCCCTAGGAATTAGCGAGATCGAAGCGTCTTCTCACTTCTCTAGAATCATACTCATTGCTTGCGTCTTTTCTTTGTAACGCGTCACACACGCAACGACTGTTACAACAATCGTTTTGTCTGACTGCTAGGGTTATAAAACCCAACACATGTTTCTTTTTCCCTCTTTCGTTATTCTATTTTCTCTTCACCTTCTCAAGCCGACTGGTGTTTCTTCTTTCCATCATCTGGGCGTTCTGAGTTTCTTTCCCAGAAAAGGTATTTCTATCCTCATTTGTCATCTTCATCTTTTCTTTATTTTTCGCCATGGCTAGAACTCTCCGTTCTCAGCCCAAGTCTATTGATGAGGAAAAAATTGAGAATACTGTTACGACCATTACCTCCTCAGCCATGCTTCAAGAGCATTTAACCAAACACAATGCCCATATTCCCGAGGATTGTACGGTTTCCATTGCCTCTGACTCAATGTGCCTTAATAGTGTATTACCCAGCAATAGTAGGCTTTTGTATGCTAAGATGTTTGGCTATGATTTTCAGTTTCCTCTTAATTCTTTCACTGAAAGCTTGTTTGTTGCTCTGGATGTGAATCCTATTCAGTTAACTCCCAACGCGTACAGTTTCCTCTTAATTCTTTCATTACTTCGCCTTCCCTTTTATTACTTAAATCACTTTTTCAATTGTATAGCCATAGGGGTGTGATAGTGATATTGCCCCGTTATGACGATGACTCGCTTAAACCCTTCACCTGGAAGCTCCTGCACCTTGAGTCTTCCATTGAAGATTGGAAAAATGAATTTTTTGTAATTGAACTGCCTAGCCCCCGGTGGCGGACCGGTTTTAATCGCAATATCCGGGATAGTGCCTGGGGTCGACGGGGGGCTCTTCCTTCACCTGAGCAAGGCTGGTTAGACAAACTGCTTGAATTGGACATCAGCGTTCACACTCGCCACCTGGCGTGTGGGGCTGATATTCGACCCTGTGTTGAGAGTGAGTGTTGTGCCATTTCCTTTATAATTTCAGGCGATACTAACACTAACGTTATATCGTGATTGTGCATTTCCTGAGCCTGGTTGGAAGCCTGAAAGTGTTAGGAGACGGGAGAGAAGGGCTCTAAGAAGAAGGGAGGTAGAGGAAGTTGTTGCCGTTGCCGCCGCGGCTGCTAATCCAGTCGTACCACCCACTGCGACTGTAAATCCCATCCAAGCACCTTCTTCTCTGGTCGGTGAGGGAACTGCCACTATTCCCGTTTCTATTCTGGCTGTATCCGTTGCTGTCACTTCTGCTCAGGCGTCTTCTTCCCGGGTTCCCACAAAAAGAAAAAAGAAGAAGAAGAAGACAAGACGCGTTGCCGCTCTCACCCCACCTTCAAACGCGGCGGCTTCTTCGGAGGTGCCGGTTAGCGATATTGTCACTGTAGGCATTTCTTTTATGATTGCGTTATCTCGACCATTGCTTCTTAACGCTCTTTAGTATTTTCTTTTTGGTTTCTTACCCTTCTCAATATTTCTTTTAGCAGGATACCGCTGTTGCCTCTACTCACTTGTCGCGAACAAGCAACATGGACCTGACCCATGTGTTTCGACGTCCTGACAGTGCGACATGACGGAGAAAATGCGAACTTGTCAACGGGCCCCGTTATTAATGAAGGGGGGATGCTACCGTTTTTGCTTCGATGACGCCTTCCGACGGTCAGTCTTCTGACCCTTTGAGAACTGTGGGCATTTCTGAGCCCTTTGATGCTTCGCCTAATTCCTTCGGCTTGTCATTTCCTCCTTCCTTCTCCCACGTCATGGGCTTTAATGAGGACTTATCGGGGGCCGGTTTTCCAACCTTTCAATCTCATGATTCCTTTGGGCTTCATGGGGGCACTTCCTCTAATCAACCTCCATCTCCAACTACTATATTTTTGTTCCCTCTAATGCCTCGATGTATAGGCCTGGTGGGGTTATTGCGCCCCACCTCATGGCCGATTTGAGTTCGATGGAGTCTGGTCCCATTACTCATCAACTTGACTTGAGTAACTTGCGCAGATCTGGGTTTGCGACTGTTGGGGGTGACAGTTCCGCCGCAGTTTCTTCCTTCTTAGCCGCTTACCCGTTATCGTCCCCTGAGGAGGAGGAGGAGGCGTTTCTTTCTCGGACCGCTGACGAGCAAATGGGTTTAGTGCGTTCCACCTTGTTTTCTTCTTTCTCTCAGTTTCACTACTGGGCCCAGCATATGTTACACAAGGTTGCCTCTCTTACCTCTACCTTAGATGGGTTTTATGTCGCTCATCGTCAGCTTTCCGAAGAGCTTGCAAAGGAGCAAGAAGAAAGGAAGAAACTGTCGGGGGAATGTCAAAAGTTGGTGCTAGCCTTAGCGATGGCCAAGAAGGACTTGAAGGATGCTAGAGAGCAAGAGGCCGCTAGGTGTCTGATCTTGACGCTGCTCTAACAGCAGAAAAAGCTAAGAGTGTCGCGCTGGAGGAAGAGAAGCGACATTGAAAGAGGAAAAAGCCGCATTGGAGAGGGAGTCGGCAGAAAGACGCAAATGGTATATTGAGATGACTGCCGGTATCATGTCTGACTGCTTTGTGCAGATTCATGGGGAGGAGGTGTACCGTGCTGACACCCTTTTTGACGCTTTTCGGGAGAGGCCAGGGATCCTCACATAGGATTATTTTCTCTGGGCAAAGACGGGGGGCCGCGAAGGGCAAGGGGATAGTGAGACTACCGCGCAATAGATGTTTTTTTCATCCTTTCTTGAATATCAGGCGCTGACCATTTTTATTTTTCGCCCTTGGAGGTTTTTATCTTTTGTAACCCTTCAAGGGTTTTTTGAACAACTATCATATGTATATATGTTTTGCTTGCTATTTCCCTTTGTGGTTGTCCTCTTTCACGCCGTCGTCCTTTTATTTGAGCTCCCGTAATAAGTTAGTGGCATCAGTGTTACCGTGATGATGCTGATAATGAGCCTAAGTGTCGCTTGCAAGGCTGCTATCATAACGCAACAAGATAACGGAATTCCAACAGAAAGCAGGATAACCGTAGCATTGCCATATAGTCCCTAGAATCATAAATGCTGATGACGAATATTATGCAGGACATCGCGACATGACTTAATCATGCGCATTTCAATGTCGAGGTAGAATAACGTCGCTTAACAGATAGCTTCAGAAATAGATCTCACAGGAGTGAATTATCATAATCAATATTACCCACGATGCATAACACATAACCTGCTGTCACGAGAGAAGATGTTGTGGTACTATAGCCGTGTATGTCTTCAAACCGGCGGTATCCTTCCAGAGGCGTTACAGCCTCGAACATTGCTATTGTCTCCGTCGAAGAGATAACTCAATCTATAAGATGTCATCCAGGATGAGTATCTTCATAATGATACCGCACTAATCGTAAATATTCTTGATCAGTGGAGAAGAATTCCATATAGATGCAGACGTATCCCTTTCCGTAGGAATAACTATCAAGGAGATATAGCACATACGTTCTCCTGACGGTATTTCTCAAATCAAAATGATAAGAACGTTGGCCATTGCTTGTCACAATGATAGGCCACATAACACTATCGCCTACGCGGGTGTCAATCTCCTCATTATTTCCTCAATATCCCTGCACATTCTCAGTTGTTGTTTTAGAGCGTTAGTAAAATACCATACCATAACAAATGTTAGTCGTCGCTGAGAGCCTTCGCGCATCCACGTCGGGGTGTCGTCGGCACCACTCCTATCGCTTTCTCAACCAACCAACTTCACCAGGCATTTCCCATCTGGTTACTCGCTGGGATATCACAATTTTTCCGTATTCCCACGATCGGCCTAGAATGTGCCTCATCTTAGTGAGTCGTCTGATCAATACCGACCATCATAAGGGTAGGATTTTCACTTCCAGGCGTTGATACCTCACATCCCTGGAATCGTGCCTCGTCTTAATGAGCCGTCTGTATTAGCCCGGTTATCACAAAGGTAGGATTTTCACTTCCAGGATGGAGTTACTATCTCTCTGGGGCGTGCCTCACCTTGGTGAGCCGTCTATATTAGCCCGGTTATCACAAGGATAGGACTTTTCCCTCCCAGAGACGCCGGGACGTGCCTCGTCTTAGTGGGCCGCCTGTGTTAGCACGGTTACCACAAGGATAGGAATTTTCACTCCCGGGGGTGTCGAGGCGTGCCTCGTCTTAGTGGGCCGCCTGTGTTAGCACGGTCACCACAAGGATAGGACTTTTCACTCTTGACACTAATAGGCTGCCAGGGCGTGCCTCGTCTTAGTGAGCCGTCTGATCAGGACTGGCCGTCACAAGGATAGGACTTTTCACTCCTGGCACCCTTCATCATCTACACACAATCAGCCATAAAACACACAAGAACATTCTCTATTCAAGCGTTAACACAAGTTAGGACTGATGTTAGCATAACATGGTATAACTTCAAACGAGCTATGTTCCAAGAGTTGGGTAAGGGAGTACCGTCAAGTGTTTCCAAGTGATATGCTCCCTTTCCAATAACGCGGGTGACGCGGTATGGGCCGTCCCAGTTCGGGCTGAGTTTCCCCACGCGCTATCCAACTGCTCGTTTGTCCCTGAGTACCAAGTCTCCTGCCTTCAGCAATCACTCCTTAACGCGGCGATTGTGATAACGCGCCATTTTTTGCTTATAATGTAGCATTTTCAGGAGGGTTTCCTCATGTAGTTCTGGTAACGCATCGAGGTTCGCTCGCAACCTCTCTTCGTTTAGCTCTCTTCGTTTAGCTCTTTTTTGAAGTATGCTACTCGCAGGCTCAGAGTACCGATTTCTACCGGTGTAACGGCCTCAGTGCCGAAAGCCAATGCGAAAGGTGTTTCTCCGGTGCTGGTTTTAACGGTCGTGCGGTATGCCCACATCACATATGGCAGCTCATCTGCCCATTTATTTTTGGACCCTTCCAGGTTTTTCTTAATACCACTGAGAATGCTTCGATTGGTCACCTCCGCTTGACCGTTGGTCTGCGGGTGAGCCACGGAAGAGAATCTTTGCTCGATTTGGAATTCAGCGCATTGGTCTCTAAAAAATTGACTGGTGAACTGTGTCCCATTATCGCTGACTAGCACATGGGGTACACCGAACCGCATAATAACTTGGTGTTTGAAGAAACTTCAAATTTTTTCTGTTGTGATGTTGGCTACCGCTTCCGCTTCTGCCCATTTCGTGAAGTAGTCCACCGCCACGACCACAAATTTTAGCTGAGACCTTGCCTTTGGAAACCGGCCTAGGATATCGATCCCCTATTTCACAAAAGGACAAGGAGTCATAATTTCAGAGATTTTTGTGGCGGGTTGTCGAGGAATCTTGGAGAACTCCTGACATTTCTGACAAGTTCGTACGTACTTGTGGCAATCCCTATGAATAGTAGGCCAATAAAATCCTGACCTGAAAACTTGCATGGCCAAGGTACCGCCTGATGCATGCATACCACATATTCCTTCATGGATTTCTCGTAAAGTATGAAGACCCTCTTGTTCCGTTATACACTTGGCAGCTGGGTGAGAAAAACATCTCCTAACTAGTTCCCCATCATAATACGTACATCGTGCCACTTGTTTCAGCACTTTTTTCCTCTCGGCGTTATCCGCAGGTAATTCCTCATGTTTCAAGTATTTTATTACGGGGATTCGCCAGTCGTTTTCAATTTCTTCAATGCAAAGCGATGCTTGCTCCTCCATGAAGGAAGGCACGGATATTTCTCGATAGTACACACCCTTTGGTATGGATGCTTCCGGGTTCGCTGCAAGTTTGGCAAGGTTGTCTGCCTCAGCGTTATCCTTTTGAGGGATATGCTCAAAGCTAACCTGCATGCCACTTTTCTTTATTTCCAACAGCTCGCGTTTCACCTTAGCAAGATATTGAACCATGATATGCTCTCTAGCCTGAGAGTGTCCCAAGACTTGGTCTATTATCAACTTGGAGTCTCCGCAGATCTTTAGTCACAAGTCTCCCATCATTCTCGTATCGTGTATGGCTTTGGTGGAAAAACTTCTTCCTATTCTAAGTCCAGCCAATAACGCCTCATACTCCGCCGCGTTATTGGATAACGACTGCAGGATTCTGATGGCGTACCATATCTGTATGTCGTGTGGCCCGATTACGAAGATTCCGGCTCCAACTAGTTCATAATTTTTAGCTCCATCCACGTGCATGACCCACAAGTCAGTGTAGGTTTCAGGGAACGGGAGATCCAAGTCATCTTTTTCTTCCTCAGGCAGGTCCATCAATGGATCTTGCGTAAAGGTGCACTCAGCTATGAAGTCTGCTAGGACTTGAGCTTTTATAGATGGTCGGGCTTTATACTGCAACCCATATTGCTCGAGTTCGATGGCCCAAATCAGCATTCTTCCTAAGGACTCAGGTTTCCGAAATATCCTTTTCAAAGGTTGGTTTGTAAGTACGATGACGGGGTGGGCCTGAAAATATCTATCCATTTTCCGCGTGACCTGTATTAATGCAAACGCTATTTTCTCAATGCGGGCGTATCACAGCTCGACATCTTTCAAAACATGGCTCACGAAATACACAGGGTGGTGTGTGTGGTTGTCGTCTCGCACAAGGTCAGACGACAAGTAGGCTTTTAGGCCCGTAAATACCTCTTCACATTATGTTGTCCACCCAAAAGGGGTTTTTTTTATGTATGACCTTGAAAAAGGGTAGGCATCTCTCGCCTTGCTTAGAAATAAACCGTCCTAGAGCGATGACACGCCCCGTTAGTTTTTGTACCTCTTTAACTGTTCGAGGAGATATCATATCCTGGATAGCTTTGATTTTTGAGGGGTTGGGTTGGATACCCTTCTGACTGACCACGTAGCCCAAAACTTTGCCCGTTTGAAACGCGAACATGCATTTACGGGGGTTCAGCTTCATTTTGTATTCTCTCATCACATCAAAAACTTCTTTCAAGTCGACCAAGTGGTCCTTGAAGCTTCGACTTTTGACTAGTATATCATCAACGTAGGCTTCCACGTTCTTTCCAATTTGCTTCTCAAATACTTTATTCGCCATGCGTTGGAAGGTTGCGCCAGCGTTCTTCAACCCAAACGGCATCGCCGTGTAGTAGTAAGTGGCCTTCGGAGTGATGAAGGCAGTCTTTTCTTCGTCTTCAACAGCCATAGGGATTTGATGATACCCAGAGTTGGCATCTAATGAACTTAGATAGGCGTACCCGGTAGTTTGATTGACTAGCTGATCGATTTGAGGGAGCGGGTAGCAATCCTTGGGACAAGCGTCATTCAGGTCAGTGAAGTCGATGCACATACGCCAGTCTCCATTGGGCTTTGGAACGAGAACTAGGTTAGCTAACCAGGTTGGATATTGGACCTCTAGGATGAAACCTGCGTCCAAGAGCTTTGACACCTCCTTGTCAATGGCTAATGTTTTCTCCATAGAAAATGCTCGTCATTTCTGTTGGATCGGTTTGACGCAGGGATCAATATTAAGTCGATGTTTCGCTACCTCTCACGAGATACCAGGCATATCCGCGGGCTTCTATGCGAACTCTCTTTTACATTTGTTCAATAGTCGAGCTAGTTGGAGGTTTTCTACTGGGCTTAGCTTCTCCCTAACTAGGAAATTTACTTCACTGACCCCGTTAACGGGTACGGGTACCATTTTGTCCACAGGCTGAGTGTGTTTCTCATCATTCGGCCTATAAGGACGGAGACACACACGTATCTATCACAACTCTTCTGAGTCATGAGTAGGTAACACTCAGCCGCCAATTTCTGATCGCCTTTTATTGAGACTACTCCATCATAGGAGGGATATTTCATCCTCAAATACTTTTAAGATATCGCTGCTCTAAAATGATTGTGGAACGGTCGCCCAAGTATGGCGTTATAGGGCAGGGTTAGGTCTACGACAAAAAATAACAACTCCTCTGACCGCTTGGACGTGTCTTCTCTAAAGTATACTGGCAGCATCGTGACTCCAGTCACCGGGATTGGAACTCCATCTACCCCAATTATTGGCTTCTTGTAGGGTGTAAGCTCGCTGTCGGGACGCTTCATGAGGTTGTAAGCCTCTAATAAAAATAGGTTTACCGCGCTTCCGTTATCAACAAGAGTTCTTCTAACTCCATGATTGCCAATAACGGGTGTAACTACTAATGCATCATTATGTGGGAACACAACACCTTTCTCGTCCTCTTCAGAGAAGGATAACACCATTTGATCTAAGGCGCTTATCGCTTCACTTTTCATTAACACACCCTCTCGCTTCCGTTTGTCTCCTACTGTAGGCGTTAACTGCACAGGCTCGTCCAGGTACGGCGTGCCTCCCGTGATAATATTGATGATGGGAACATCTTCTTCATCAATCGTAAGCGTTTATCTACCTCTCCCAGCAGGAGTAGCATCATTTCCTGGAGTGCGAGGAGGTGCCTATCCGTTATCTGACATCCTGTTTGTCGGGTTGTTTCTGACTTCTTCTCTTGCCTTAGTGGCAAACTCCCCGAGGTAACCTTCTTCTACTAAGCGCTCTATCGCCAGTTTTAACTCTCTGCACACGTCTATGGAGTGTCCCTTGACTTTATGAAATTTACAGAAAGTGTTTTCCCTTCCTCCCATGACTACTCCTGGCTTTACAGGGGCTGGATAACGGATAGGTAGGTTTCGTTGTTCCACAATCGCTAAAATTTACGCTCTTGGCAGTATGAGGGAAGGAAGGCATGGGTCATAGATTTGACCCTTGGGGGGATCTGTCTACTGCCGAGTGGGGGAGTTACTGGGTCTTCCTCATGAGAAGTTGCCTCTTCGCCGATTGGAGGTCTTGGGGATGTGATCTTTTCGTTGGGCATAATCATCGATAAAACGATCGTCAGAGGTTGTGTTGATAGGAACGTTGGGAACCTGAGGTGTGTTTTGTGCCATATTTCGGGTTCTATCCCTGTTTTCTTCCTCTTCCATCCTTGCATAATTATGGGCTTTCAATCTCAACGCGTCCAAAGTCATTGGGGGGTCCACCATTAACGTGTCATGCAGTTTCTCATAACGACAATTCCACTTCAAGGCTTCTACAGTGAAATCAACTATAACGCCTGGCGTTAACGACATCTCCGTATCGAAATGACTGAGGAAATCTTTCAAAGATTCCTGAGGTTTCCTATGTATATCGAATAAAGCTGCGGTGGATTTCTTGATGGGGACAACAGTACTAAATCGGTTTCGAAACTTGGACTCCAACTTCAAACCAAAGGTGCGCGACTCCTGACAACGTCATAACAAATATTTGGCACAAAGCCGCGTCACTGTGAGTTTGGAATTGCACAAAGTCCTTCACCTTGTTAAGGTGGGAAATGGGATCCTTGGTACCGTCATAGGACTCCGTAGGGAGTTTCACATGTCGACTGACCCTGTGACGTCTTATGCGATGGCTAAATGGGTGACCTGAGGTGTCGTCGAGGATTTCGCGAGTATGGCGAGATGGGGACACTTCCAGATCGGGGGTGTGATGTCGCCTTGGAGTCTGCCTACGACTCCTTGGTGAGCAGGTTCGGTGTCTTTTGCTACTCGATCTCTCACTACGCTCGGGGGATACATCTCTACCCATTTCCTCTTAGCGACCGTCCCAACGATCTCTATGCTCGTCCTGCCGTCGCTCTTCTTGGGAGAAGGAGATTTGTCGCGCGTGCGATACGTAAGGTTCTACTCGCCCATTAGCAAGTTGCACAAAGCTGGCTGGTGTAGTCATCGCGGATAAGGTTAACGGAATGTTTCTGTGTTGCGGAGGCGACAACGGTTGTTTAGTGACAATAGATGAAGTGAAAAGAGTCTGAGAAGGAACACTCGGTCAGAAAATACTGGGCGTGAATCTTGCGGCTAACTCGGTGGCGGATATTGAATTCACAAAAGGATTATTAGCGCTATACATCATAGATCCCATTGGAGGAGGAGTGGAATAGCTAGATCCTGCCATTTGGGAAAGAGGAATCTGCATCAGGGAAAAAGGTGTTCCCATTGTTTATCCGAAGGAAAAATCTGAAGACCCTAGAGGGACTTCTTGCATTGTGGCAGAAACGTCAGTAGTAGCAAAAGGAAAAAAGTTCTCTGCGGACCGCAAAAGGAATGCTATAAGGCTGAGGCGGTGTAGACTCCGAATCGGAAGCCATAATCCTTTAATCTCCGAGAAAAAATAGAGCTTGGCTATTAAGGACGCTCACTTAATAGAACCAAAGCTCTCAATGAAAGCACCAGTTTGATAAGATTCGGACTTCTAGGGAACCAGGGGTGAGGATTATGGCCGCTCAAGGTTACTGTGCTTGTCATCCGGTATACCTGCAAAGCGCCGGAGGGGGGGCTCCGGCGTAGACACTCCGATGCTTAACTCAATATGGCTGTTCCAAATGGCAGGGGTTCAACTAGCAATCATAGGCTTACCTTTCATCTTGAATGGTGGGGTATTTATAGGCGCAAAGGCGGGCGTTACCTCTAGGGGGTGGGTGTTATCTATGGAAGATAACGCCTTGAGTGACGTCATGGCTGACCTGGGATGGGATAACGTCTTACGCATGGGCAGATAACGCGTGAGACCCCCCCTCCCGCTGAGGTCGACCATCCCAGGGTTCCTCGCTTGGTGAAGGGTGACATCTTTGGTGAGGCGCGCCCGATAGGAGCTACAGTGATCCGACCTTATCGCTGAGTGTAAAGACGACAATGCCCCTGGAATTGCCTCTATTGTTATCAAGAACTGAAGTTTAACTAAATAATCATTATAAGTTCTATAAAATCCAGAATTATTAGCACAAGGATTAGATTCGTGTGAAAACCCAAGCAATTTTGCGAAAAAGGATTTTCCACCAAAACTACTATCAAAACTTAAAGGAACATCATATGAAGACATAACACTCCTAAAAACCAAGTTAGTAATTTTAATTATACCACTGCAACTCACCAAACAAGTATCAAACGCATCATGCTCATCAAAATTCTGTAAAAGGTCATGTGACCTAAATAAGCGATTGCGCTTGAATAGGATTCCCTCAAGCCCAGTCGACTTACCCACAAATTTAACATTAAATTCACACATGGAAGAATAATTAGGTAATGTAAATGCATGTGAAAATCTAATTAAAATTGTGTTAGGGACAACACAATCCATGTCTCTCGGTCTATCCAACATGCCACACTTTTTGCGCTTGCGCGGGTAATTTTCAAAGGCATATGACTTGACCTTCGGTTCTTGCATATAATCATCATCAATTAAATTAATTTTATAACCAAAAGTATAAAAATTAATGATGTTTACATACTCACACAAATCATCATGGGGGTTATTTTCCTCATTATTTCCCTCTTTCTTTTCAACACTCACTTCTGCCTTGTCTTGTACATTCAAGTGACGCTTAGTGACCAGCATTCTAGCATTATCATCCTCTTCGGATCCTTGTGTACAAGTTACTTGACTATCGTGCACTATATCGCGTATTAGGGTTTTGTGCGGTGACGCGCATCTAGGGTTTGCCTCGGTAACCTTCGATTCACATGCACGCCATGGTACTTCCTCTCCTTTTCCTTTATCTCTCTCGACTAGATCATCAAGAGAACTCTTATTTTTATTATCTAGTCATGGCATACCAAATAAACCTTTGTTGTCCTCCTCTTGAATGGGCATATAAAGATGACTCGTGTTACCTGCATTGAGATTTTGGGTATAGCGAGGAATTCTCACACCTTCCTTATTTTCGGAGAGCTCCTTAATCTCGCCTCCCATCCTCTGGTATCTTGCACCCAATACATCACACTTGGTATCAAGGTTCTTGATGGCCATGATTATTTCTTGCTTCATCACCTTGTTTGGGACACTCTGCACATTAGCGTCTTGGGTAAAACGCTTACTCGGTAGGCTCTCATCAAGTGCTTCCTCTTTGGCCCTCAATCCAACAAGGACCTTCCTTCTCTCACCCTCCATCTCATCAAATATTGTATCAAGCTTTCTTTCTTTGAGGGCATGATATAATTCCTCCATCCACATTCTTTTGGTCATGTTTCCTGAAAGTTACAACAAGAACAAAACAAGCGTAAAATTGCCCTAGAAAATTTCTAACGCTCCCTCGCGTGTTTCTCTCATGTTTAAACTCTCTATTAAGCTCACAAAATATCTCTCAAATCTCTTCAATTGTTCTTGTGTAAACCGATAGGGTAGACTCGAGAATTTTGAAGAAACGCTTCCAAGGAAAGTTCAAAGACAACTTGGATAGAACGAATTTAGATGCTTAATAAGTAATATAGTCGTAAAGATCAATCAACCTGATAAGATTCAATGTCGATTTGATAGGACTTAGTGTCGTGTCTGATCGGAACGGCGGCGATCGGTGTCGGGTGTACCTGCAAAGCGCCGGAGGGGGAGCTCCGGCGTAGACACTCCGATGCTTAAGTCAGTTTAGGGGTATGAATTAACCAGAGGTTCTGCTAGATGATCTCGATCTTACCTTCTGTTTGAAAAGTAGGGGTATTTACAGGCCTTCATGGCGATACCTGGCGATAACAGTCCAGGCGATGTCTGAT
Organism: Viola odorata; assembly: GCA_963691705.1. Taxonomy (NCBI): domain Eukaryota; kingdom Viridiplantae; phylum Streptophyta; class Magnoliopsida; order Malpighiales; family Violaceae; genus Viola; species Viola odorata. The sequence goes on along the minus strand of OY829546.1, from coordinate 25,922,534 downwards.
GATGACGTCACGAGCGATACCAGTAGGTGACGTCATGAGCGATATCTGACGGGGGTGCCGGAAGCGATAACCTCGGGGATCCCTAGGCTAGGATGGTGCCGTGCGTATAGAGACGCGTGAGTCCCCCCCTCCGCTGATGCCGACCATCCTAGGAATCCTTTGCTGATCTCCGGGCGAAATGAAGAGATATTACGGGACTTATGGGAATCCGTCCGGCAGGAGCCGCAAGTGTAGTAACACCTGTTAGGGTTGTCTTGATTGATATCATAAGCCCAACTAAAAACGAGCCCGAGTGTTTACCAAGGGCTGTCATTCCGTGTCCACGTCTGGAATCTTTGGTGAGGGTTCGTTCTTTCCTGAGGCGATATGTTCGCAGGACCTTTGAACTTCTTCGATTGCCCAACGCTGATCGATTTTAAGTGATGAGCTGGAGTTTAAATCTGAAGCTTTCCGCCGAACAAGCTGCTTCCGTCCTTCATTCTCGTCTAGAGGCCTGTTCTCCTGAGGCGTCAAGAGATTCACAAGAGACGCCGCTATTACGTTCATAATTACGAGGGCATTGCTTTCGCCCAGCGTTGTTATTCTGTTTGGCCTCTTAGCAGGGCTTATGAAGTCGCAACTTTACTCGTGTCGTGGGAGAGCTGCTGACGGGCCACTTGCGACGCCGTCAAGGACTGCAACCAGGTCATGCCGTGGGCTCACACGTTCCGGGTCTATCCTCTTTCCAAGTGTACTGCAAACACATAGAGGGGATGGGTACTTATGGTGAAGTTAGCAAACTTTGTACTTACAGGGATTTGAGGTCACGCGGGCCCTGTCTTTCTTTTCCACTTAAGGAAACAACGATATCAATGTGGTTTTACGCCATCAGCTGCCTACGATTAGCACGGCTTTATACCACTAGATGCCTGTGATGTCGACGAGGTTTTATGCATCTAGGGCTACCTGCGACACCAACGCGGCCTTACACTGTGGATACCGGTAACCATATGGCTTGTACATCATGGCTACCCGTAATATCGTGCCTTTTGGCGTTTTTCCAGACGCTATCTCGCATCCCTTCGAACATCTGTATCGCGGATAGTATACGAACATCGACCTTTGCTTCTGCTTCCGGCTTATCAGTCCTTAAGAGTGACGAGATGGCTCGCCTTTTGAGGATCTCCTTTTTCTTTTCCATGGCCCCCCCTCTTGTAGCCTATAAATCGGGGAGCTTCATCCACCCACATTTTCCTCATCTCTGGCAACTTGCATCATGGATCATTTGACTAAAAACTTTCTCCTTTCCAAGGGCCATTCTCTCAAGAACCTCAATGGTGGTGACGTCGGGTTCCTGGAGAACATGCTGGTCAAGACTTCTGAGGACATCCTGGAGCTGCAAGGGATGTTGACCCCATTCCATTCCAGGCTGGGAGCCATATCTCTGGAGGATTTCAGTCCTTTGGAGAGCGTGTCGAGGTTGGCCACCTCCATCGCTCGGATTTAGGTGGTGATCGCCATGCTGCAGCAGCGCAAGGATATGCTGGGGTGCTGCTTGAAGGGGATGAGAGCCACCTCCCATGATCTAATTCTGGTCATGTGCTCACTGAGAGACATTCCCGAGATACCAGATGACACCGGCTCTGATGCCTGATAGCGGTGGCTCCCTTTTTTCCCTTTCCCCGTGTCATGTAACTGTACTTTCCCGGCCATTAGGCCATAATAAATAAACTGTTTCTATTATGCCACTTTGCAACTGTTCTTCTTCTTTAATACGCCCTTTATCTTTTTTCCATTGGAGATATTCTTGGCCCAATCTGAAAACGACTCAGCCACTTGGTAGTTTTCTGGCTGGTTGTTCTACATTAAATCTACGCCGCCATTGTCCTGGCAACTGATTGGCCGATTTTGCAGCTTTCCTTGATTCATACGAAAGTTCAACAGACGTGACTGCAAATCCATATTTACACCCTAGGCTGTACACGTGTCTACCTTCAAGGGTTGGGTTGGAAGACCGAAGATCCTTTTTTTCCGATTTTTTGGCTATTTATGGGGATCCTCTTTCCCTTGTTTTTATTCACCTCCTCGTTCGTTTTTTCCTTTGATAAGTAATCTGTGATCTCATGGCTGATTCTCATTTTTTAGATACGTTCGCACGAGATTCTCCACCAACTCCTCCGACTTCTCCCGATTCGGACAATCCTCCTCCGTCGCCTCCTTGGAGGCCGCCTGTTCACCGTCGGTGTCGCAAGAGGCGGAGGAAAAATGCTGCGGAGGCATCTAGATCGTTCTTCGATTCTCTTGCCTCTTTCTCCACGAAGGGGAAAGATACGTCCTTCCTTCCTAGTGAGTCGCCACAATGGGCTCCCTCTACCTGTTCAGTCGTTGAAGCGGTATTGCCAGCTGTCAAGGAGGGGTCAGATCGATCATCCGCTCGCGCGGGGGAGAGGGTTGAGAAACCTTTCCCTTTCGCTGGCGAGGATCCATCGCTTTTAGGTGAGGATGATGATGACGTGGTCTACTGCTATGGTGTCTCCTGGTCTGACGACGAATAGTTGGGCATATCATGCTTCCTTTGTAGATGCCGTATGGCTTTTCCAAAATAATAAAATGACGCTTTATTTTCTTTTTGCTCTCCGGCCGCTTTTCTCCCTTCGTGTTTCCAGGATTATAGCGGAAATGTGCCTTTCGTTGGATGTGACTGCCTTTCAGTTTTCAATCCGTAACTGTCTTTTCTCAAGAGACATTGATGACTGCCCACGCGTCCTTTTCCACTCTGCACGTGTTTTATTTTCACAGGCTGCTTCTTCTTTAGGTTTTACCTTTATAAGGAGTCCGCTCTTCTCTTTTAGTACGTTTGCTAATATTTTGAAATTCTTCGCATTCTCTCTCTTCTGTGCTTTTTTCTTCTCGAGGGGTTTACTGCGATTGCTCACCGGTGCTGACGACCGGTTCACTGGTTCTCTGTTCCAGGTATTTTTGTTTCTCTATTGCCATAGCTTTACTTCTCCAGTTCATTATGTCTCGTGCTAGACCTTCTGCAATTATCGAAAATCCCCTAGATCCCGAAGTTAGGAGAGCTCGTAGTGTTTTTGATTGTAATGAGATTTTGAGGGCTGAATTAGAGGAGAACGGTATCACTTTTCCCACGGGATACCGCCCTTTTGTCCCTTTGAAGGATACTCGGCTCACTGATGCCATGTGGGGAACGTTTCGGTTGGTTTATTTCAAGATCTTTACCTACGGATTTCGTTTCCCACTTCATACTTCTCTGATGAAACTGCTAAACCATTACGATCTCAATCCCGTTCAAATAACTCCACCTTCCTGGTGTGGGCTTTACGCCTTTCTTCGTTCGTGTGAGATGAAGCGTATTTTCGCTCCATCGCTCGATCTGTTCCGTACATTTTTCATCTTGAGGTGTCACGGCTGCTTAGTGGATATTACCCCAAGATGGAATGGTGCTCTTGTTCGGTTCTTCTGGCGGAAATTTCAAGGTTTCGAAGAGAACGTGGACAACTGGAAAAATGACTTCTTTACCCTTCGCTTGCCCTCTCGATATTGGCGCGGTGGTTTCAACTGAGAGATTATCAGTGCCGCTTGGCGAGAACCAGATGTGCTGTCTAGTATGGATGTGTCCAATGTTAACGCCTTGTTAGAAATAGAAGGGCCTTTCCGTATTCGGGAATTTGCTCGGTTCAGGCCTTTGTCAGAGTGTGTCGTCGGTGAGTTTTTTCTTTTATCGCCTTATCTCTTCGATTTTCTTGTCATGTTGAAACATTTTATCGGCAGGTAACACTGAGGGTCGATCCTCTGGGGAAAGTGACGCTTCTCTGAACGTGGTGCCGCTTCAGACATTACCTCCTTCTCCTCCACCTGAAGGCTCTAGTCGTCCGCCTATTCCGCCGCGAGGAAGGAGAAACAAAACCGTCGCGACACGTAATACATCTGCTCGACCTTCCCGTTTCCTTGAGAATTGGCTACCGTCTCGCGGTAAGGGAGTGGCCCCAAGTAATCCCGTGATTGGAGAGGTTGACAGTGATAGCGAAAGCATGGATACTGGTTCCGAGCTGCGTCATGCCACTCTTGCCAAACGGATGAAACTTAGGTCGAGAAAAAGTGAACCCGCAACGGAGTCAACCGAGGACGATAGCGAAGAGATCGCCGCCGAGACAGAGCGTCTCGTAAAGAGAGTTCGTACAGAGAAATATGACCCACCAATTCCTCCCGTGGAGGAAGTTAACGCGGTTCCTACCGAGGGAGTTAACGCTTCACGCGTTTCGGATCCCTTGCCAGTGACGGAAGTTGTCAAGGTGTCCTCTGCCATTCCTCCCAAAGTTAACGAGGCTTCAGCAGCGGTGGGCTCTCCCTTGGTGTCTGGCGGTCCTAGCTCTCTGATTCACTCTTTTATTCCTGATGTGATCTTACCGGCTTCAAATCCGATTGCTCCTCCTAACCCTCCCCCACAGAAAGCTCAGCCTGTGTTTCTTTCTTCGATTTCGGGCATTAGTGATTCCGCAGAAAGTTGTTCTCCTCCTTATATCGCCAATCTTTCCCTTCAAGGCCTTCAAGGCCCCACCACAAATCAGCTGGACTTGTCTTCCCTTGGTACCGACGGCCTTCGTGCTTTAGGGATATCAGACCCGCTATCGCGAGAAGAGCTAGTGGGCCCAATAGTGGGGCAAATGTTTACTTCTTCGAAGGACAAAGAAGAGTTCCTGCGGCATCCTCCTGAAGTACGACATTCACGCCTTCTGACTGACATGCTGGCCAGTTTCCGCGAGCTAAATTACTTTTTCGAAGATCAGCGTGACAAGGTTCGGCCTTCTCTTGATTTGAAGGCAGAACTACACGCTGCCTTAGGGAAGGTAACGGAGCTGTCGCAGCTTCAGGAGCGAAACCGGGCGGAGTTGGACGACTGTCGTGCTGAGCTTGCTCGAGAAAAATCAAAAGGGAAGGCTAAGATAGAGCTTCTAGAGGCGGAATTGGTGGTGGCTGACAAAAAGAATATCTTCCTTCGCGAAGAGATAGCGTCTCGCGATGCGGATTTGGCCAAAGTACCTTCAAAGATAGCCTGGTGTAAGAATAAGACCATGAAAATTTGTATTGCTGAATTTATGAGTCTCCATCGCCAGGGAACCGTTAATTCGTCAGTGCTGGCCGATTATGCTTCCAAGAGGATGAAGTCTCTGGGCGAAGTTGAGGGAGATCTTCCTTCTAGGAATGGCGACTATGATGTCCGCGAGGGCCCATGATTAATCGAAGCTGTTCCATTTAGAAGATTTTTCTGCTTCTTTGTTTCTTTGTCTTGTAATAACGCCTCGTTGTGCGACAATATTCATATTTTACTGCTATTTGATTTTTATTCCGCCTTTTCAAAGCTGCCTTTTTTCATTAACGCCCTCTTGCGTTATCTCCTTTCTTGCGATATCGCTTTTGTTTTTTCCAAGAGATGGTACCTGCTTTTCAGAGCATTTAATGCTTGCTATCCTTTTCTTAGAAAAGTCGTGATTGTGCCGGCACACGTGTCCATTTCTTCTGGCACTATGGGCTAGCGTGCTTGAGAACTTTACCTGGATCGAGGTGTTGTAGCGCTTTTCTAGAATTGTACTCATTGCCTGAGTCTGTTTCTCATGTCGCTTCCACGCAACGACTGTGGCATCCGCCGTTTCGTTCGATTACTAGGGTTATAAAACCCAATATTTATTCTTTTCCTTTTCTTTTATCATCCCACTTTCTCATATTTTCTTTTAGCCGTCTTGTTTTCTCCCTACTATTCAGGGCTCTTCGAAGTACTTTCTTTCTAAAGGTATTTCCTTTTTCGTCCATCGTCCTCTTCATCTTTTATTTCTTTAATTCTGTCATGGCTAAGACTCGCCGCTCTGAGTCGAAATCTGCCGATGAGAAAAGGATGGATATTACTGCTAGTGTTATCACATCTGAGGCCGCTCTCCGTGAGCATTTATAAGACCACTGTTGCCCCTGAGTCACTACGTTTGAACAGCGTTCTAACGGGTAATCATAGGGTCTTGTACGCGCAAATATTCCGTTATGGTTTCCGGCTTCCTATTGACTCTTTTGTGAAAGAATTGCTTGTTGCTGGCGATCTGAATCCGGCCCAATTATCCCCAAATGCGTATTGTTGTGTTTATGCTTTTCTGGAACTTTGTAAATACAAAGGGATTACTTCCCCTTCCCTTCTACTGCTCAAATCTCTTTTTAAGCTGATGAAGTGTCGGGGAGTGATAACGATATCGCCCCGTTTTGACGATGACTCTCTTAAGTCTTTTACTTGGAAACTCCTCCACATCGAGTCTTCCGTTGATACCTGGAAAAAGGAGTTCTTTGTGATAGATCTTCCCGAAGGTCCTGTTTTTGGTGGCGATCTGGGTTTAACCAAAACGTCGATGATACTGTCTGGAGCCGACCAGGGACCCTTCCTCCATATGAATAAGACTGGTTAAACAAGTTGCTCAAACTGGAAATCAGCGTTCACATCTGTCAAGTGGTTTGTAGAGTAGACATTCATTCTTGTGTTAAACGTGAGTGTCGCGTTACTCCCTTATTTGTTATCGCTAGGGCTGCCCATTTGTCCCGTGTCCCGAAGTCCCGATGGTGCCGACCCGAAAATTTTCAACTTCAGTTCGGGATGTTCGGGTTCGGAAACTTCGGGTATCGGGTATCGATACCCGAAGTTTATTTCGGTTCGGGAACGGGACGCGACTTTGTAAGTTCGGGTACCCGAAATCCCGAACTTACAAGGATATAACTAATTAAAACGCCAACCACAACCAGCCCTAGATCTCAATCTTTCATTCCTCTCTCGATCTCACTCTCTCATTCCCCAACCAGCCACACCACACTGTAAAACACCGCCACCCACCGCGGCATCACCAACCACCATGACATCGCCATCGACCGAACGCATACAACACCATCGTCTTCCTTACCTCCATCGACCGGCGTCCCTTCTTTCTCTGAATTCTCTCTGACCTCAAAACAGCCACCAACAACTTCAGATCTGATAACATCGTCTCTGAAAGCGGTGAAAAGGCCGCAAATCTTGTCTACAAAGGTCGCTTCCAGAACCGCCGTCAAGAAGTTCTACAAGATGGCTTGGCCGGATCCTAAGCAGTGTGCTCTTTGCTGTATAGATTGCTCCTCTCCTCTTCTCTTTCTTTTTCTCATTTTTTTGTGCGGTATCCATGGGTCATGTAAAATGGTTTTCAATTGTTTTTATGGACTGCACGAGGAAGCATGGGGTGGGGAAATTGATTTGTTGGATAATTTTATTGAAAAATTTGTTGTGTTTTTTGTTTAATTTATTAGATAATTTGCTGGATTGATCATTGAGATTTGAGATGGTTGCTGTGTTCTTTGCTTAATTTGTTGGAAAAAGTTTATTGGAAAATTTGCTGGGCAATTTGATGGAAATTTTCTGAAAATAATTGGGTTAAATTGCTGTAAATTGAATCACAATTTCGGGAATTTCGGAAATCCGAGAATTCTCGAAATTGTGAATCGGAAATTCGGGATCGAGATTGAATTTTTTAATTTCGGGATCGGGACCAAACAAATTTAATTCGGGTAACCCGAAATTTTTCTAGTCGGGATTCGGAAATCCCGAATTCCCGACTGGGCAGCCCTAGTTATCGCTGATACTAATGCTGACGTTAGCGACGGATCCCAACTATAAGCCTGAAAGCGTAAGGAGACGCCTGAAAAGGGCTCAAGAAAGAGAAGAAAATGAGAGGTCTACCTCCACGGAAGCTACTGATAATCCCACGGAGTTGCCGGCTACTTCCGCGAGTCTTGCTCAAGTATCCTCTTCTTCGGCCGGTGAGGGGAATACTGCCATTCCTTCAGGCGTTCCCCTCGTGACCATCGTTGTTCCTCCTGCCTAGCCTTCTTCTTCTTCCAAGGCTCCTAAGGCCATTGCCAAAGGAAAAAAGAAGAGAAAAACAAGAAGCGTTGCCGCTCTCACACCTTCTCCAAACGTGGCAGGTTCTTCAGACGCACCTCTTCCCAACACCGTTACAGTAAGGGTGTCTTTTAGCCACGATATGCTACATTTTCGATGTCTGCCGTGGTTTGATTTCTTTTTTCTATATTTCATATTGCGTTCTTAGCAGGACACTACTGCTGTCGCTACCTCCGCTCCTCCCTCAGGCGCTATGAATTTGGGCTACGTGCTGACTGGTTCTAAGAAGAGACAGCGGCCGGAAGGTGAGGGCGGAAATTTCTCTTCCTCCACCACCGGAATGGAGAACAGACCTGCAGACGGTTTTGATTCCACGACCGTTCCCCAAGGGGGGCATTCCTCTGAATTTTTGGCGAACATGGGCGCAGGCGAGACTTTCGGGGTTTCGCCCAATTCTTTTGGAGGTCCCGTTCACGCATATCCCTCCAATCTGGGATATCAAGAGGGCTTGCAGGATTTTTCAGGTTATCAGCCTCATGGTGTTTACCTTGCTCTGGGGGGTTCGTCCACACAGGTTCACCCTCCTTTTCTGTTGGCGTTTGTTCCTTCGAGCATCCCCCTGTCGGACCGTTATGGCGAAGGAGGTGCCACCTTCAACTTTGTAGGGGATCTTGGTCCGATAGGTGGGGTTGGCACTGTGACCCATCAGGTTGGACTGTACGATCTCCGTAACACTGGCTTGGCGGCACTAGGGGGCTTGGCGGCACTAGGGGGTGATTGCTTATTTTGAGGAAGTCCATGGGGTCGATGCGTACAAGCCTGATGATGTTATGGCGGCTTTCATGCGAAGATCTGCTCATCTTAATGAGGAGGGTTTTCGCCAAGCTAAAGCGGCAGGCTGGAAACGGAGGAACCCCGACAGTTGACATTCTTCGAGGCTTTGTCGCCCTTCTCTTAGTGATCAAGCGTCACTATATTTTTGTAATTATTTTGACCGCTGAAGTTCATAACTCCTTAAAATATTTTGGTGTAATCAGACAGCCTTTATCGCTATCTTTCCTTTCATTTAGTTGTCTCCTTACGACCTTCTTTGGCGTTGTCTTCGCCCCGTTATCCCGACGCGCTTATTTTTTTGAGTAGCTCCTTAGCAGTCCCACCAAAATTTCAAAATTCGATATCGGGTTAGTTCTCCTGGTAAGTCTTACGATATCGCTGCTTATGAGATCATTACTCCTTTCGCTGCCCGAAAAATATTCTGCACATTCCTAATTGTAAACCATCAGTAACAAAAACACGTTACGAGGGATAGTAATTACCCGTAGGAGCCTTTCCGCTGCCATCATAGGGCGTCATCTTGGAATCCGCGTGAATCGCTTTCGCTATCAGCTCTATACTTCACCAGGGATTACACATCTGGCTACTAGCTGGGATTTCACGATTCTCCGCGTTTCCCTTTTTTCACGATCGGCCCGTAAAGTGCCTCATCTTAGTGAGCTGTCGGATCGGGACGACTATCACAAGGCTAGGGAGTTTTCACTTTTGGGCGTTGGCCTTGCGTCTAGAACCGTGTCCTTACTTAATGGCCTGGCTGCAGCAGCCCAGCCGTTAAGATAGGATTCTTGTCTCTAGAACGGAGTTTCTATTCCTTTGGGGCGTGCCTTGTCTTGATGGGCCGTCTCCACGAGAACGGTCAGTACAAGAAAAGGACTTTTCACCCCCAAAGATACCGGGTAGTGCCCTCACTTAATGAGCCATCTGATCAAGATCGGTCATCACAAGGATAGACTTTTCACCCCCCGGGGCATCCAGGATCTTTCAATCCGACGCTAATTCAAGGTATGCTGGGTCGTGCCCTCACTTAGTGGGTCATCTGATCAAGACCGGCCATCACAAGGATATGACTTTTCACTTACCAAGATACCCCCTTTTTTTATCTGCACAAAGGCAACCACAAACACCCACGAAAGCTCTCTCCTCGAGCGTTAGTCATGGTTAGGGTTGACATAAATCAAAGGTGCAGATAAAATTAAATTCTAGAGTAATATAATTTCAAACGAGTGATATTCCAAGAGTTGGATAAGGGTGTACCATCGAGCGTCTCCAGATGATAGGCTCCTTTTCCGACAACGTGGGTGACGCGATATGGTCCATCCCAGCTTGGACTGAGTTTTCCCATACGTTGTCCTGCCGCTCGCTTGTCTCGGAGCACCAGGTCACCGGCTTTCAGCAACCGTTCTTTGACGCGCCTGTTATGATAACGGGCCATCTTTTGTTTGTAATGCTGCATTTTCAGAAGGATTTCTTCTTAGACTTCTGGTAACGCGTCCAGGTTAGCTCGTAACCTTTCCTCATTCAGTTCCTCTCGAAAGTGAGCCACCCGTAGGCTCATGGTTCCAATTTCCACCGGTGTAACAGCTTCGGTTCCGAAGGCCAACACGAAGGGTGTTTCTCAGGTGCTAGTCTTTACGGTCATGCGGTACGCCCACATCACGTATGGTAGCTCATCAGCCCACTTCTTTTTAGACCCTTCTAGGTTTTTCTTGATACAGCTGAGGATACTCCGATTGGTTACTTCCGCCTGTCCATTAGTTTACGGATGAGCCACGGAGGAAAATCGTTGCTCGATCCCGAATTCTGAGCACTGGTCTTTAAAGAATTGGCTGGTGAACTGCGTTCCGTTATTACTGACAAGGACACGAGGTATGCCAAACCTCATGATAACATGATATTTGAAGAAACGCCAAGTTTTTTCTGCTGTGATTGTGGCGACCGCTTCAGCTTCTGCCCACTTAGTGAAATAGTCTACCGCCACTATCACAAACTTCAGTTGGGACCTTGCCTTTGGGAATGGGCCTAGGATATCGATCCCCCATTTAGCGAAAGGGCAAGGGGCGATAATTTTAGATATTTCAGTGGCAGGTCGCAGAGGAATTCTGGCAAACTCCTAGCACTTAGGGCAAGTTTGCACATAGTTGTGGCAATCTCTCTGGATGGTGGGCCAGTAGAATCCGGATCTGAAGACTTGTGCCGCCAAGGTGCCACCTGATACGTGCATACCACATACCCCTTCATGGATTTCGCGCAAGGTGTGAAGACCTTCTTGCTCAGTTATACATTTGGCGGCTGGGTGAGAAAAACATCTTCGAATCAAATCCCTGTCATAGTACGTACAGCGAGCTGCCTGTTTCAGCACCTTCTTCTTTTCAGCGGTATCCTCAGGCAGTTCCTCATGTTTCAAGTACTTGATTACGGGAATTCGCCAATCGCTCTCACGCCCCTCCACACAAAAAGATGCTTGCTCTTCCATGAAGGATGGTACCGCTAGCTCACGATAATATACGCCTTTGGGTATGGACACTTCCGGATTCGCAGACAATTTGGCTAGATTGTCAGCTTCAACATTTTCCTCTCTGGGAACGTGCTCGAAGCTGACTTGCATGCCCTCTTTCTTTATCTCCAATAGTTCTCGCTTTACTTTAGCGAGATATTGAATCATAATGGGTTCCCGGGCCTGAGAGTGCCCCAAGACCTGGTCAATTATTAACTTGGAATCACCACAGATTTTTAGACGCAGGTCTCCTGTTCTTCCAGTATCGTGCCTCCCTTTAGAGGAAAGTCCTTTCCCTATTCTGAGCCCAACTAGCAACGCTTCATACTCTGCCGCGTTATTAGACAACGGTTGTAGGATTCGAATGACGTATCGTATTTGCATGCCGTGCGGCCCATTTATAAAGATTCCAGCTCCCGCTAGCTCTTGGTTTTTGGCTCCGTCCACATGGACGATCCAAAGGTCCGTATAAGTTTCCGGGAACGGGAGATCCATATCACCCCATTTCGCTTCAGGTATGCCGGCCAAAGGGTCCTCTGTAAAGGTACATTCCGTTATGAAATCAGCCAGGATCTGAGCCTTTACGGACGGTCGAGACTGATACCTTAATCCATACTGTTCTAGTTCAAGCGCCCAGATCAACATTCTTTCGGAAGATTCAGGCTTTCGAAATATTCTTTTCAGAGGCTGGTCTGTAAGCACGGTGACGGAATAAGACTGGAAATATCGCTCCATCTTGCGGGTAGCCTGTATAAGAGCGAACGCTATTTTTTCAATTCGGGCGTATCGCAACTCCGCATCCTTCAGAACATGACTCACAAAATAGACCGGGCGATGCGAGTGGTTATCATCTCGAACTAGGACGGCACTGACCACCTCGTCCGCAGCGCCAAGATACAAATATAAGGTATCACCTGCCTCAGGTCTCGTCAACAGCAGGTCGAACGATAGGTAATCCTTTAGGCCGACAAATGCCTCCTCACATTCCGGGGTCCACCCGAACGAGGCTTTCTTGCGTATGACTTTGAAAAAAGGAAGACATTTCTCTCCTTGCTAGGAAATGAATCGCCCAAGGGCGATAACTCGCCCCGTTAGCCTTTGCACCTCTTTAATGGTTCTTGGCGATATCATGTCTTGTATGACTTTAACCTTTGAAGGGTTAGGCTGGATACCTTTTTGGCTGACGACGTAGCCCAAGAATTTTCCCGTCTGAAATGCAAACATGCATTTTCGGGGGTTTAGCTTCATGCGATACCTTTTCATTACATCAAAGACCTCCTTTAAGTCCCGCAGGTGATCTTGAAAGCTCGCACTCTTTACCAATATATCATCAACATATGCTTCCACATTCCTCCCTATTTGCTCTTCGAATATCTTGCTGGCCATACGTTGGAATGTAGCCTCGGCGTTCTTTAATCCAAACGGCATCGCCGTATAACAGTACGTGGCCTTTGGAGTGAGAAACGCAGTCTTTTCTTCATCTTCCAGGGCCATGGGGATCTGGTGGTATCCAGAGTTGGCGTCCAGTGAACTTAAATAGGCGTACCCGGCAGTTTGATCAACTAATTGATCTATACGAGGGAGCGGGTAGCAATCCTTAGGGCAGGCATCATTTAAATCGGTGAAATCGATGCATATGCGCCAGTCCCCATTGGGCTTAGGAACAAGGACAGGGTTCGCTAGCCAGGTGGGATATTGAACTTCGCGGATGAACCCTGCGCCAAGAAGCTTGGTTACCTCTTTGTCCACAGCCAACGCCTTTTCATTAGAGAACGCGCGCCGCTTTTGCTATACCGGCCTGGCATCTGGGTCCACATTGAGCCGATGTTCGGCTATTTCACGTGATATACCTGGCATGTCTGTGGGTTTCCACGCGAAATCTCCTTGGCATTTGTTCAGTAGCCGAGCCAGTTGAAGGTTCTCCGCTGGGCTGAGTTTTTCACTGATCAGGAAGCTTGCTTCCTTTATACCGATTGCCGGAATGGGTACCATTTTGTCCAGAGGTTGAGCACACTTCTCATCGCCTTGTTCATAGGGGTCCGCCACTATACACACATACCTATCGCAGCTCCTTTGAGTCATGAGCGAGTAGCATTCCGCCGCCAGCTTTTGATCGCCTTTTATGGATACTACCCCATCCCAGGAGGGGTATTTCATTTTTAAATGCTTTTGAGATATCACCGCTCCGAAACGGTTGAGAAAAGGTCGCCCGAGTACGACATTGTAGGGCAAATTTAAATCCACGACAAGGAACAGCAAGTTCTCTGATCGTTTATAGGTGTCTTCTCGGAAATATATGGGCAAAGTAATTACCCCCGTGACAGGGATTGGAACCCCATCAATGCCAACTATAGGCCGTTTGCTGGGCGTTAGCTCATTATTAGGGCATTTCAGGAGATTGTACGCTTCCAGCGAAAAGAGATTCACCGCACTCTCATTATCAATAAGGGTCCTTCTGATTCCATGGCTGGCGATGACGGGCGTAACCACCAATGCATCATTGTGCGGGTAGACAACGCCTTTCTCATCTTCTTTGAAAAAGGATAATATCATTCGATCCAAGGTGCCTATCACATCTCCTTTCTTTGTCGTGCCATCTCGTGTGCGTTTTTCTCCTTTTGCGGTAGTCGGTTGTTCTGATTCGTCCATATAAGGGGTTCCTCCCACGATAATGTTAATCATAGGGATGTATTCATCGTCGACTGTAAGAGTTTCCCCATATTTTCCTTTGGGAGCATCATCCTTCTGCGGAACGCGAGGAGGAACTGGTCGTTCGTCTGCTGTCCTTTTCATGGGATTATTTCTGGCATCTTCTCTTATCTGGGTGGCAAATTCTCCCAAATATCCTTCTTCCACCAAACATTCTATCGCCGATTTTAACTCCCTGCATGCTTCTGTGGAATTTACAATAAGCATTCTCCCTTCTCCCTAGAAGCACTCCTGGTTTCGTAGGCGCGGGGTAGCGGATGGGAAGATTTGGCTGTTCCGCTATCGCTAAAATCTCTGCCCTTGGTACATTAAGGGAAGGAAAATATGGGTCGTACGTCCTATTTTTATAAGAATCCCCGTGACGTCGAGTGGGGGAACCACCGGTTTTTCCCTTCGAAAAATGACCCTTTTGCCTATTGGAGGCTTTGGGGATATGATCCTTCCGCCTGGCGTAATTGTTGATAAAATGGTCATCAGGAAGGGGTTTTGCGGGAGCAACGGTAAGTTGAGATGTCCCATGTGACACGTTATACGTCCTATCTCTGTTTTCTTCTTCTTCCATTTTCGCATAATTGTGCGCTTTAAGTCTCAACGCATCTAAAGTCACTGGAGGGTCTACCATGAGCGCGTCTTTCAGTTTTCCATAGCGGCAGTTCCTTTATAGGGCTTCTATAGCAAAATCAATAGTAATGCCCGGTGTTAAAGACATTTCCAAATCGAAGCGACTGAGAAATTCCTTTAAAGTTTCTTGAGGCCTTCGTTGTATGTCAAATAACGCGGCGGCAGATTTCCTGATTGGAATTGCCGTACTAAATCTGCTCCGAAATTTAGATTCTAATTGTGAGAAATTATTAATGGATCCACCAGGGAGTCCCTCAAACTAGAGACGCGCAACACCCGACAATGTCATGACAAATATTTGGCACAACGCCTCATCACTGTGGGTCTGAAACTGAACAAAATCCTTCACTTTATTGATATGCGAGATAGGATCCTTGGTGCCATCATAAGTATCAGTGGGAAGCTTCACGCGTCGACTGACCCTGTGACGCCTTATACGACGGTTAAATGGGTGGCCCGATGTATCATCAAGAATTTCACGTGCCTGACGCGGAGGAGACATTTCAGCTTGACGCCCCCTATTTCGTGGTTCTGGCGTAAGATGTCGCCTAGGAGATCGACTGCGACTCCTAGGCGAACGACTTTGATATCTTCGACTACTAGATCTTTCACTGTACTCGGGAGACAAAATCCTGTTGGCTCCTTCCCTCCGTCCGTCCCACCGGTTCCTAACCCCCTCAAGTTGCCTATCTCCTTGTGGGAGGAGACCTTGCGGCATCTGTGGTACGTAAGCTTCTACTCTTCCTTGAGTGAACGGCACAACACTAACCGAGGGATCTCCCACGACAAAGGCATCTGGAGGTTTTCTGGAAACAATGGTGATAAAGGTCGATCAGCGACAATAGATTGTGTGAACATGACTCGGGGAGGGAGACTAGATCCAGAAGCACCAGGCGTGATTCTTGCGGCCATTTCAGTCAAATATTCCAACCGAGAACGAAGGGTCGCTATTTCCATTGCAAAAGGATGTTCATGGCTGCGCACAGATCCCCTCAAAAGAGGAGTGGAGAAGTCAGGTCCCGCTATCTGAGATGACGAAATACCCGTTTGCGAAGAGACAAGCCCTCCAGCGATTCCGACCGAGTGGTCCAGAGATCCAGAGGTAATTGGTTGTGACGTCATGGAGAGATCAGCCGTAGCAAAGGGGAATAACTGTCTGCGGATTGAGAAAGGGATATTAGAGGATGATGATCGGATCGGCTCCGATCCTATGGTCATGACCGTTCCAATCTTTCGACTAAACGGAGCTTGGCTATTAAGGACGCTCACTTAATATACCAAGACTCTCAATGAAAGCACCATTTGATAAGATTCAATGTCGATTTGATAGGACTTAGTGTCGTGTCTGATCGGAACGGCGGCGATCGGTGTCGGGTGTACCTGTAAAGCGCCGGAGGGGGAGCTCCGGCGTAGACACTCCGATGCTTAAGTCAGTTTAGGGGTATGAATTAACCAGAGGTTCTGCTAGATGATCTCGATCTTACCTTCTATTTGAAAAGTGGGGGTATTTACAGGCCTTGATGGCGATACCTGGCGATAACAGTCCAGGCGATGTCTGATGATGACGTCACGAGCGATACCAGTAGGTGACGTCATGAGCGATATCTGACGGGGGTGCCGGAAGCGATAACCTCGGGGATCCCTAGGCTGGAATGGTGCCGTGCGTATAGAGACACGTGAGTCCCCCCCTCCGCTGATGTCGACCATCCTAGAAATCCTTTGCTGATCTCCGGGCGAAATGAAGAGATATTACGGGACTTATGGGAATCCGTCCGGCAGGAGCCGCAAGTGTAGTAACACCTGTTAGGGTTGTCTTGATTGTTATCACAACCAAATATTTACTAGGCTTGAATAGAAAGGCTTATAATTTAGAATCAAAGAAAGGCTCAAATTAATATAGGAAGACTCAAATAAATTCACAAAAGGATTGTGTAAGTGTGTGATTCTCGGTTTTGTGAAATTAGGGTTTGTGTCTTGCAAACTTGATAACTTTCAACTCCGAACTCCAAATCGAATGATTCTTTTTGCTATGGAAAGCTAAAACCTTCAAGTATCTTGTATTTTGTTTTTATTTTGATTTCGACTTCTTCTCTTTTTTCTATTTGAAATCGTTTCTGTTTTCGAATATTTGTTTTATGACTCTTTTTGAATGAAACGAAATAACAATTAACTAATTGACACTTTGGATTTTTTTGAATTTTTATGACTCAAAACAGTACTGAAATTAAAGACACTTTGGGGACTATTTTTGTTTTTAAATCGACACAAAAATAAAGACACAAGACGCAAACTAGATCTAGGGTTTCTAGATCGACTCGACACACTAACACAACGGGACTCAAGGAGATTGATATAGATCGGATAGAAGAAGATCAATCTCAACAATTGAAAACTAAATAAAAAAAATACAGATAGATAGGATAGTTACCAAATGTTGAACACCTTTGCTCCGCTACCAACTGATACGATCCTAGGTGGCTAGGATGCGTTTTCTAACGATCTAGTTCAAGTCTAGATTTCAATGCGGAAATAATAACTCACTTGACACTTAACCCACCTAATAACTTGTATTAGGCAAACTAAGTCCTATTAATAGAGGTTCTTGAATCGAATCCTTAACCCTCTAATCAACCTGTGATTAGCAAACTAAGGCGAATGATCAATGGGGTTTTGAACTTTTGGATTTTACTTGTTTAATCAAATGTTCCAACTGTATTAAAGACAAGGTTCTTCACTAGAACAATTTGGGAGAAAACTCTCTGGTTTTAATTATCAAAATTGGGGTCCCTTACAATGAGCACAAAAGGCTCTATATATAGGCAACGCCTAAGTACAAGTTTAACTATAACTATAACTTCTAATACTACTAGGAATAGAAAACCTAATGTAAGTAGAAGTAGAACTTCTATTCATCTAATAACTTTAAAAAATGATTAATAAATATAATAAATACATTCTATAACATCCTAGAACCATTCGTGTCATTAGGCCAAGGTTTGGGCCGAAATCTCCAAGTTGTGGGCTACTCGCGTTCACACTGCGCAGTAAAATGTCGACCCATGCTATCATTTGATCCACTCGTCCTATTGGGATGAAACTTATCCCATTCGAAATCTAACATCTTAAAATAGTGGACAGGGTCCTCTCTTCCTGGTCCAGGCCTCACTGGTCCGAAGAATTGTCGTTGGCGTTGACGGACATGTTTTGAAATCCTTGTCCGCGTAGGATTGCTGTCAGCGAAAATGTCTCGAGCCATAACAAACAAACGGCTCGTGAGTTTGATCTGAAATTTGGACACAATGTAGAAAACATCCTGAGGTTTCAGAAACATATTCGATCGCACGATTCGGACCTCTGTACCTCCGTCTAGGTTCGGACGAAGTCGCCTGTTGCGTCTGTGCCTAGAACTCTTGCGTGCGAGATTGTTATCTCGAACCTTTCTTGTGCGTGCACTAGGGCTAGCCTCGGAGCTAGGATCGTATCAGTCGTTACATTGTGAAGTGAAAAAATTATGCCTAAATGTGAAATTCCAGTTCTTGACCAAGAACAAGAAAGTAAAGAGCCAAAATTTGAGATTGAGGTGATTTTAGAGAATTCAGAACTAGAGAAATCAAATGACATGGTTGCGATGGAGAAGCCCATCCCTACTCCAGATTTAGAGACATTACACATAACTTGTCCACCCTTCCCCGTGAGGTCTTCCAAGACCAAAAAGGAAAAATATGACATGGAGAGTTGCAATTAACATTCCTTTACTTACAGCTATTAAAAAAATTCCAAAATATGCTAGATTTCTATAAGAATTATGCACTATCAGGAATAAACAGCGGGTGAAGAAATAGTAAGAATGAGTGAGAGAATGTGTCAGTTGTGTTTCAAAGGAAATTGCCAATAAAATGTAATGATCAGGGGATGCTTACAGTACCCTATACCATTGGTTCAAAAGAGCTGGAGAAGGAATTGTATGATCTTGGAGCTGGGATAAATGTTATGCCTATTTCTATTTACAAACTATTAGGAATAAGACCTTTGAAAGAGACAAGAATGATGATCCAGTTAGCAAACCGATCATTGATTTTTCCTGAGGGATTAGTAGAGGATATACTGGTAAAAGTAGGGAACTTTGTGTTCCCTACTAATTTTATGTTGTTGATATGAAAGATGATTCCTCTTCTAAATCTACTGATGTTTTGTTAGGCAAACCCTTTTAAAGAATTGCAAGAGCAAAAAATGATGTGTTTGATGGTTGCTTGTCCTTAGAATTTGATGGTAAAATCATTATATTTAACATGTATGATACGATTAGGTACCCATTTGACAATTCATGTGTTAATTTTATTGATGTCATTGGCCCATTATCTTAGTAGGTTTTTGAAATGGACACAACTAATCCACTTGTTTATGTTCTGAGTAGGAGCTTAACAAGAGATGAGCTGCTTAAATTGGAGCTTACCAAATTTCCTTGAAGCACTACTTTTACTTTGGAGTATTTTAAATCTTATTGTAATGTACTTTAAAATCTTTCATTGCCAAACACACTAAAAAATGTTATTGCCTTCGATTTTGCAGGCACTAAAGTTGGAATTGAAGAAACTGCCTAGCCATCTGAAATATGCATTTCTATGCCAAGAAAAAACTTTACCAGTTATCATTTCCAACAAACTTGATTCATTGGAAGAAGAAAAGTTATTGCAAGTGTTAAAGGAATATAAAGAGGCGATTGGATTCACAATCACTAATACTAAGGGGATTTCACCATCAATTTGTGCTCACATAAACAACCTCGAAGAATGAGAGAGAGAGGTCAGAAAACCTCAAAGAAGACTGAACCCACCAATGATAAATGTGGTGAAAAAGGAGATCTTGAAGCTTCTTGATGAAGGTGTCATCTTCCCCAAATCATATAGTAAGTGGTTAAGCCTTGTACAAGTTGTTTCAAGGAAATTTGGAATAATTATTGTTCAGGGCAAAGATGGAAATGTTATTCCTACTAGTGTTCAAAAGAGCTAGAGAGTATGTATCTACTATAGGAAAGTCAACTCAGTAATAAGGAAGGACCACTTCCCCCTGCCATTCTTTTATCGGATGCTTGAGAGGTTATCAAGTAAAACTCACTATTGTTGTTTAGATGACTTTTCAGGTTTCCACTAGATTCCTGTGGTGCCAAAAGATCAGGAGAAGACTACCTTTACCAGCCCCTTTAGGACATTCGTGTACAAACGCATACCTTTTGGATTGTGTAACGTATCTGTCACCTTTCAAACGTGTATGATGGGTATCTTTTATAAGTTCATTGAAAAGGGAATCGAAGTGTTTATGGATGGGACAATGTTTGTGTAAGTTACTTTTTTCAAAGTTACACTAAATAATATGAAACAATTATATTTGTGGGAGTTATAAGTTTTGTGTAAGTTTTACGTTATTTTATTGATTTTTTATGGACAATAATGTAAAATGAGTACCATAATCACGTTAGGAAAATAAAACATCAAATATATTTACTTGCAATATGCTAAACTTTTTTCTTTTACACAAATATTTCTTTCATATTATTTAGTGTAGTTTTTTAGAAACTAAACTACACTTATTAAAAGCTCACTTTAGAGTCAGTTGACTCCGGGAGTCACCCAAACTTTATCCTTTTAAATGACTTTACTACTTATGGTAATTCGTTTGATGAATGTTTAGAAAACCTAGATAAAATTTTGAAAAGATGTTTGGAAACCAATCTAATTCTAAACTACGAGAAATGCCATTTTATAGCTGATCAAAGTTTAGTATTAAAACATGTCATTTATCAAAAGGGTATAGAAGTTGACAGGGCTAAGATAGACATTATAGAATCATTGCCTTACCCTTCTTGTGTATAGCAAGTGCGAGTTTGTGGGTAATGTAGGTTTCTATCGGCGATTTATAAAGGATTTTCCAAAGAGTGCTGAGTCGATATGTAAGCTATTTTCCAAAACTAAAGCAGTGGATGAGTATCACTGGAAAAACTAGTCAACGCTAAAGTCGCCAAGAGTTCCTCTGATCCACTCCAAGGTCTGTAGATTCCTAACTTTGAAGCCATGATGAGAGATGAAGAACCCGTACCCTTCTTCTTCGTTGGAGAAATAAAGGTAGGGGTTAAGGTCACCGAAACACCCATTCCACAGTCATCACTGCCTCCTATCACTAAGCCCAAACCCACTGAGAAAGGGGAATGATTAAGTGTCGAGCTCATAAAAAATAATTAAGAACTACAACTTAGCACAATCTGCAATAAAACTGTAGTTAATGATAAGAGGTTCGTCAATAGGGAAAATGGTGTGATTTTATAGATCTTTGAAAACCAAAGTTTAACACTTATGTGGAAATATGGGGGGATTTTGTTCTTCAAATAAAAAACAAGGAAATAATTAAATAAGTGAAAATGAATTGTGTATTTAATAATTATGAAAGAGATCCCAGTAAAGATTCTAGCTAGGTAATATAATTCATGACATTCAATCATTGGTACAAGAGTTTTAGCTCCTCATTTACAGAGTTGCTCTAGATTCCAATTACCTTAGGACTTCTACTTCTCTCATGTTTCAAATTACCTAAAAGACACTCAATTAAGTAATCCTAATCAACTAGCACCTTGTTGGTTAAAGGGTTTACTAAGTTGATTGATCCTGATTGGGGGAAGAAAACTCTTAACTAAGACACCTTGTTTCTCAACCGGGGCTTAATTAAATCACTCTCTCTCTCTAGTCTCAAAGAGTTACTATTAAGCTGAGATCAATCTAGTTGTCTACTGCATCTTCTTAGCTTTGTGTGTTGTTTTCAGCAACCTTAAAGAATGACTTTAAATACTCAAGTTAAAATCTAGGTTGATCACACATAAACCTAACTTGAACAATATGACAAGCAATTAGAGAATTCATGAATTCAAATCAGAAATTATGAAGATTATTTAGACCTCACGAATGTGATAAATCATATTCCTATTGATCTTTACCGGTAATCAATAAAAAAATTAGTTAGACATAATTATGGAAAATAGTAAACTTGAATTAAATTGCATAAGAAAGAAGTCCTTAAACAAGAAAGATGATGTTTAAACTAAAGTACCGAAAATGAAAGACAAAAAAAGAAGCTAAAAAAACTAACTAGGTTTTCGATAATACAAAGAAAAGTTAAATAATTTTCCTTCCCTTGATTATCTCTAACAAAATATTCAAATTCTAAATTTAAGAATAATTTAAGTTGTATCTTTATCCAAAAGGATTTATAAAAGAGGATTATATCTAAATGTGAAATGCAGTTGTCCATGCTTAGAGGCATCAAAGTTACTTTCTCTCTCTCTCTCGCGTCCTAGGCCCTATAGCCCAGCCCACTACTTCTTTGGGTTTGTAAGACTCAACTAGCCAAGAAAATATTCTTAACCCAAGAAAATAATATTGGTCTGATCTAGAGATTGCTTGTTCCTAGCATGAGGAATCTTCAAGCCTTAAAAGTGATAGATTATGCTTCTTTCTTACAAAACCGCCTTGAGGATTTTTTTCTGCAAAAGTGAAAGATTGTCACTCTAATCAGTGTTTTTTCCATTTAAATTACAAGAATATAAACAACAAATATAGTCAAATTGAATAGCCAATCGGGGAACATACTAGTGACACTATGGCCACTCAAATTAAGGGTATTGAGACTTCAATCAGCCCTAAATCCATTAAGTATGCCACCGCTCCACTGGGTATTCACTCACCAGAAGATACCCTATTGGGAATTTTTAGGTTTAGGTCGAGAAGGAGGTTGATTACATTAGGGTCTTCTAATTTTGAAGAAAATTATATTTTAAGGGATTTGGGTTAAACTTCTAATCCTAATTGCAAGGTCAGATTGGAGGATGAAGAAGAAGACAAGTCTCATTCAGGGGAATCAGAGACTTTGGCTCAGAGGTTAGCTAAGTTGAAGAAGAGGAAGAGAGAAGAAGTAGCTCTAGAAGATGAGGACAAGGATTGGGAATTGCAGTAGGCTACAAGGAATCTATCTCCACTATCCAAACCACCAACGAAGAAGAAAATGGTTACTGTCCAGAAGTAGAAGAGGAAAACAAACTAGCCAATTGTAGCAAAATCAAAGAAATCAAGGAAAAGACATGTAATTGAGACTGATAAAGATAAGAATCCACTAGAGATATCACATAAAGTACAACCTACTTCTAGGGCAAGAGCTAACATCTGCTTGGCTCAGGTAACTCTCCCTCTTAGTGCTCTTAAAAGTCATCTTATCTTTAATAGTCAATCCTTGTATGACAAACTAAATGCTCTACATACTTCTTATGTGCCTGAATGTGTAACCGGTTGTCAAAGCCGTAAAAAATGATTACAGCTTATCACTAGTTACAAAAAAGATTGAAGACAATGGTAAGAGTTCGATCTATAGAGAATGGTCAAGACGTAAACTAGACAAAGACCAGATACATATAAAATAATAAAATAAACAAATGGGGGTTTTGAGTTTGAGAGTTAAAACTAATTAAACTAATTGCAGAATAAAGAAGAAAACAAATAAGAGAAAACTTTCTAGTAAAGACGAATATCCAGTTATGATTCCAATTCAACCGACTATAGATTCAATAATATTCAATTTCTAACTTGTAGACGTGTTATAGAAACCAGGTACACTTAGGTCTCCTACTTTCCTTCTTAGGAGGAGCTTATCCAAAAGGCACTTAAGAACAGACCTTGACTATCTAACAACCCATAGAAGGCAGTTAGAGGGATTTAATCAAATAGCCCATGAAGTGGAGGAAAGACGCATCTAGGGCAAGACAAACAAGGCACTTCAAGCCTTTAACCCTAATTAGTTATTTATCTAACCAAATTGGACCAACGATATAATGACTTTGTACTAGTTTTATACTCTATCTTTCACCTCGTATAGTGGCTAAGCTGTCAAAATGACGTTAACAACTTGGACAAGACATAGATTGATCAGATCATAAATCAAACACAGACAATAAACACTCTAATTAGCAATGTCAACATCCAAAATGCATTCATAAAGATGGAAATTAATATCAAAATATGCACTCAATCAATGTGCTACCTTTGACTATGAATTGCTTGATAGATTAGGATCGAGTGCTAAAATTAGGTAGTACATAAAAAATATGGGTTGGCAAGTATTCTTTGACCTCAAGTGCCCTGCCTATATGGAACTCTATTTGGAGTTTTATACAACCTTAAGGTTTGATACTAAAGAGTTAGGCAATATGAATATGAGAGCTCCTGATGTAGTCAATTTTAGGTTATGAACACCACTCACAACCTAACACTCAATCAATTAAATCTTCTTCTTGGTCATGTTCATGAGGAATCTGTTAATTGCTTCAGTTATTTATCTACTCTCACCTAGTATCCAAGAGCTTAGGTCTTTGAGGAAAACACTACTTTCAGAAAACTCACAGGGAACCCTAAGGTTGTTTACACCTCAAAGGGTTCCAATGTTCATGAGCTCAAAGACCAAGCTTTAAGGATTTTTCATAAATACCTCCCCCTTACCTTTTCTAGTAAAAATGGTAATGTAGTAGCTTGGCTGTGCAATAACTCTTTCTCCTGTGGTGTATGTATAAGAGCCTAAGGGTTAATCTTGGTTATTGGTTAGCCACTCAGTTTAGTTTTATATATGATAAAGGTAAAGATGATGACCATGGGTTATGTTATTACCATTTTGGCTATCAAAACTTTTGGTCTAAATATGAACAATTGTGATTTACTCCATGTCAATGATTTGAAACTACTTGATCTTCGTTGTCTAAATGGAATGGCATTCTTCCAACTAGAGAAAGGTTTTCTTGTGATGAATATAGGTTTCACACTCAAGATGGATCAATTTTTAGTAACAAAAATCAAGGGAACTACTAGTTTCCACCATTGATTGAGGCTGGTAAACCTGTCATCCTAGACTAGGATACCAGCTTCAGGCCATGAAAGAACATCACAAACAGGAGGCTACACCTTTGATGAACTGGTGCAAAGCTTCAATTCCCTACATGAGCAAGGCACCTTCTAGACCAACACACTCAAAGGAATCCTAGAATAAGTGAGAAGAATCCACAAGCTCTAAATGCATATACTAAGAGCAATGCAAGCCTTCGAGGTCAGCCTATAGGTCTAAGGATTTCCAATCCTTGGACTGGATAATAATGATGACCAAGACCCCCCTTCCCCAACCAATTGACATCCCCACTGCTTCCAGCAACAACACTCCCCTTCCGGGTTTTATTTTTCTTATTTTTATTTTATATTCTACACTTGTGTGATGTACTCTCTCACATTGAGGACAATGTGTCTTCCAGTGTGGGGGAGGGAATTGTAATATACAACATGTTTGTTTGTTTTAGGGTAGATTAGTTAAAAAAATTATTTGTTAATTTTTTTGCAATTTTTACCATCTTTTACCTTAATGCTTGATATGTTTTGATGTAAATATGCTTTGGTTGTTTCTTTTAAATTTTCTTTGAGTTTTCAAAACCTACTGCCCTCTAGCATGTTTTCAAACCTTACAATTAGACTAAACTGATGGAAAATAACTTAGATCACATATTTGAGCAATCACACACCACAAGTCATAAATGAAAAAAACCCTTGTTTACTCTTATGTCAATTTACTTGCATATATTCAAAGATAATCAATTAATAAACCTGTGAGGACTTGAGCTTCATGCCTAATTATTTGATTGTGTGTATTGTTTGGATCATGAAATTGCATTATACCACGAGTGAACATGCCAAAAGATATGGGAAAATAATGAAATGATAGAGGCTATCTTTGATCTGTTTGAGACTTTTTAAGCTTACCTTAATTTTTACCATTTGCTAGCCCTGTTGAGCTTACATTGTACCCTCTTAATTTCCCTTTGTGCCTGCCAATATTACATCCATCCTATTTGTAGCAGGCAATCCAGTAGTTATATAAGGTTTCATTTTTTAGCTAGTAGGCAGAATTGAAGGTTAGATCTGTGGATAATTTTAGAACTTTTGTTCTTGGTCTGGAATGGAAATTATGTATAGTGTGATGAAAATTTATGGGTCTGGGTAGAAGAAAAGGAAAAACATGATGAAATCCATTTTACAACTTCTACTTATTGTTAACCTCCTCTTCTAAGAAAAAAAAGTGAATTTTTCTAATTTGACAATGGATAGTATGTGGAGATGTTCTGGAATAATGAGAAAAAAAATGTTAAAGAGTTCTAGATTTAATTGATGATCATTTTTGGATAGATTACTCTAATGATAGATTCTAGAGATGACCAATGACTAGTGAGTAGAACTCTTCTTATTATAATCTTAGAAATTCTCTAGATTTGAATAATAGAAAAAAGTTTCTTGATAGTTATTTTTAGAGGTTGACTAAACTTAATTATAATACAAATTCTCACATCTTGGCCTCATAGTACTTAGGATCTGGGTTTGCGACTTAATTTGTGAACTGGATCCTCTTTTGCCTGGTAGGGAATCTTTCTTCTGTTATATATTTCTCCACTTTTATTTACCTTGTTCTTGACTATCATACCCAACCTAAACCACCATAAAAGTCCTCTTGATTATTAGATTGCCCATGCATGTAAAGATTAGACTTATAGTGGACATGTAATTTTGATATGCCTACATGCATTTGATAAATAAGTGTATACATTGAGCCTAAATATAGAGTTCGAGTACAAACACCTCTTGGTGAGAATTGTCTTTGAACACGAAGTAAATTGAAAAGTTTCACTACTGAGCAAAGTGAAATGCAGAGTCATTCTAGATGTTGTGCAAGTTTGGCTATGAGGTTAATGTGTATGATTATTTGTGTCTTTGCTTTATTGTTTGATTTGAGTCCGATGCGATAGGGGTTTTGTTTTTCAAATATTTTAATGCTTGAGGGTAAGCATCACGTAGTATGGGGATTTGATTGACTCTTTATTTTGCTGATTTTCTTTACCAAATTACCTCTGCTTTACCCCAAGATGCTACTAAAAAGTACCATTTTTTCCCATTTTTTGCAGAAGGGGTGTTGATACCCAAATTTTGACGCTAGCAGTTTAAATCATTTTCAAAGCGTAGCATATCCGCATTTTTATCCCTCGTCATGTTTTTAACATTTTAATCGGCCATATTTACATTTATTATCATCTTCTATTCATATTTTAGCATTTTTCGTTCGAATTTTTTATCGATTTCTAGCGAGATTTCTCATACCGATAGTTTGAACCAATTAAATAAATACTAAGCATTTTTTCCTTCCCATCTCATCTCAGCCATTGATCAAATCTTTGCCCATTTTTCTTCTCATCGAACGATCTTCCCTTTTCTTCATCATCACTTGTCCTCATTTTCTTCATGCATTTAAGGCAACTTCAAGCTCACACAATCGCCAGTTAGCTCCTCTCCCATCAACCGAACCTTCCATTCTCCCTCAGCCACACAATCCAGACTTGCTCACCATGCCGGCCACTACTCATCGCCACTGGCCGTTGGGCCTCACGCTCGCGACGTCCACGTGCACCTTGCTCTCCAAGTTCAATCGTGAAGCCTACCTCTATAAATACTCTTCTCTTCACCACCAATTCGGGCACGAGTTGACGCACTCTTTATTTCTCTAGCAGCTAATCAAAGGTTGAAATTAATTGCTCTATTTTAATTTAAATTTCTTGCTTTCGTTCAATTCAATCAATTGCTTTCAATTCAATTAACTGCTACTCTATTTGAAATTAGATTGCTTGCTTTCAACTCAATCAATTGCTACGTTGTTTTCATTTCAAATCAGTTGTTGCTCTGTTTCTATTTTAAATTTTTATTTCTCTATTTTCAATTTAATTGTCTGCTTGGTTGGTTTATTTGATTGATTGTGGCTGGTTTATCTGATTTATCGTGGTTGGATTGTTGGTTTTTCGTGGCTGTCTTTCAACTTGATTTTGCTAGCTGTTTTGATTTATCTAATTAATCACTTGCGTTTGTTTAATTAATTACTTGTTGTTCGTTACTTTGCTTGAACTACTGGTTTGATTTGTGGGTTCCCTTGTTGCCGACAATAGCGCCGGCGAACCAAGGAAGAAGACGCAGTTTTTGATGGAAAGGAGAGCGGGCTTGGCCCAGCTGGGAAGTGAGTAAGTGATGGTTCAGAACTGTTCCTGGCCTAGCCGGGTTTAATGAGAGAGATGGGTTGGGGCTATTCCTAGCCCATCAGAAGAAACATGGGCTTGGGTAGTTGGGTCGGGGTTGTTCCTGGCCCATTAAGGTTTCGTATAATCGAGTCCATTGCATTATTTTTGTGTTAATTTATCAATTGCTTGTATGCGATAATTAATAATTTGTTTATCTGCAATGTTTACTTAATTAATTATTTGCTTACTTGAAATTAATTAAATGTTTATTTGCTTGTTTATTATTTATTATCATTCGAATTATTAGTAATATCGACCTTTGATATGATGCATTTTGTACTAATTTTCCGTTCCTTTCCTAGCCCTTTGTGGGCATGTTGCTACTAATCTCCTTCTGTTTTCATACTATTTGACAGATCAGAGTTTTTGGGAAGGAAATATCAAAAAGATGCACTTTCCATGAATTCTGGGCGGACTTGAGCAGCGAGGCCTAGCAGCAGTTGGCAGACATCATGCGGGCAACAACTTGCCTCTGCATTGGTGCGCGCGGGACAGTCAAGGACTCAAGCGCGAACAAGGAAACCTCCCTTTTAGGAAGGAATCAATTGATCCATCCTAATCAATTCCAATCTCACCTGTTTTGGCAAGAAGAGATTCAAGATCAACTCCAATTAAATTAGGATTTCTCTTTTTATTAATTTCTATTTTGGGAATTTCCCTTTTTGTAATTTTCTTTTATAAACCCTTTTTGTTTTAGGGTTTCGGACTTCTTCCGCTCCATCTTCTATCTTCTTCCATCTTGGAATTCTGAACTCTCTCTCTGCCTCCGGCACCCTTGTAATTCCGATCAATAAACCGGAGCTTGTTCCGGCCGGTAATCAATAAGGGTTTTTCTAATTTCATCTCTTTTCTTTATACAATTTTATTTATTTATTTATTTTAATTCTAATATCAGCGGCTAAGCTCGTTTGTTCTTGGTAGGATCATCAAATGTTGCTTAAGATGGCTGTGAGGTCGAACTGAAATTAATATATCCTTGATTGGTATTTAATTATTTAACGATTTCTTGTTAATTCTACTAGGTCTACTTCTAGCCTGATCAACTAATTGTTTTCCCTATGCGATTAAAGTCATCACTGCGTATAACTAACGTGAAGCTGCAGGGTCAAGTAGACAACCAATCAGCGTCATCAGGTTGCTGGTCTCGTCTGATTGGGTTAAGTAAGTAATCAGGGTAGAGCCTCGAACGTATGGAGTGTCTCACCCGGGACGTGTCTTCCTTCATCTTCATGGCCTTTCGAGTATTGCTCCCATAAACGAACCTTGAGGGACAGCTAAGCGTCAAGACTACTCCATAAACGTACCTTGGAGTAGTTTCTCGTACGAAAGGAAGCAGGGGACCTAAACGTACCTAGTCCCTATAGCGCGAGGGATAGAAGATCATTGCACCAATGATCAGTCGACTTTGAAAGCAACCCGAGATAGATTCCTACTGGGAACTCCCTTCTCCATTGATTCATTACTCATTTTATTAGTGTCTGTTACTGCTTTCTTAGATATTAATCAACCAACTCTTAAAAACTCCCTCTTTACTTGTTACTGTTCTAATCTGTTTGCCCTTGCCACACAACACAAGACAGTGTTCACCTTAGTCCCTGTGGATCGACCCTGTACCACTATACACAGTTTAATTGTGCACTTGTTACAGGAATTATATATTATTTTTGAGGTGTCTCGACAGCACGTCAAATTTTGGAGCCGTTGCAGGGGACGTCGGTACTGATCCTTTCTTTGTTGTGTATGACCAGGTCATCCAATCTGAATCCGTTATCACTCGACCTTGAAATCCGAAGGATAGAAAGATTAGCTAGAAGGTTAGCCAGACTGTTCGCAGAAATCAACAATTCCATCCAAAGCCCCCATGAAATAGAAAATCTTGAACGTCTTGCCCAAGACGTTGAAAACCTCAACATGGCCGACGGACCAGAAGTTGTGAACAATCCCTCCATAGAGGACCTAAATGCCACTACTGAGAAAAAGTCTAGTTGCATCGTATGACCAGAAGTGGCGAACGATTGGACGATCAAGTCCGCTGTCATGCCCCACTTGCCCAAGTTCCATGGCTTGCCCAAAGAGAGCGCAATCTGACATCTCCAGCAGTTGCATTCCATCTGCGAGGCCATGAAGTCGGCCAATGTTGACATTGACTATACCAAGCTGAAAGTATTTATGTGGTCCCTAGAAGATGAAGCACGTAGTTGGTTTTATGACTTACCACCTCGTTCCATCACCAGCTGGGCCGATATGTTCAAAGCGTTTATTGATAAGTACTACCCCAACTCCATGGCTAGTGTGACCAGAAAGTAATTGGTTGCCATAGTGCAAAAAGAAAATGAGAATATGGGACAATACTATGAACGGTTTAAGAAAATGCAAGCTCTTTGCCCTTCTCACAATTTTGCAGATCACACGTTGTTACAATACTTTTACGAGGGACTGCTAGGGCGAGACAAAGCTATAATTGATGTCGCTTGTAATGGTTCCCTGGTTGCCCTCACCCCTGCTGCAACAAAGAACATCCTGGAACTCATGGCCAGGAACGTTGTCACTTTAAAAGCAAGCAACATCCAAGACGTACACCAGGCCGCCATAGAAGGCCAATTGACCGGATTCAAAACCCAGCTGACCAACCTCACAGGGATGATTCAGAATCTTTCCACCGGCCAGCCCTTGCAGGTCAAAGCATGCGAGATTTACAATTTCAATGACCACCCTACCGATGCTTGCCCCTATATTCCGGATGAAATACAGGTTAATGCAGTAGGAAACTACAATGGAGCCCCAAAGAAATTTGAGCCATATACCCATAATTACAACAAAGGGTGGCACCATTTGAACCTCAGCTACGACAACAATGTTCAAGCATCTAGCCATAGTCATCTGCAACCGCCACACCCTTTCCAAAACCAGCAGCAACCACCTTTTAATTTACAGAATTTTGTACCTCGGCCTAGCTACCCCAGTAATCAACAGTACCAACAGCAAGCTCCACAAGAGCCATCACCTCCTGCGGTAACAACCACCGAGGTAACAAATCTGACCAATGTTGTCCTTGAATTACAAAAACAAATGAATTCTATGGCTGTAGAATTAAAGGAGTACAGGAATGGTAGACGTTTGCCTTCCCAACCAGACGTTAATCCGAAGCACGGAGACTGTGCCATGACGCTTTGAAGCGGTATTGAAATACCATCCCGTGAGCTGCCTGCCCAAGACGTTGAACTACCTGAACTCACGCCCAAACTGGAGGAAGCTAAGGCAGAAGTGGAGAAAGAAAAACGTGTCCACATTGC
Organism: Viola odorata; assembly: GCA_963691705.1. Taxonomy (NCBI): domain Eukaryota; kingdom Viridiplantae; phylum Streptophyta; class Magnoliopsida; order Malpighiales; family Violaceae; genus Viola; species Viola odorata. The sequence goes on along the minus strand of OY829546.1, from coordinate 25,891,503 downwards.
TAGACGACACGGTTACCCACGTAAGGTAGATGAGAACTCTGAATTTTCAAAAGAATTCATCACCAAGGTACTTGAACCACCATTCCCACAAAGGTTGTCAAAACAAAGAGGGACAAAGAGGATAAAGAAAATTTTGAATTATTTAACAAGGTGCAGCTCAATATTCCTCTTCTCCAAGCCATTAAAAATATCCCCCGATATGCTAAATTCTTAAAATCTTTATGCACTAATAAATGTCAATTGGCAGGAGTGAATAAGATTAGTGTGGGCACTAACGTTTCAGCCGTCATTTAGAGAAAACTTCGACCAAAGTGTAAGGATCAAGGGATGTTTATAAAATTGGAAACACTGATGTTGGCAAAGCTATGTGTGATCTTAGTGCAGGTATCAACGTAATGACCTTGACGATATATAACAACCTAGGCCTAGGTCTACTCAAACCAACCCGAGTTGTCATCCAGTTGGCCGACCGCTCTGTTATATATCCCGAAGGCATTATCGAAGATGTTTTGGTACACGTTGGCGACTTCCTATACCCAGCTGATTTTTATGTGATTAGCATGGAGGACGAGAAATCCACAAAACTGACAGACATGTGATCGCGCGTCGAACACGTCAAATATAATAGTGAAATAGGTATGGAATTGGGGGTAGAAATACAACTTATCACTGTCTACAAGAGTTTGTAGATGATGGTAAGAGGATCGTCCACAGAGACCTCTAGGAGATGTAATTCTTGGTTTGACTTCCTCGTCACTGGATTTGGTTTTGGTAGAATCTGAAAATAAAGACAAAACAGAAAGAGGTAAAATAGTTCAAAGTAGTATTGGCCAAAGGCTTGGCCAAGACATGGGTCAAGATTGAAGTAAATCTAATAAAAGGGAATTCCAGGTAAGGGTGATATGAGAGCTTCTGTTCTTATGCTTCGATCATCGACTCAAGTGTATTCATCTCTTCATTCATAGTAATGCTATAGAGTGGAGGAACTCCTTTTCACTCTGTCTTCCCTCCTCTTCAAATTACCTGGCGGGTACTCCCTCTCCTGATATCCTAGCCAAGGGACACCTTGCTGGTTAAAGGGTTTATCCGTTTGACTGCTGTCTTGAATGGTTGTTCGCTTCCTTAATGGTGTAGGGAAAGACAGTACCTAGGTCAAGGTGCTTCCCTGTGGAAACCCTAGGTTGTTAATCTGGTCTTGACCTAGATTACTTATTCCTTCTAGTCTGGCGCGAGACTAGTTGTCTACTCTATCTAGCCGGCGGCTACTCCCTCTCCTTCTAGATTGGCTGCAACTCTTCTCTACTAGAGTACAAAGATGATCAAACTTTGTCTCTAGTGAGTAAGCGATGGATTAAGCTTAAGAAATGAATAAATACAAGCAAAGAGATTATTAAGCATAATTTGATCTCACGAACGCATAAGAACTCAACTCATCAACCCTTACCAAGAATCGGTGTTTAGCTACTCATGCTCATAATTGAAAAGATAAAATATTTTCTTGCATAAATTAATTAATCCGAGATTTAAATAAATCCGGAGCAAAGTGTAACAATGTCAAAAGAGAAAAAGAGAAGAAGGAGGAGAAAATCCGATGATGGATCGATCGGGACCGAGGAGAACAATGTTCGGCTAAATAGCCCTAAAACTCCGCTGTCCTACTCCAACTCTACTTCCTAGAAAATCTCTAAAAGATTGTAATCATAAATTGTTTGAGTCACAATAGGAATTAAATCGCAATTACAAAAGAGGGAGATCCCATGCGGAATTCTTCAAGAGATATGCGCTTCAGATCCCTCTAAGATTGCAGGACAACTGCTACATGCCAGCTGCAAAGCCCAATGAAGAAACGGCCCAAGCGGATGATGATGACTGCTCAATCGCAAAAGAGTCTTGGCCGAAGTCTTGGCCAAAACGATTTGACTGGTGTGCTGCTTTGGACGCGAAAGTGTCTTGGCCCAAGTCTAGGCCAAGACTGGGAAAATCAGCTTCAGCTCTCCACATCAGAATCTCCAATATTTTGCCATCAGACCAGAACTGCCAAGAAAAGGGGAAATCATGGATAAATCAGTAGATTTACTATCCAAATAAACAAGTAAATGGACAATAAAATATGATGAAATGCAATGCAATCAAATTCCCCACACATAAACTATGCTTGCCCCCAAGCATACAGACTCAAGACTCAAAATAAAAATTAAAACAGAGCAAAAATAGAAAAGAAACAGAACAGACACCAAGAACCCCCCGGACTTTCTAAATTTCAGGTTGTCTACCCCTTCACTGGATCTGCCAAGACACTCCACTAAGATATCCAATGCTAGACTAACAAGGAATAATCAATACCCTAAACATACCCCTTCCACATGGTATCAAGACACCCCACTAGATAAAAAAGATTAAGTATAGGGTAACAAGGTTCACTACCGATTTGAGTCCCACCGAAAGTGTTGTCTATCCAATAGTGCCTAAAGACTGGTGTCATTTGAATCACTTTGACAGGTTTTTCTTTTTCTTTTTTCCTATGCCTTTTCTATGTCTTTTTATTTGTTTTGCTTTAGGCATAACAAGTGTCCTTTGTATTTTTACAGACACGACACATAGACAGAGCTTGTCCTTTTCCACGGGGACTTCCACCTTTGCTATGTCTGCCCTATGACGTTCCAACACCTTCTACTGTCTCACACTCTAGACAGATAGAACAACACACTCAAATCATGGCAGCAAACCCTTTCATCATAATAAGAGTTAAGGTCCTAGCTAAGTGTCCCTACGACTATGTGGATGGTTAATGTTTGGAAATCATAAGAGAATATGCCCCTTAGGCATTGATCATTTACGCTAATTTGCTTCCCTGTTACTAAAACATTGTATCCCTTAGGAAAGTGTCTAAATGCAGTCCCACCGAGAGACTAAACAGCCTAAGCAAGAAAACAGGGGTCCGGGTGTGTACAAAATAGACTCAAAACATGCAGAAAAATACAAATGAAAATCATGCAAATGACAGACGCAAAACTGGACAAACTTGTGTAAAAAGAAAAGAAAAGAAAATTAAGACACAAAGAATATACTCAAAAACACACAAATTAACCAATATTCACAACAAACACAAAACAAAAATTAAAACACCCTCCCCACACTTAAAAGACACAATGTCCTTATTGTGTGGAGAGACAAATAAAAAAGAAAAAATAAAATGAAAGGAAAAGACACGACCTGGGGGCAAAAGCAGCTTATGCTGTTGGAGTTTTAGGGTCTTGGCCAGAAGCTTGGCCTAGACTCTGGTCTGGAGGCGGCTGTGAACTTGCTGGATCTTTTGGAGCAGGAGGCGGCATAGACGGATGCGGTGTCTTTGCTGGCGGCGCTGGTTGTGCGGGACTATCCTCCTCATCAGAGGACTCACTGTCGGAGCTCAAATTATCGTACAGAGCTCTGAGGTACTTTAGGTGTACCTGTAGATGCTGATAAACATGGAGAACGTTGCTCCTGGTGAGTTTCATCTGCTCAAGGAGGACATCTTGTCGGTCAGAAAGTGCTTTGGCCCATCGAGGCACATCTTCACTGGTGGATGCGGATGAATGGTTTTCTGCTTTGTCCTGGGGCTTATCTTGGCCTAGACGGTCCAGGATGATCTTCTGCTGCTCAAGGATCAACAACTGCCTAGCTTGGAATTCCCTGGCCCATGTTGGAGGTTCATTGGATGCATCGGCTGAGGGATCTTGGCCGGGAGCTTGGCCAAGATCAGCCGCTGAAGGATCTAGAATGGGAGGATCTTGGACTATGTCTTGGCCTAGATCCTGGGCAATATTGTCCTGTGCTGATTCTCCTGGAATTTGTACTAGGCGCAGCTTGTACTTCCCTTCATTTTTCTTCGAGAAAATGTGCTCCCCTACTGGTGTAAAACATGTATTACAAGCAACAAACTCTCCGTCCAAATGGAAGTATCCCATTTGGTCGAAGGCTCTCAAATCTAGAATTTTGGGGGAACAACACTTATGCAAATCAGCAGTGGCAAGATCCAATTTAGCAGTTTGAATAGCAAGCCAAGTAATTAAGGACCCAAAAATCAGTTTGGTTACAGACTCACGAGCATGCAATTACTGAACCAAATATAAACCTAAGTTGACTCTTTTCTGGTGCAAAATACACCAAAGCAAAAATACTTCAGACTTGGCTAAATTTCCAGAAACCTTTGTCTTCCCCGAAAGGTTAATAGACAAGGTTCTATGGAGCATCCTAAGCGCAGGGTTCAAAATAGCATGTGCCTTAGAGTTCCTATCGAACTTTGCATCCGGATCACTAGTGATCTCTCTAAAGGCAACATTATTATCCCAATCAGTGGGATAGTCAAAAATAGCCTCATCACTATATGCAAATCCTAACAAAGAATTGAAAGCATTAACAGATAAGTGGCTCCATTTATCACACAATCGAAAATTAATCACATCAGCAGCAGCAAAGTCTAGTTTATCCCTACCTCTAACATACAAGGTTTCCTCATCAAACCAGAAAGACGTGTGACACTCTAAGCACAGTTCAGTGTAAGCATCACACTCAATAGACATAAACGGGATCCAACCAATGGCATACACAAACTCTCTAATTTTATTCCCTAACCCCATTTCATCTAAAAAATTAAAATCAAGCCTAGCAAAGGCGGGGATGTCACAGGAATGAAAATCACGCAATTTAGCTTTTAGGTCTGGTGTGTCAAACTTCAACCAGCCTCTAAGTGTGTGCAGGGGAGGGAGAGAAGGTACCTTAGCAGTCTTGGCCGGAGTCTTGGCCAAGACTGAAACGTCTTCATCATCCTCAGCATCATCGTCCTCGATCACCTGCTGCTTCCCTTTGCTTTTGGCAGAAGAGGGTCCTGCACTGGTTTTGGCCTTCTTAGGGTTTGGTGGCGGTGGTGATGAATCTGGAATTCTCACTGGCTTCTTTGTTGGGGTCTTTTTGTGGGCCACTTGCTTGAATCGGCCTGACTTTTTTAGTAGGGCAGTTCCTGCTGGTTGTTTCGCCGGAGGTGGCGGTGGTTGTGTGGGTACAGCTGCGGCGGTAGGGGTTGGATTTGGTGCTGCGGCGGTCGGAGCTGGGTTTGATGCTCCGGCTGCCTCCATCTTCTTCAACAACCGCTTCTCTCTCCGGCTCTCTCTCTCTCCTGCCGATGTGGGAACCGAAGGCCGCATCCTTTTTGCAAGGGGGGCGTCGTCGGAGTCCTCATCACTCACGACAACGGCCCGGTCGACTCCCTCGATGCTATCCTCTGATTCGCCAGGCAAATCGTCCTCTGAGGACATCGAATCAGTGTTCTCGAGTGCTTCGAGCAGACGTCTCGCGGCGGAGATGCCGTCGGTCGGAAAGACAGGCGGTGCTGGTCCACGGAGGTCGTCACCAGCCGCTGGAATGTCAGAGGGCAGGCTTCGTTTTGGTGGGCTCATGGTTGTAGAGTGATCGAGAGTGGGATAATGGTGGGTTTAGAGTTCTAGGTTTTTGAGATTTTGTGCGATTGAGGAAGAAGAGGAAGGAGAAGGGACTGTTGCTTTTTACGCTCAGGTGAGAGGCCGAATTTGTTGGTTACGTGGGTATGTAGTGTCAGAGTGGGAAGGGGAATACACAAAGGTGGTGATTTGTTTTTCCCACGCTTTCCATAAATTCCAATTAATTGCTTTTTGGATTTGTCCGTTCAAAAAGCAATTAAAGGCCTTTAAAAGACGGCGCTGACGCGTGTCCCACTAACTCACAAAGAGCGGCTCTGATGCTAAGCAATCTAGCCCCAAGGCTTGGCCTAGCTCTAGGCCAAGCTGAGTGTCTTCCCCACACTTAATTTCCTGCACAAAATCAAAAACAACCCAGCGAAATCAAATGTGACAAAAATAAAATAAAATAAAAACTTCCTAAAAATAAAAGAAACAAGGGTTGCCTCCCTTGTAGCGCCCTTATTTTAAGTCCTAGGGTTGACTCTAAATTTTCTTCACTTGTTTTCTGGTGGCAAGTCCACCTTTTCAGAAATCTTTTCTTCCTGGAAATTTTCAAAGAATGGCTTCAATCTTTGCCCATTCACCTTGAGCTCGGCACCTATTTTTTCATTTCTAATATCTACTGCACCATGTGGGTAAATATTAGTAATAACAAAAGGCCCTTCCCACCTTGTTTGAAGTTTTCCAGGAAACAATTTAAAACGGGAATTATAAAGGAGAACCTTCTCCCCTGTGTGGAGAGGTTTCAACAATTCTCTTATCATGGTAAGCCTTCATTCTGATCTTGACAATCAGCTGATTGTCATAGGCTTGGTCTCTTAACTCCTCTAACTCATGGAGTTGTAATTTTCTCTCCTGTCCAGCTTGGTCATAACTCAAGTTGCACTTCCGTATGACCCAATATGCTTTGTGTTGCAACCCTACTGGCAAGTGGCACGCCTTCCCATAGACTAGCTTGTAAGGCGTCATCCCAATTGGACCTTTGTAGGCCGTTCGGCAGGCCCACAACGCGTCATCTAACCGCTGGCTCCAATCGCGTCTGTCTAGGCCTACTGTCTTGGCCAAGACAGATTTCACCTCTCTATTCGAAACTTCCGCTTGGCCGTTTGATTGAGGGTGATAGGTTGTGGATACCCTGTGTGTGATGCCATATTTCCTGAAAAGAGAAGACAAAATCTTGTTGCAGAAGTGTGTTCCTCGATCACTAATGATACCACGAGGAATTCCAAACATGTTCAAGATTTAATGAAGGAAATAACAGTCCTACCATCATCATTTTTGATGGCTTTCGCCTCCACCCATTTTGATACACAATCCACAGCTAATAAAATGTATATGTTGCCAAAAGAAGTAGGGAAAGGTCCCATAAAATCTATGCCCCATAAATCAAAAATTTCATAGGTATTTCATTTCGGGAACTAATATTCCCTACTTTTTGACAAGCAGGACATGTTTTACAAAACAAGAAACTTGTCTTGAAAAATACTAGGCCAGTAAAAACCAGCCTTTAAAACTTTTAGGGTTGTTCTCCTAGCTCCAAAGTGGCCTCCACATGCTTGAGAATGACAGAAAGTTATAATAGATAAAGTCTCACTTTGAGGAACGCACCTCCTTAGCAATTGATCAGTACCTATTTTCCATAAATAAGGGTCATCCCAGACATAATACTTACTGTCATGTTTGACCTTTACCCTCTCGTAGGTAGTCATATCTCCATAATGTTTACCTGTTGCAAGGTAATTCGCAATTTCAGCATACCATGGTCGCGGGTTTTGCTGAGGTCTAGGCCTAGACTCTAGGCTAGACAGTGTGACTGAAAATAGTTTTTCATCAGGAAATTCCACTCTCACTGGTTCCAGATCTCCTTCTGCTAGGCAGCGGCTAAGGTGGTATGCCACGAGGTTTTCCTTGCCGCTCTTGTCCTTAATTTCCAGATTGTATTCCTGCAAGAGAAGAATCCATCGGATTAGTCTAGGTTTGGCCTCATGCTTGACCAAGAGATATTTTAATGCCGCATGATCTGAAAATACAATTATTTTTGTGCCCAATAAATAAGATCTAAATTTTTCCAAGGTAAAAATAATTGCAAAAAGTTCTTTTTCAGTTGTGGTGTAATTCCTCTGGGCATCATCTAGCAATTTTGATGCATAGTAGATGACGTGTGGATCTCTTCCTTTCTTCTGCCCAAGAACAGCCCCCACGACAGCATCACTTGCGTCGCACATCAGCTCGAAAGGCAAGCTCCAGTCGGGTGCTTGAATGATCGGTGCTGATGTCAATCGCTCCTTCAGCTCGTCGAACGACTTCTGACATCCTTCAATGAAGTCAAATTCCACCTCCTTTTGAAGTAGCTTGCACATTGGTTCAGCTACCTTCGAGAAGTCTTTTATGAACCTGCGATAAAAACCTGCATGTCCAAGAAAGCTTCTAACCTCACGCAAGCATGAGGGGTAAGGTAAGTTCTTGATAGTGTCTATTTTTGCTTGATCGACTTCAATCCCTTTCTTTGAAACTACATGCCCAAGGGCAATTCCTTGATCTACCATAAAATGGCATTTTTCATAATTTAAAACTAAGCATGTATCAACACATCTCTTTAGAATATTTTCTAAATTATGTAAACATTGTTCAAAATTATTACCGTACACGGTAAAATCATCCATGAACACCTCGATGCTCTTCTCTACATAATCAGAAAAAATGCTTACCATGCACCTTTGAAAGGTGCCCGGCGCATTACACAACCCAAATGGCATACGTTTGTAGGCGAACGTTCAAACGGGCAAGTGAACGTCATCTTTTCTTGGTCCTCGGGTGCAACAGGGATTTGATGAAACCCCGAGTATCCATCCAGGAAGCAGTAGTGAGACTTTCCAGTAAGTCTCTCCACCATTTGGTCTATAAACGACAGTGGGAAATGATCCTTCCGAGTGACTTGATTCAACCTTCGGTAGTCAATACATACCCTCCATCCGTTTTGGATCCTTGTCGTTCTTTGGGTGCCGTCTTCTCCTTCAATCACTGTAATTCCAGTCTTCTTGGGGACTACCTGCACAGGAGACACCCAATTACTATCAGAGATAGGATAAATTACACCTGAATCTAGCAGTTTGATTATTTCTTTTTTAACAACTTCCATCATCGGAGGGTTTAATCTCCTCTAGGGTTGCCGGATAGGTTTCTTATCCTCTTCCACATGTATTTTGTGGGTACAGATGTTGGCTGATATCCCCTTGATATCTGCCATGGTCCAGCCAATTGCTTCCTTGTGCATCTTCAAGACTGCCACCAATCTTTCCTCTTCATCTTTCGTTAGCTTTGCTGAAATGATGACGGGTAGGGTGTCGTCTAGGCCTAGATAGGCGTATTTCAGATGATCGGGCAAGGCCTTTAATTCCAACTGAGGTGCCTGCACAACAGAAGGTAAGAATTTAGGAGTCGAAGATTGAATAAATTGACAACTCACTGTTTTCTTTTTCAGTTCGGCAGTCTTGGCCCGCGTCTTGGCCAAGCTCGAGGCCAAGACTGATTCTGGTTCTTCTGGATCGGTCAAACTGTCCAGAATTTCCTGGAGTTCCTTCTGATCTCCAGTCCTTTCCTCTAATTCTTTTAGAATTCTTGTGGAAATTCCCCTGCTCATAACATACTCAAGGGGGTCGTTAATATAAATGTCAGCAATTTCCTCAGTAATTGGGTCTAAAACATCAAGAAAGTTCACACAATGTAAATCATTAGGATGTTTTAAAGCATCAGTAATGCTGAATTTAATTGTTCTTCCACAAAATTCTAAAATTATGCTTCCTTCATAGCAATCAATTTTAGCTTTTGATGTCCTCAAAAATGGTCTTCCTAATAAAATGTCAGTGGTGCAAGAAGGCAATTGTACATTCATTTCAACTATATAAAAATCCACTGGATAAATAAAATCATTTACCATTACCAAGGCATCAGTTACCACTCCCTTAGGCCGAATGATCGTCCGATCGGCCAACTGAATTACCAAATCTGTCTCCTTCATTGTCCCAATCTTCAAGGTCTCAAATTCTCTTAGGGACATTACATTGATGCTAGCCCCTAAATCACAAAGGGCTTTCTCAATGATTTTATTTCCTATTTGACATGGAATGGTGAAGGTCCCTTGGTCCTTGCACTTTTCTGGAAGCTGCTGCATTGCTGAGACATCAGGAGCTAGGTTCACCCTCTCTATACCTGCAATTTTCTTTTTATTAGTGCACAGTTCTTTAAGAAATTTAACATAAGAGGGGACTTTTGCAATCAAGTCCAAATAGGAATATTGACAGCTATTTTCCCAAAAATAGCCATGAAGTCTCTTGCTTCATCTTGCCTCTTCTCCTTCGAAGATCTAGGAGGGAATGGTGGAGGAATTTCTATGATTTCCTCTGGCCGGTCAGGCTTGGCCTGCGTCTTGGCCTGTGTCTTGGTCAAGACTGGTTCTTTTTCTTTTGGTTCCGTGATAACTTCAGTATTGGCCTGTGGTTTGGCCAAGACTACTTCCGCTTCAGCTTCCTCTTCCTCATCTTCATCCACGTCTTCCGACTGGATTTTTCTCATTTCTTCGTCTGTTTTTGCTCCTTCTCTCTCTAGTAGCACAGCTCCACTCCTCAAACTAATGGCACTAACATTGTGTTTTGGATTTTCCATGGTTGTAGATGGTAATTTCCCTTGGTTTGCTATCTGATTTATCTGATTCTGCATCTCTGCCAAGCTAGATTGCGTTGATTGCATCAAGTTCTTTTGCATCTCAACCAAACTTTTAAGTGTATCCTCCATGGAGGGGCCGGTTATTTGCAAAGGTTGAGGTGCTGGAGGCAGCTGAGGTACAGAGGCTTGGCCAGGAGGTTGGCCAGGATTAAGGTTTGAAGGACGAGGTATGAAGTGTTGAAAGTTAACTGGATCTCTCCACCTAAAATTTGGATGTGCTCTCCATGAGTACTAATTACTCCCTTGTAGGAAGTTTTGCATACTTCCTTGGTTTTGCTCATAGACCGCATTTACTTGTGTTACATCATCAGGATGCTGCACCATGTAACAGTTATTGGTCTGATGGTCTTGTTGCTGGCAGATTCCGCAAACCGCTGCTACTTGCTCTGGATTAGAGTTCCCAGTGGTCATTGCACCTGAAATATTGACAGAAATGGTTTTCACCATATCAGTTAACTCAGCTAATTTTTGCTCAACATCTATAGAACAAAGACTAGAAGGAGTAGAAGTTCTGTCAGAAGTGATGTTATTTTGGCTATTGTCTGCCATGGTTTGAAGTAGAAGTGTGGCTTTGGTGACCGTCAAGTCCTGCAATGCTCCACCTACGGCTGCATCAACTTTCTCTTTGCTAGGTAGGAGCATTCCATCATAAAAATATTGGATCATGGTCTGATCCGCAACTCCATGTGTAGGACAAACTTCTTGCAATTCTCTGAACGTTGGTGATATTCGCTCAGCCCCTCATTGTTCCTCTGCTGGATGGCAGCCATATTTTTTCTAGCCGCTCCTGCTTTCGTCACATTCCAGTACTTGTTGAGGAACAAAGTGGACATCTCAGCCCAAGTGTTGACTGTGTTGTGAGGTAGGCTGTAGAACCAATTCTGCGCAGCCCCCTCAAGAGAACAAGGAAAGGCTTTCAGCTTCGCTCTCTCCATGCTTATGGCAGCTGGTTTCATCATGTCGCACTGGACATGTAAATTCCTCAAGTGTTTGAACGGGTTATCGTTCGAATGACCATAAAACCTAGGAAGGTTGGCCACCATATTGGTCTTGATAGACCAATCATTTGCCACTATCGGCAGAGCTATACAGGAGAAGGTTTCCTGTTCTGCTATTTTGTTCAGCTCCCTCATCGTAGGTTCTTGCTGATTTTCTGCCATAGCTGGACCAAAGAAATTGTCTTGGTCGAAGTCTTGGTCTAGACTGCGGTCTAGACTATGATCTGATTCGGAACTGGAGGCTTCCGATTCACTTTCTTCTGGGGTTTTCCTTCTCTGAGCTATCTTACGGAGTTGTGCTTCGGTCTTAGTGAGATTCGGATTGTACGGTAGCAAATCTTCTTCTCTGCAAGAGGACCTGGTCATCAACTATCAAAAACAACATAAAACAAAAACTACAAATACCGTTAGAAGTCCCCGGCAACGGCGCTAAAATTTGATCGCGCGTCGAACACGTCAAATATAATAGTGAAATGGGTATGGAATTGGGGGTAGAAATACAACTTATCACTGTCTACAAGAGTTTGTAGATGATGGTAAGAGGATCGTCCACAGAGACCTCTAGGAGATGTAATTCTTGGTTTGACTTCCTCGTCACTGGATTTGGTTTTGGTAGAATCTGAAAATAAAGACAAAACAAAAAGAGGTAAAATAGTTCAAAGTAGTATTGGCCAAAGGCTTGGCCAAGACATGGGTCAAGATTGAAGTAAATCTAATAAAAGGGAATTCCAGGTAAGGGTGATGTGAGAGCTTCTGTTCTTATGCTTCGATCATCGACTCAAGTGTATTCATCTCTTCATTCATAGTACTGCTATAGAGTGGAGGAACTCCTTTTCACTCTGTCTTCCCTCCTCTTCAAATTACCTGGCGGGTACTCCCTCTCTTGATAATCCTAGCCAAGGGACACCTTGCTGGTTAAAGGGTTTATCCGTTTGACTGCTGTCTTGAATGGTTGTTCGCTTCCTCAATGGTGTTTAGCTACTCATGCTCATAATTGAAAAGATAAAATATTTTCTTGCATAAATTAATTAATCTGAGATTTAAATAAATCCGGAGCAAAGTGTAATAATGTCGAAAGAGAAAAAAAGAAGAAGGAGGAGAAAATCCGATGATGGATCGATCGAGACCGAGGAGAATAATGTTCGGCTAAATAGTCCTAAAACTCCGCTGTCCTACTCCAACTCTACTTCCTAGAAAATCTCTAAAAGATTGTAATCATAAATTGTTTGAGTCACAATAGGAATTAAATCGCAATTACAAAAGAGGGAGATCCCATGCGGGATTCTTCAAGAGATATGCGCTTCAGATCCCTCTAAGATTGTAGGACAGCTGCTACATGCCAGTTGCAAAGCCCAATGAAGAAATGGCCCAAGCGGATGATGATGACTGCTCAATCGCAAAAGAGTCTTGGCCGAAGTCTAGGCCAAAACGATCTGACTGGTGCGCTGCTTTGGACGCGAAAGTGTCTTGGCCCAAGTCTAGGCCAAGACTGGGAAAATCAGCTTCAACTCTCCACATCAGAATCTCCAATATTTTACCATCCGACCAGACTGCCAAGAAAAGGGGAAATCATAGATAAATCAGTAGATTTACTGTCCAAATAAACAAGTAAATGGACAATAAAACATGATGAAATGCAATGCAATTAACATGCTCTTAGACAGGTCGTTCCTTTGGACTACTAAAACCAAGATAGATGTGAACGACACCTCCATCACCCTCGAGTTCGATGGAGAAACCATAAAATTCAGCATGCTTGATGTTATTCGCTACCCTTCTGAATTTTCCAGTGTGAATTTCATTGATATAGAAGAGCGCCCATTTGTCTCTTCCCCTTCCATTAATTCACCTCTTCCCATTGAATGTACTAAACTCCCTCCTTCTGTTGTGTAGGCACCTAAGCTAGATTTAAAAGTCTTGCCCTCGCACCTCAAGTACGCCTACCTCGGTAATGACGATTTGTTTCCCGTAATTATTTCAAGCAAGCTTGACACAGAGGAAGAACAAAAACTCGTCACCCTCCTCAAGGAATTTAAACTGGCCATTAACTGGACCATTGCTGACATTAAGGGACTGTCTCCTGCACTATGCACTCATCGCATCCACTTGGAAGATGCCAGCAAATCAATCCGATAGCCACAGCGCCGCTTGAATCCTCCAATTATAGAGGTTGTGAAGAAAGAGGTACTTAAGCTGCTGGACGCGGGAGTTATTTACCCCATCTCGGATAGTACTTGGGTAAGCCCCGTCCAGGTCGTACCGAAGAAAACAGGCATCACAATCACCACAGGGCAAGACGGTCAGTCCATCCCTACCCGTATACAGAATGGATGATGCGTTTGTATCGATTACCGCCGACTGAACGCAGCCACGAGGAAGGATCACTTCCCCTTACCATTCATCGACCAAATGCTAGAGCGCCTCACGAGACAGACGCATTACTGCTACCTCAATGGATATTTTGGTTTTCACCAGATATCGGTTGCCCTAGACAATAAGGAATCTATATCCTTCACTTGCCCCTTCAGTACTTTTGCATACAAAAGAATGCCGTTTGGTCTCTATAAGGCCCCTGCCACCTTTTAGCGCTGCATGATGAGTATATTCTCTGAGTTCATTGACAAAGGTTTAGAGGTATTTATGGACGACTTCATCGTCTATGGCAATTCGTTTACTGAATGTTTATCTAATTTGCGTAAAGTTTTGCAACGATGCATTAAGACTAACCTTGTGCTTAACTTTGAGAAGTGTCACTTCATGGTAGACCAGGGTCTTATCTTAGGTCACATCGTCTCCCATAAGGGCATCGAAGTGGACAAGGCCAAGATTGAGGTAATCGAGTCCCTTCCTTATCCGACTTGTGTTCGCGAAGTTCGTTCTTTTCTTGGGCATGCAGGTTTCTACAGGCAGTTCATCAAGGATATCTGCAGAAGGACGTCAATTTCGTGTTTGACGCGAGCTACAAGGCCTCATTCGACACTCTCAAGGTAAAACTCGTCTCTGCACCAATCATGCGCTCCCCGGACTGGACACTGCCGTTTGAAATCATGTGTGACGCCAGCAACAATGCTCTAGGAGCAGTACTAGACCAGAAGAAGGATAGAGAAGTCTACGCCATCTACTATGCCTCGAAGCTCATGGACGGGGCCCAACGGAATTACACCACGATCGAAAAAGAACTTTTGGCTGTTGTTTTTACTTTGGACAAATTTCGTCATTATCTTTTATGCACCAAAGTGACTGTTTTCTCTGATCATGTAGCCCTAAGATGTCTCTTGACGAAACTTGATGCCAAACCGCGCTTGATTCGGTGGATCCTTCTATTTCAAGAATTCAATTTAGAGATAAAAGATAAGAAGGGAACTGAAAATTCAGTAGCTGACCACCTCAGCAGACTACCACATCAGCAGGACAACTCTTTAGAACCAATCCGTGATACCTTTCCGGATGAACAGGTCTATCTTGTCCAAGCAGTTCAATTCCCTTGGTATTCTGATATTGCAAATTTTTGTGCCACAGGAGATTTCCCTACAGATTCCACCGCCTCTGAGAAGAATAGAATCAGGAGATAAGCCAAGTATTTTGTTTGGGACAGCCCATACCTTTGGAAACACTGTTCTGATCAAATCATTCGGCATTGCGTTACCTTAGATGAGGTTCCTTCCATTCTTCGGTTCTGTCATTCCTCAACTGAAGGAGGACATTTCGGAGCCAAGAAGACAACACTCAAAGTTCTGGAAGCAGGTCTCTACTAGCCATCCCTTTTCAAGGACAGTTACATGTTTTATGTTGCTTGCCCTCGCTGCGAGGCCACATGTAACATTGGAGCCAGAAATTAGATTCCCCTCACAGGAATCATTACCTGTGAGATATTCGATATTTGGGGCATCGATTTCATGGGTCATTTCCCTAACTCATTTGGTAATATCTATATCCTTCTTGCTACTGATTACGTATCCAAATGGGTCGAGGCCAAGGCGACCAGATCTAACGATTCAAAAGTTGTTGCAGCCTTTTTGCGTACTAACATTTTTAACAGGTTTGGGATACCACGAGCTTTGATTAGTGACAAAGTCACGCACTTCATCAACCGCACAATCAGTAAGCTGCTATGATAACAATCCACCTAAAAGAAAGGGTATTTTCGCCTATCACCCGGTGGGGAGAGGCATAGCTACTGTTTCACACCACCACGGTAGGGACAAGATCGCTACCTTCCCCAAAGGCTAACGCTACAGAGGCTAACGGGGCCCTACCGGCTCCTCTCACGGGCCTCTTGCTTGGCTCAAAGAGTTATCTCACCCCAGAGGAAACCACGCGTCAGGATTAACGCTCCGGCCATTATCCTACCACGACAATATCTACCTAAACACCTACCGCCGAGGTAGCGTATCACGATAAGGGCGAATCACAGACCCTAACGCGAGCGATAGCTCCATACCCGTTTACTCGGGCGGGAACACCCCCTTTCTTCTATAAATACCTCCCCCACAAAGGAGGTAGGTAAGCGGACTTGACTGGCCAAAACTCTGCCAATTTCATTACACCTACTGACTTAAGCATCAGAGTGTTTCCGCCGGAGACCCCTTCCGGCGCATTGCAGGTACCGTGGACCGTCGCGCACATTGATCTGAGAAGAGCTGCTCCGCCATACATCCTTCGGTAGAAGACAAATTATTATCAAATTGGTGCTTTCATTGAGAGCTTTGGTTCTATTAAGTGAGCATCCTTAATAACCAAGCTCCTCCTCCCCGAAGCTAGAAGGATTATGGCCTCGGAGTCAGATCCGGCGCTGTCCCGAACTTCCAACATCCCATACAACACCCGCAGATGCTTGTTTCCCTTCGCTACCTCTGATGCCCCCACCCCAGGGTAAGACGTCACTGCAGGAGACTTAGATCTTCCTCCTGGGTCAAGTGCATAAGAAGTTACATTCCAGATTTGCTCTCCCTTCTCCCATATAGCAGGAACCAGCCATCCTACCCCCCAAGCGGGAAGATCTATGATGGGAGAAGCGGACAACCCTTTCGTGAATTCAATAGCAGCTCTCCAAGCTCAAGTGGATCAACTGATAGAGATGGCTGCTGGATTTACTCCACATGCCTCAAGACCTGGTGTGTCCTCCCAAGTAATTTTCACCCCGTCCCTTGTCACCGAACGACCCTTATCGCCCCAACAGTCTAGGGCACTCCCGTCCTCCTTACCTTTCCCCTTGGCTCCCATAAACGTCCCACCATTCACGCGCGGACCTGCCGACCATCCTGGACAATATAGGGGAGGAATCTCTATCCCCGAAGCAGTCCGCCAGCGTGACGAGTATAGGGAGCCCTGGGATGATCGACGGGGAGATATAGTGAGAGATCCATCTCCTAGATACAGCGAGAGGTCTAGCAGCAGAAGTCGACGAGCTCAAACTCCAAGGAGTCGTAGTCGTTCTCCTAGGAGACATCAGGAATATGACCCTCAAAATCCCAGATACGACGCTGAAATTCAACATCAGCGTCAGCCTCGTAGGATCCCCGATGCTAACGCGGGTCATCCGTTCAGCTACCGTGTCAGGCACCACAGAGTCCATCGACATGTGAAACTCCCAGCAGAATCCTATGATGGCACAAAAGATCCCATTTCTCACCTTAATAAGGTGAAGGATTTCGTGCAATTCCAAACGCGCAGTGACGCAGCATTGTGTCAAATTTTCGTAATGACGCTGTCAGGAGTGGCACGTCTATGGTTCGAGGGGCTCCCCGCCGGGTCTATCGATAACTTTTCTCAGTTGGAAGAAAAATTCAAAAGTCGGTTTAGCACGGCAATTCCTATCAGAAAGTCAGCAGCTGCGCTGTTCGATATCCATCGAAAACCACAAGAATCGTTGAACGATTTTTTAGGATGATTTGATCTTGAAATGTCCCTAACGCCGGGGTCACTATCGATTTTGCGATTGAGGCCCTGAAACGCAATTGTCGATACAGTAAACTGAAAGATACGCTAACGGTGGACCCCCCAACGACCCTGGATGCATTGAGGTTGAAAGCGCATAATTATGCGAGAATGGAAGAGGAAAAAAATAGAGAATGGATCCGAGGCATGCCGGCGGACCCATATGTGGCCCCTAACATCTTGAACAACAATGCCCCTGACGCTAAACCCACCGAGGATCCCGGGCAGCGGAAAGAACATAACACCAAGACCTCTAACCGGCAGAGAGGCAATTTCTCAAAAGGAAGATCTGGAGGATCCCCCACTCGGAAGCAAACGGACCCGCCAAAGGGCCGGATATACGATCCTGACCTCCCATCTCTCATACTCCCAAGGGCGGAGATCTTAGCAATAGTCCAACAGAGAAATCTGTCTATTCGTTACCCAGCTCCAGTGAAACCAGGAGTAATCATGGGAGGAAGAGAAAATGCATACTGCAAATTCCATAAGGTCAAAGGACACTCAACAGATGTATGCAGAGAGCTAAAATCGGCTATAGAGCGATTGGTCGAAGAGGGCTACCTTGGGGAATTTGCCACAAAGGCCAGGGAGGAAGCCAGAAACAACCCAACTGGAAATACAACTGAGCAGAGGCAAGCGCCCTCGCACGCTACAGGGGCTAACGCAGTTCCCCTCGGGCCAAATAGAGAAGGGCTCGCTATCGATAGCGACCAAATGCCCATGATAAATATCATTGCAGGGGGAGCACCCTATTGCGAGGAAATTACGCCGCAAACGCCCAACCCCGGAGAAAAGCGCAAACGGGAGAACGCGCAAACGAAAATCGAGGCAATAAGCGCCTTAGACATAATGATATTGTCTTTCTCAGAGGAGGACGAAAAAGGCATCTTTTTCCCGCATAATGACGCGATGGTTGTGACGCCCGTCATTGGAAGTCATGGGGTAAGAAGGACCCTTGTCGATAACGGGAGTGCAGTGAATCTATTTTCATTGGAAGCGTACAACTTGATGAAACGACCTGACGGTGAGCTATCGCCTTGCACGAGGCCAATTATTGGGATTGATGGAGTACCAATTCCGGTAGCCGGAATAACATCCCTGCCGGTATACTTCCGAGAAGACACATCCAAACGCTCCGAAGAGCTACTATTTCTGGTTGTAGACCTAACGTTACCGTATAACGCCATTTTGGGGCGACCATTCCTTAATCATTTTGGAGTGGCCATATCTCAAAAACACCTGCGGATGAAATATCCCTCATGGGACGGCGTGGTCTCAATCAAAGGGGACCAAAAGTTGGCAGCCGAATGCTACTTACTTATGACTCAAAGGAGTTGTGATCGCTACGTTTGCGTGGCAGACGATCCTTTCGATGATAAAGAAGAAAAGCGCACTCAGCCGCTAGATCAGATGGTATCAATCCCAATCGGTAAGGATAGTGAAACGAATCTCTTAGCCAGTGAGAAACTAAGCCTTGAAGAGAACGCGCAATTAATCCGGCTGTTGAGGAAATGCAAGGGAGAGTTTGCGTGGAAACCAGCAGACATGCTCGGAATCTCTCGGGAAGTCGCAGAACATCGGCTGAACGTTAGTCCTGACGCCAAGCCTGTTCAACAAAGGCGACGTGCCTTTTCATCGGAAAAGATAGCAGCCATCGAAAAGGAGTTGCCAAAGCTCACAGAGGCGGGGTTCATTCGAGAAGTCCAATACCCGACCTAGCTAGCTAATCTTGTCTTAGTCCCAAAGCCTAACGGGGACTGGCGCATGTGCATCAACTTTACTGACCTAAATAATGCCTGTCCCAAGGACTGCTATCCCCTTCCGCGAATAGATCAGTTAGTCGATCAAACCGCTGGGTATGCTTATCTAAGCTCCCTAGATGCGAATTCCGGATATCACCAAATCCCTATGGCCGTAGAGGACGAAGAAAAAACTGCCTTCATTACTCCTAGAGCTACATACTGCTATACTGCAATGCCGTTTGGGCTAAAGAATGCTGGTGCAACATTTCAGCGAATGGCAAACAAAGTTTTTGAAAATCAAATCGGGAGAAATGTAGAGGCCTACGTAGACGACATCCTGATCAAAAGTCGGAGTTTCAGAGAGCACCTCTCTGACTTGCAAGAAGTTTTCAATGTGATGAAAAAACACAAGATGAAGTTAAACCCGCGGAAGTGCATGTTCGCATTCCAAACGGGAAAAATCCTGGGCTATGTGGCCAGCTAGAAGGGCATCCAACCCAACCCGTCAAAGATAAAAGCCATCCAGGATATGATATCCCCGCGAACTGTCAAAGAGATACAGAAGTTAACCGGGCGTATCATTGCGTTGGGGCGATTCATATCTAAGCAAGGCGAGAGATGTTTGCCTTTCTTCAAAGTCATCCGCAACAAGGCTCCTTTCGGATGGACAGAGGATTGTGAGAAAGCATTTGTAGGACTAAAAGCTTACCTATCATCAGATTTAGTGCTGACGAGGCCTGAGCCCGGCGACGAACTATATCTATATTTGGGAATAGTTGACGAGGTAGTCAGCGCCGTCCTTGTGCGAAGTGAAGGGCATGTGCATCGTCCTGTATTCTTCGTGAGTCACATATTGAAAGATGCCGAACTGCGATACGCTCCTATCGAGAAGATAGCACTCGCTCTAGTGCAAGCCACGAGAAAGATGGATCGATACTTCCAAGCCCACCCCGTCATTGTACTCACGGACCAGCCGTTGAGAAGAATCTTTAGAAAACCTGAATCTTCAGGAAGAATGCTAATTTGGGCTATCGAGCTCGAACAATACGGGCTGCAATACAAAGCTAGACCAGCCGTTAAGGCCCAAGCGTTAGCTGACTTTATAGCTGAGTTCACATTCACAAAGGACACAAAGACAGATTTATTGGAGGAAGAAGCAGAAAGTCCATGCCTACCGTCTCCGGAGACATATACAGATACGTGGGTCATCCACGTGGATGGAGCAAAAAATCAAGAATTAGCTGGCGCAGGAGTTTTCTTAGTTGGACCAAACGGCCTGGAGATGCGATACGCCATCAGAATCCTGCAGCCATTGTCCAACAATGCGGCTGAATACGAAGCGCTGCTGGCAGGACTCAGAATTGGAAACAGTTTCTCTATCGGAGCCACTCCCGGTGGGGAGAAGGAAGACAGAACACGTTTAAAGATCCGAGGAGATTCCAAGCTAATAATGGATCAGGTTCTGGGGAACTCCCAAGCCAGAGAACCCATCATGGCCCAATACTTAGCCAAAGTGAAGCATGAGTTGTCAAAGATACAGGAAAAAGGCACCCTGGTCACCTTTGAGCACATTCCTAGAGAAAACAATGAAGAGGCCGATAGCCTCGCCAAGATGGCAGCCAATCCGGAAGCCTCAGTACCCAGTGACGTGCGCTATGGAGAACTGCCTACACCTTCTTTCATGGAAGAGCAGGCATCGCTCTGTGTGGAAGAAATGGAAAATGATTGGAGGATCCCAGTGATAGAATATCTGAAACATGATAAACTACCGGGAGACCAGACAGAGAAGAAGAAAGTCCTAAAACGGGCGGCACGATGCACATATTATAACGGAGAGTTAATACGAAGATGCTTCTCCCATCCGGCCGCTAAATGCATAACGGAGCAAGAAGGCTTACATGTGTTACGTGAAATTCACGAAGGGATATGTGGCATGCACATTGCTAGCGACACCCTGGCAGCCCAAGTCTTTCAGTCGGGATTTTACTGGCCCACCATTCGACGAGATTGTCATAACTTCGTGAGAACCTGTCAGAAATGCCAGGAATATGCTAAGATTCCTCGAAAACCTGCTGTGCCAATTTCAGAAATAGTCGCACCGTGCCCGTTTGCAAAATGAGGGATTGACATCCTAGGCCCGTTTCCAAAGGCTAGATCTCAGTTAAAATTCATGGTCGTAGCGGTAGACTACTTCACAAAGTGGGCCGAAGCTGAGGCGTTAGCTACCATCACCACCGAAAAAATTTGGCGTTTCTTCAAACACCAAGTCATCATGCGATTTGGAGTACCACGCGTGCTAGTTAGCGACAACGGGACACAATTTACGAGCCAGTTCTTCAGGGATCAATGTGCAGAGTTCCAGATAGAGCAAAGATTCTCCTCTGTGGCACATCCCCAAACCAACAGCCAGGCGGAAGTAACTAACCGCAGCATCCTTAGTGGCATCAAAAGAAACTTGGAAGGGTCCAAGAAGAAATGGCCAGACGAATTTCCATATGTACTATGGGCCTACCACATGACTGTCAAGGCCAGCACGGGAGAGACCCCGTTCGCGTTAGCATTCGGAACCGAAGCTGTAACACCAGTCGAGATTGGCATGATGAGCCTCCGGGTGGCTCACTTCAAAGAAGAAAATAATGAATAAAGGTTACGAGCTAACCTCGATACTCTACCAGAAACACACGAGGAAACCCTCCTGAAAACCCTGCACTACAAAAGGAAAATGGCACAATATCACAACCGGCAAGTGAGGGAGCGATTGCTCAAAACCGGAGATTTAGTGCTTAGAGACAGACGGGCAGCAGGACAACGTATGGGAAAACTCAGTCCAAACTGGGATGGACCGTATCGTGTCACCCGCATTGTGGGAAAAGGAGCATACCATCTGGAAACGCTCGAAGGAACGCCCCTTCAGAACTCTTGGAACATCGCTCGGTTGAGGCTATACCACGCCAGGAGCTAATCGGGTAACATCAAAGTTATTCTAATAAATGAATATTGAGATATTCACCGTGCGTTTGCTACTGGTAATATGCAGGTAGCGAAGAATGCTAGGGGTGAAAATCCTATCCTTGTGATGGCTGGTCTTGATCAGACAACTCATTAAGACGAGGCACGCCCTGGCATAACAAGGCGTTTGGGAGTGAAAATCCTATCCTTATGGTAATCGTGCTCACATAGACGGCCCATTAAGACGAGGCACGACCCCAAACGGCTCCCCGGAGTGAAAATCCTATCCTTGCGGCAACCGTGCTCACATAGACGGCCCGTTAAGATGAGGCACGCCCCGGAATCCTTGGGAGTGAAATCCTATTCTTGTGGTAACCCCATAAGGAGAGGCACGCCCCAAGGAGAGACTAACTCCGTCCTGGAAGTGAAAATCCTATCCTTGTGGTAACCGTGCTCACATAGACGGCCCATTGAGACGAGGCACGATTCCACGGACGAGAGGTACAACGCTTGGGGGTGAAAAGTCCTATCCTTGTGATGGCTGGTCCTGATCAGACAGCTCACTAAGACGAGGCACTCCCCAAAGCCTATCTGTGGCGAAAGGAACAAAGACATCCCAACTAGTAGCCGCGCGGTTGATACCCGGTGAAGCGATGTTGGAGCCTATCTGTGGCGGAAAAGAAACAAAGAAATCCTAACTAGTAGTCGCGCGGTTGATACCCGGTGAAGCGATGTTGGAGCCTATCTCTGGCGGTAAGGAAACAAAAGAAATCCTAACTAGTAGCCGCGCGGTTGATACCCGGCAAAGCGATATTGAAGCCTATCTGTGGCGGAAAAGAAACAAAAGAAATCCTAACTAATAGCCGCGCGGTTGATACCCGGTGAAACGATGACAGAGAGGTGACCATACTACAACAACAACGTTGAAACAGACGTAAAGCCCCCTCTGACAACGAGGGACGGCAGGAATATAAGTGCAGCAGATGCGGAAGCAACGCTGATTTACACTCAGAGAGAATCGAAGGATATAATGGACATGCTACTTGAATGCAGCTGATGAAAAGCTAACGGGATACAACGCGAAACTATGCGTCTGTGGAAACCTAACGCCAAACGTCCCGTGCGGACAAGTGATCAAACGGCATTATGAAGAAAAGCAGATAAAGAACTTCTATCCAAAAAGAGTGGATTAGCCAAGTCAAGGCCCATATTGTTTGAAGTACAAAATATAGACGGGCCCGTCAGCCACAAAAATGTAAAGCATCTAAACAACAAAAGGTCTAAAGATTGGGTGGCGCGTTGACCCCTCCTTGCTGAGCAGCTTTCCACTGATAGAAACCGCTATCAGTAATGGAGGAAGCTCTCTTGTCAAAATACGCAGAGAGATCTTCAATACGGAGCTCCTCAACTCCATAATGATGCATCACGGCTTCTGACATGATTCCCCCACCCTGCTCTAAGTACCAACGGTTCTTCTCAGTGTTAAGGGAGGAATCGGCAGAAAGCTCAGCATTCCTCTGTCTCTCCAGACGCAGGTTATTCTCCTCCTGAGAGAGGCGTATGGCCAGATCAGCGCGTTGTCGCTTCTCCTCCTCCAAAGCTAACTTAGCGGCCTCCAACTCTTGTTTGACCGCGATAGCCTCTCCCTGAGCAGTCTCCATACTTTCGTTGGCAGCAGCAAGGGCATTTTCAAGACGTTGCCGCTCTTCCAGCAGCCTGTTTACCTCTCCTTGCCCGTTAGCTGCAGCTCTGGCATTCTCTTCATCCATATAGTGAAGATGGCAAAGCATAGAAAATGCCTGAGAGCGAAGGAAATTGATGCGCCCCTGCTCGCCCCGAGCCACAAAGGCATCCCTCTCTCTTGGAAGAGACAGAATCTCTGCCACCAGATAAGCGGTAGAGGAAATCACGGTCTCATGATCAGCATCGGCAGGAAACTGCAGAATACTGTCCCTAAAGGAGCGCAAGCTAACGTGATGAGTCGGCATGAGAGGAGGATCGTAGGGAGAGATACCAGTCATTAAGGCAGGGGCGGGGCCACCCCTCGCAATAGTTGGATGGGGCATCGGAACAAAGAATAATGCACCAGGAGAAGCTGGCCGGCTAGTGGAGCCCTCCACGTTAGGCATCGAGACCTCATTACCCCCGGGCACCTCAGGATTAAGGGCATCAGAATCATAGCCCGTTGGGGTGTGCGCGGAATGGATCGGAGAACTAGGAGGCACATGGGGTTGACCGCCAAAATCAACAGGTTCCGATTGATCAGCAGATACACCCTCGCCCCCAAGGGCACTCGAACTACGATTCGCGGCCGAGGAAGAAGGACTATTCGGGAGATCATAGCGAGCCTTCTTCTGACACTCGCGAAGGACATCAGCGATACCCATATCTCCCTGGGAGGTAGAAGGGACAGAAGCAGCAACGACTTCCTAAATAACTCAGAACGTGATAAGGAAACGGTGCAAAAAAGAAAGACTAAAGTTTTAAAAATGTTCACCTGAGTGGTGGAGGATACAAGAGGAATCCCAACAGGAATCGGATCAACCGTAGCCTCTGAAGAGACAACGGTCTGGGACGAAACGGATGGGGCAGCACGTGCTTTCCTAGGCCGTTTCTGTCTTACAACCCGAGGGCCCGTAACGCTAGCGGTAGCAGTGGCCTCCCCTTCCTCGGCGTTAGCAGCAGCGGCAGCAGCAGCCCTAGCTTCAGCGACAACTTTCTTTTTCGCCTCCTGTTTCCTCCTCCTTCGGAAATACTCGGGCTCCCAACCAGGCGGAGGCACTGCACAATCACAAAACGTTAGCGTTAGTACTTCTTGACAACGCAAAAGAAAAAAGGTCAAACGCTCACCCTTCTTGCACTGTTCCACGGGCAACCCGTTGGCCACTTTTCGGGCATCAACGCTAAAATCAAATTGAATCAGCGTCTTCAACCAGCCATCCTCCGGGTCGGAAAGGGGTTTCCAATGACCCCAAGCCCCATCTTTAATTGTTTCGTTGAAGCCAGCCCTCCACAACGGCTCAGGCATCTAACAATAAAAAATTCCTCTTTCCAGTGAGGAATGGAAGACTCAGTGCCCATTAGTTTCCAAGTAAAGGGCTTCAAAGAACCGTCTTCATAGCGAGGCGATATCGATATCACCCCTTTACGGGAATACAATTGGAAAATGTCATGAAGCAATGCTAAGGTGGGAGATTCTATTCCCTTGAAACGGCACAGTGCGGCAAAAGCACTAACAACGCAAATCGCGTTAGGACTCAACTCAGCCGGAGCCAAATCAGAATCAGCCAACAACAATTTTACAAGCGGGTCAAGAGGGAGACGAAACCCATGATCGAAGAGCTTAGCATACATCACCCGGTGGGGAGAGGCATAGCTACTGTTTCACACCACCACGGTAGGAACAAGATCGCTACCTTCCCCAAAGGCTAACGCTACAGAGGCTAACGGGGCCCTACCGGCTCCTCTCACAGACCTCCTGCTTGGCTCAAAGAGTTATCTCACCCCCAGAGGAAACCACGCGTCAGGATTAACGCTCCGGCCATTATCCTACCACGGCAATATCTACCTAAACACCTACCGCCGAGGTAGCGTATCACGATAAGGGCGAATCACAGACCCTAACGCGAGCGATAGCTCCGTACCCGTTTACTCGGGCGGGAACGCCCCCTTTCTTCTATAAATACCTCCCCCACAAAGGAGGCAGGTAAGCGGACTTGACTGGCCAAAACTCTGCCAATTTCAGTACACCTACTGACTTAAGCATCGGAGTGTTTCCGCCGGAGACCCCCTCCGGCGCATTGCAGGTACCGTGGACCGTCGCGCACACTGATCTGAGAAGAGCTGCTCCGCCATACATCCTTCGGCAGAAGACAAATTATTATCATGCTAGGGCAATACGGTGTTTCACACTGAATGTCTACAGCTTACCACCCACAAACCAACGGCCAGGCTGAGGTGTCCAACGGGGAAATCAAATCTATCCTGGAGAAGACAGTCAATCGATCACGCAAGGACTGGAGCTTGAAATTGGACGACGCCTTATTGGTTTATCGTACAACCTTTTTGAGACTCCCACAGGCATGACACCGTATAGACTCGTTTATGGCAAGTCGTGCCACCTCCTAGTAGAGATAGAACATAAGGCTTTCTGGGCGATCAGAAAAGTCAGTATGGACATTGATGAAGCTGGGAAGCAAAGGCGCCTTCAGATCCAAGAGCTAGAAGAACTCCGTGATGATGCCTACGAGAATGCTCTAATTTTGAATAAAGCTTTGAGATAGGATAGAAGGTTTTGTTATATAATTCTTGCCTAAGATTGTTTGCAGGAAAGTTGAAGTCCAAGTAGACGGGCCCATACGTCGTCACGAACATATATGACTATGGCGCCGTCAAAATTCGAAGCTTAGACACAGGTATCGTCTTTAAGGTCAACGGACACCATTTGAAAGCTTTTTACGAAGGTTTCAAACCCTTCATGACTGAGGAGACCGAGGTGGTTGAGCCACCAGAACAAAACTAAAGCATGCTTTGAGCACCCAAGCCTAGACGTTAAATGCAGGCGCTTGTGGGAGGCAACCCATGGGACCAGCTGTGAAATATTTCCTTTTTCTCAGGACGATATTTTATTCTGCTTCTGTACATTTGTTTTATTATTTTCTTTCCTTAATTTTCTAGATTTTTATTTCCTTTTCTTTTAAATTTCGTATCTATATATATTTGTGTTTAATTCCTTTCTTTTCTTTGCTTTTCTTTCCTTTATTTTCCTTCATTTATTCCTGATCCCCTCTTTCTTTCCAGAATTATTTCAAATTCCCTTTTATTAGGGAGTTGATTTAATTCTTCCCTTTTTCTTCTCCTTTATTGATTTGAACTTTAAAATTCTAATTTAAAGGACTGATTTTATTTCTTTCCTTTACAGTTAGGATTTTATAGGCCAAGTCATTAAAAGCAAGGAATAGACAAAAGGGGAAAACCAAAAGTCCACAACCGTTACATCCCTTCTTTCCTTTTAAACACACAAATCAAGTCTCTCTCTCTCCTTCACTTTACTCTCTTTCTAAATGAACTCTTCACTTTCTCTTCCTCTCAAAATCCTCCAAACCATTCTTCCATGGCCCGTTCTAAGACCACTGCTTCCAGAAGAGACGTGCCCAGCCCACGACAAACAGTCGCCGCTTCCTCCACCCCAACCACAACACCACCACCAGCTCAACCAAACCCTTCTGCCACCATAACTCCCAAACCGGCCAAGCAAACACCACCACCACTCACCACCTCCACTGTCCCAGCTGTCACTCCAGCTACCGCCGTCACAAAAACCACAAAAACCCCAAAAACCCAACCCAAAGCGGCCCCCAAACCATCACTACCCATATCGCCCCCGTCGTCCACCCCAAAACCAAAAACTCTTCCTCTACCGCCTCCCGTCGCTCCTCCAGCCATGACAGAGGAGGAATCCTCCTCCGACGAGTATGAGACTGGATCCGAGGAAGGGTCCAACGACTCTGAATAGCAACTAGCTGTTGCCACATCCCCTACACCATCGAACGCCTCGGGCGCGACGGTCGCTGCCGCCACAGATCCAGACGCCGAGGACGATGGGCCTGAAGAGGACTCCGGTGAGGAGGATGGCCCAGACTACACCACAGAGGGAGTTGAGACCACTAACCACGCCGCCCAAGGCAAACCAGTCACCACACTAGAGCCCGAGCTCCAGATCTTCGGCGAGACGCCCTCTGACATTGGCCTACCCTTGGGTCGCGGCATGACCTCTCGAGGGCGCTTGATAGATCCCGTCAATTACAATGAGAAAGCCCCCCCGAAGCCCAAGAAGGTCCAACTGTTGGTGCCTAAGGATGATTCCGAGGTCGATGAGGATAGCATTGAGGATGAGATTGAGCGGGCAGCTGAGGAGTTCGCCCAGGAGGTGAATGATTCCCTCACTGCCATGGCAGTCGATGAGGATACAGAGGAGGTTGAGACCCCCCTAACTCACAAGAAGCGAAAAGCCTAAGCAGTTCCAACCACCGCACGCAAGTCCCTCCGTGGATCCAGAAGCAAGTGCAAGACACCTGTCCCCACCCCTGCTGCGCGTTCTGCCTAGGATCGTTCAGGCACAACAACGCCCCTGGCCCAAGTCATTCCAGACCTCAATAATCTGAATGGTTGGCTCGACTTCCCTGGCAAGCCCAGCCACGACCTTACACGGTAAGCACTTGGTACCTTGTGCTTTGCTTGATTATGATATGCTTGATAAAATGGGGGTAGGAGATAGGGTGCGTGAACTGATTCAGAATATTGGGTGGAGTGTTATGTTTGATTTTGAGTATGCTTCCTTTCTTGAGTTGAGTCATGAATTTTATGCGAGTTTTTGGTTTGATGCTGATCGGTTAAAATAGAAAGGAAAGGGTGGTCTTCATCTAGATGCTGATAGGGTTGTTAATTTTTGACTTGTCAATGAGTGGTCACACCTCTTATTAGACCAATTTAATGTCATGTTGGGGTTTATCCAAGAGTCTGACCTAGGTGCCCCATGGTACTTAGGTGCCTTTGCTGCCTACCCTGAGTCGTTTGATGTCGACTCGGCATTTAGGGAGTTGACTGGTGTCCCAACTGCCAAGTATAGCTCCCGCCTCTCCAAAGCCCACCAAATCCCCGACCCAACCCTCCGTATCTTGCATAGGTACATCGCTTACACTTTCGCTAGTAAGGTCAACTCCTTGGGCCAGATATCTGTACAGGAGCTATTTTTCCTTTGGTGTATGCATAAGGGTCATAAAGTGAACTTAGGTTACTGGATTGCACATGAATTAAATGCCATTATCACTAATGATAGAAATCCAGTCCTAGGCTCCCTCATTACTCGCCTCGTTGTCCAGCATCGTGCCCTAGATGTAGATAGTTGCAATCTGTTCTCTCCCATTGGTTTTAAATTATTAAACGTCCGTACCCTTGATAGTATGGGCTACTTTCACTTGGAGGGTCGTGTTTTGTGTTTCAGTACAGGTTGCACAGATCGGGCGGATCGCATTTTTAGTGGCCAGACCTCGCAGCTGACGACAACCCTTCCACCTCTCGCCCACCGCGTACTGCTGACCATCCCAGGCAAGACGCTAGTAGTTCGTCTACTGCTGTTTTCGAGATGAACGCCCTACTCCGTGAGCTGATTGCCCTCGTCAAGCACCTTCCTAACGAGCTTGCCTCCAGACTTCGGCCTCCGGCCAGTCCTTGATTCCACCTTACAAACAATCCATCTTTGCCTTCGAGCTGGTTTTGTACTGTTATTTTTCGGTTGCACTATTTTTCTTTTTCTTTTCTTTTGAACTATTTTTTCTTTTTGTGTGAGTCCCATTCTCGCATCGGGGATGATGCGCTGCCTTAGTGTGGGGATGGGACACTTGTGTGTTTGAACTTTTTGGTTTGACCGCATGTTGCATACTGCTTGCCCTTGCACTTGCATGATAACTTTTGATTGGAGTTTTTGAAACATTATTGCCTTGCCAAAATGACACTGACACTGCCCCTGTTTTTGAAAACCCCTTGGTTTGAATGAATGGTCTAGGCACCTTGTACAGGAATCACTCACTCACTACACATATTCACTCGCACAACCACACTGCCTGTTAACTCCTATATCCGTGTCTTGCCCTAGTCGCTTGTAGTCATTTGTTTACCCATGTGAGCTCTTTGCACTTTCATACCATATTTTTTCTGAGTGAATGCATGACTTTGTACTAGCTGGGTTTGCATAAGACCCCTGGGTATAGGCACCATTAGACGTGGGAAAGCGATGAAATGATTAAAAACTTTGCATTCTTTCTTCTTATCTTTTTCCTTGCTTTTATCTTGCCCCTGCCACTCTTCTCACCTTCTTTTCATCACCCTTCTAACCATTTGCGCCTCTCCTTTTCTATTCTTAGCAGGTGAGAGATGTTCTCTGGTAGTAAGCAAGGTGAGGCAAAGAGAAACAACACCTTTAGTGTGGGGGTATTGAGTTGCGAGACCTAAGAAGATGAAAGCCAAAGCGGACGCTGATAACAGAAACACAACATCAAATCGCTAGACCAAGATGCTGAAAGCAGTAGTATGGCAAGCAACCACGGAATAAAAAGAAACAGAATCTCAGTGTATCAAACAACCAGACCAAAACGCTCAAGTCATTCAATGAGCGATGTGGAAATGAGAAGCTAGACCGAGACACTGAAAGCTATCATACGTTGAAGCCAGGTCAGTCGATAGAATTTTTGCTGCTCTAGTCAGTCAGATGAAAACAAATTGTACACGCCCCTTTTGCTTAAAATAATTTCTAAAAAGATATAAAAAAAAAAAAAAAAATTATTTGAGCAAACGAAGAGCGTAATTAAGAAGCGGAGCAGCGCGTGAAGAAAACCAGAAGACTGACAGCACTGAGAAGAAGAATACCCCACTAATCATCCAGTGCTCTTTGCCTTGCCCTCCCTGCTGCCAATAGGAGGCTCTCTCGCCACCTTGCTTTTTCCAGCTAAGAAACTCTCTATCCTTCACTCTCTCCCTCTCTTTGAACCCTCTCTCCTTCTTCCGTATTTTCTTGCTCTACCCTTTGCAAAGATTTTATGATTGTATGATTGCCCACGCATGTGTTCTCCGTACTCGGGTCGCTATTGCAAATCTGGTTTTGTGAGTTGTCATTTGCTTTGTTGAGTGTAAACACCTTGCCATGATCCTTTTTGAGTTTGAGTGCAAACACTATTTTCTGTGTGAGGATTGCTTGCGACTAGCTAGACATGGGAAAGTCTCTCCCTTGGTTTCGTTATTCCTTGGGTTTGATGTGGATGCTATCTAGGTAGGAGGTTGAGCCGAATTTTGTGCTTGTGTGCTGAGTGTGCTTTTCCTATATGGCTTTTTGTGGAAGACCGTCTGTTCTTATCAAGGGGCTGTTTTGAGTTTAATGCTCGAGGGCGAGCATTGGGGTAGTGTGGGGGTGATTTGATATGATGCATTTTGTACTAATTTTCCGTTCCTTTCCTAGCCCTTTGTGGGCATATTGCTACTGATCTCCTTCTGTTTTCATACTATTTGACAGATTAGAGCTTTTGGGAAGGAAATATCGAAAAGATGCACTTTCCATGAATTATGGGCGGACTTGAGCAGTGAGGCCTAGCAGCAGTTAGCAGACATCATGCAGGCAGCAGCTTGCCCCTGCATTGGTGCGCACGCGACAGTCAAGGACTCAAGCGCGAACAAGGAAACTTCCTTTTTAAGAAGGAATCAACTGATCTGTCCCAATCAATTCCAATCTCACCTATTTTGGCAAGAAGAGATTCAAGATCAACTCCAATTAAATTAGGATTTCCCTTTTTATTAATTTCTATTTTGGGAATTTCCCTTTTTGTAATTTTCTTTTATAAACCCTTTTTGTTTTAGGGTTTCGGACTTCTTATACCCCATCTTCTATCTTCTTCCATCTTGGAATTCTGAACTCTCTCTACATCCGGCACCCTTGTACTTCTGATCAATAAACCAGAGCTTGCTCCGGCCGGTAATCAATAAGGTTTTTTCTAATTTCATCTCTTTTCTTTATGCTATTTTATTTATTTATTTATTTTAATTCTAATATGAGCGGCTAAGCTCATTTGCTCTTGGTAGGATCATCAAAGGTTGCTTAATAAGGCTGTGAGGTCAAATTGAAATTAATATATCCTTGATTGGTATTTAATTATTTAACGATTTCTTGTTAATTCTACTAGGTCTACTTCTAACCTGATCAACTAATTGTTTGCCCTAGGCGACTAAAGTCATCACTGCGGTTATAACTAACGTGAAGCTGCAAGGTCAAGTAGACAACCAATCAGCATCATCAGGTCACTAGTCTCGTCTGATTGGGCTAAGTAAGTAATCAGGGTAGAGCCTCGAACGTACTGAGTGTCTCGCCCGGGGCGCGTCTTCCTTCATCTTCATAGGCCTTCGAGTATTGCTCCCATAAACAAACCTTGGGGGACGGCGAAGCGTCAAGACTACTCCATAAACGTACCTTGGAGTAGTTTCTTGTACGAAAGGAAGTAGGGGGCCTAAACGTACATGGTCCCTATAGCGCGTCTATTAGCGACGGATAGAAGATCATTGCACCAATGATCAACCGACTTTGAAAGCAACCCGAGATAGATTCCTACTGGGAACTCCCTTCTCTATTGATTCATTACTCATTTTATTACTATTTGTTATTGCTTTCTTAGATATTAATCAACCAACTCTTAAAAACTCCCTCTTTACTTGTTACTGTTCTGATCTGTTTGCCCTTGCCACACAACACAAGATAGTGTTCACCTTAGTCCCTGTGGATCGACCCTGTACCACTATACACAGTTTAATTGTGCACTTGTTACAGAAATTATATATTATTTTTGTGGTGTCTCGACAGCACGTCAACCTTGTAGGGTAAAATTAAATACATGCTCGCAAGTACACTTTTCTTGCCCCTTTTTATTTATTAAACGCTTTCCATATATATATATATAGTGTTTCTATGCATGATTATTTAGAATCGTTAGAATTTAAAAAATCAATCAATTCACATGAATAACTTGTTTAAATCACTCGCTTTAAATGTCATGAATAAATGTTTATTTTTATTTATGCTTGTATTAAATGCATGTGCTTGGTGGCTTCGATCCCACACCTCGAATTTTTTACTTTTTCCGCATTCATTAATTCGGTACTTTGTTAGTTTTATGCATGATTAGATCACCTAAAAATTAGGATTAATCGTGCATGGACCGATGATGATAGAGGGCGTCCGCTTTAGTAAAAATTAAACGATAATAATTTTGTTAAAAAATTAGTCTCGACCAACGCAAATACTAAAACTGCGATTCCTCTGAGGGCTCATTTACTTGTTGTTTTAAAAAATAATTAACACCCCTCTTTATAAACTGGTAACCTTTTTTAAGGATGTGACTCGGGTGCCTAACACCTTCCCGAGTCCATAAATCGAACAAGAACCGTTGTTCTCAGGTTTAGACCCTTTTATTGTGCCTTAGTTTTTTATTTCATTTTCTTTCCTTTTTCCGGACTTAAGGTTCCCTAAACCTTTAGAAATAAATAGGGTGGTGACTTCATTGCATTATGTGAGACGTCCTTTTTGTCTCACATCCTTCCCGAACCGCTCGCGAAATCGAAAAGGGAGGGTGCGACAAGGGGCAATTACAAGCAATTTGGAGAAAAAAAGCTAAAATGAGCGATTATGGAGCATTCTAGAGAAAGACTGTGTCTTCACAAATCTCTGCCCATTGTTCACGCGTTGAACACTTGTTCCTTCTAGTAGTCCGCAAGCTCTAGTCGTCGCAAGTAAAACTCGAAGTTGCAAAACCCCATTAAGTCATTTCTACTAGGTTGGTTCTCACAGGTTGAGTTCAGGTCTAGAAATTTGATTCAAGATCCTCACTTGAAATCAATTAGGTTGGTTCTCACAGGTTGAGTTCAGGTCTAAGTTCGTACTTATTGAGTTAAAGTCTTCCGTTGCGTACAAGAAATCCAATCCTTGAACTAGATCGTCGTCGAGCGCATCCTACGCACCTAAGATCGTATCACGTAATTATGCAATACTATTCCATAAGTCATTTTGGTGCATTCATACAATTCTTCATAGACTCGCCATGGTTTTCTAATTTTGCCAAGCAAAATCCTTGATTTAATGTATTTTGTGCACATTTTCCCTTCCTTTCCTAGCCCTTTTCAGATCTTGATGCTACTGATTTGCCTTTATTTCTTTACTTTTAGCAGATTTGGGCTTTAGGAGAGGAAATTCTAGAAAGATACATTATCTGCTAGACTTTGACGGATGTTGAGCGTCTAGGCCTAGGTGCGGATAGAGCCTAGCTGTCGAGCGCTGCAGGTGCTTACAACTCCGACACATAAAATAATATTCCATAATATAATCTCCAGCGGATTCCAATCCTATTCCCTATGGTTTTCTATTCCAGAAAGGATTTTACTTCCATCTTTTGTAATTCTATTAGGAGTAGAATTCCTTTTTTTATATTTTCTACTTTTGGAACTTCCTATTTTGTAGCCTATATATATGGCTTCTAGGTTTAGAGTTAAGGAAGTTTTTTATCATTATTCTCTCTACCACTTCGGTTGAAGCTCTCCACGGTCGCCGCTGCTTCTTTGTAATAAACCAGAGCTTTGCTCCGGCTGGTAACATTGAATATTATTTAGTATCTTCTTCTCTTCTTTTATGCATTCTTCCATTATTTATTTTATTGTTTTATTGTTATGAGCGGCTAAATCCCTCCATCTTGGTAGAGGTATTTCGATGGTTACTTAGGATAGTCATGAGGTTAATCTGTGCTTAATAAATTCCTTGTTCGTATTTGTTCACTTGTCAAGATCTTGCCAATTTGCCTAAGGTTAATTAGAAGCCTGATCAACTTTTAATTGAATCGAGGTGATTAAATTCGTCCTTATAGTAATAACTAGCATGAGGCTGCAGGGTAAAGTAGACAACTAGTTCAGAGTCATCACATCGAACTAGTCCAATCTGACTAGGGCAAGTGGTCAACTATTTGCCTCGAACGTACTGAGTGTCTCGCCCTAGGTGTGTCTTTTCTCTGCTTAATGGATCTCTGAGTATTGTTCCCATAAACGTACCTTGGGAGACGGCAGAGTGTCAAGGTTACCTCATAAACTTACCTTGAGGTAGCTTCTCAGACGAAGAAAAGTGGGGGAGGGGGGGGGGGCTAAACGTACCTGGCCCCTATAAGGAGAATATACTTCTACCAGGATTCTTCTCCCATTATATTTCACATCTTTATTTATCTGTTTTATTTAGTTTAATAATTAGTTTAAACAACAACTCTCAAAACTCCCCCCTTGGTTACTATTTTGGTTTGTTTGCTCTCGTCATACACAAAAGTCAGTGTCTACGTCTAGTCCCTGTGTTCGACCTTGTAACCACTATACACAATTCTTTGTGCACTAGCAAGTTTTCTTTATTATTTTTGACAGCTTCGACAACCGATCAATCCTACAGACCAAAGTGGTCTCATGACCTCAACCTCGCTGGACTTCTTTTACTACAATAATTGATTATCATTATGATCATTTAAACATGCAAAAATTTGTGTGAAACTCTTGCTAGCACAACTGGCCACATGAGAGACTTTTCGACAATACAACATATATTAAACAATTTGTCTTCTGACTTGTCATTAAGTCTACAAGCTGCTATGGTAATAATGCATAAATAATAGCATTATTGCCTATGAAAATACAAGATTTATATTAACACAAGTTTAACAAAGCTTTAGTGCAATATCTTCTCACTTGGTCAATAGAAACTTGATCGGTTGTTAAAGCCGTCAAAAATAATAATAAAATCTATCACCTAATGCACAATATAAATTGCGTATAGTGGTAACAGGGTCAAACTCAGGGACTAGGGCAAGACGCTTACTTCAGCGTATGATAGGGAATATCAAACCGAACAAGTAACCAAAGGGGCAGTTTTGAGAGAGTGTTTGATTAACTACTAAAGAAATAGAATAAAACAGAGTAAATAAAAGTATGAAATCGATGAGGGAAAGATTTCTAGTAAAGATCTATCTTCGGTTGCATTGCGGTTAGTTGGTAATTAGTGCAAGGGTATTCTGTTCCTAGTTTATAGGTTTGCTATGGGGTCCAGGTACGTTTAGGTCCCCTACTTTCCTTCGTAAGAGAAGCTACTCCAAGGTACGTTTATGGAATAACCTTGACAATCCGTCGTCCTCCAAGGTACGTTTATGGAGACAATACTCAGATGCCCATGAAGAAGAGGAAAGACACACCTAGGGCGAGACACTCAGTACTTTCGAGGCAATACCCTAATTGGTTATTTACCCTAGTCAGATTGGACCAGCGACCTGATGTCTCTGATCTAGTTGCCTACTCTACTATGTAGCCTCACGTTAGTTATTACTATAGAGATAGCGGTAATTACCTAGGTTCAATTATTAGTTGGTCGGACCTCTAACCATTCCTAGATAAATTGACAAGCAATTGATAAACAAGCAAATACAAACATAGGAATTTATTAAACTCAATTCGACCTCATAACTAACCTACGCAACCTTCAATGACCTTTACTAAGAAGGGGGGATTTAGCTACTCATAACGAAAATTAAATAAAGAAAATAATTAAAGAAAAATTGCATAAAGGAGAAAGGAGGAAAACGCTGTAAATTGCAACTTAATACCGGCCGGAGCTAAAGCTCCAGGATTATTACAAAGCAGGAAAGGCGCTGGAGGCGGACGTATGGAATGAAAAAATCCGATAGGGAAGAAGTCCCTCAAACCCTAATTCGCTAAAGTATTTATAGTAAATAGAAATAGAATCCTAAGTCTAATAGAAGTAGGTTTCCTAAAATATAACTTCTGCTGAGCTGGAATATCGCGGGAATAAATGACCGGATATATCGAATTTCTTCTTTCGAGAGTTTCCTTTTCCGCGTCAGACTTCTCAGCTTTTGCGAACAAACAACTACAATGCCTCGACGCTCAACATTCGTCAGAATCCGGCTGAAAGTGTGTGTTTCTGCAAATTTCCCTTCCTAAGTCTAGATCTGCAAAAAGGAGAGAAACAGAGGCAAATCAGTAGTATCAAGATCCAAAGTGGACTAAGAAAAGGAGAAAAAATATGTATAAAATACACACTATCACAACTCAACTAGAACTCAACCAGTTTCTAGGTATCAAATTCCTAGCACAAAATAATACAATACATGTCAAACAATTTATAAAACAACAACAAAAATTATTAATCAATACTTACAACCTAGCTTCTTAATTCATTTTAGTCATTCTAATCATTTTTACCATAGAAATCTTATAGAACTTACTGATTATTCCTAGTTAATCAAAATTGAATTACTTGTCTTCTAAGAATCAAATTTTGCCCCAATTTTGACAACTTCTTCCTTTAATTTCCTTGATTTTAAACCATCAGAAACTAAATTAAAACTATATAAGGACCGATTAGGAGTAGAAGAACCAAAATCAATCACTAATTAGAACTTAAACACCTACCTTAACCAATTTGGCTTAGAGCAGCATGCTTTTTCTTCTTTCCTCTCCACTCTCTTTTCTCTTTGTTTTAAACTGATCTTAAAACTCAAGTTACATACCTCTGCAACTTGGAATACTTCCTTTTTATATATCTTCTTCAAGTTTATCTTCTTGAGTAGGAGGTGTCGACTTCTGGTGAAAAATCTAACATTCACCAATCATCTTTATTTACTTCACGTGTCCAAAATGAAAGCTCCTACTTAAGTTTTATTTATTTATTTTTAACTCCCTAAACTAATTACTAATTACAATTCACCTCCTTAAACTATTCTATATTTATTATTTATGCCTTGTATTTTTAACCATTTTATTTATTTTTTATTTCACTTTGATCCCTAACTCTCCCGTTGAACTAAGGAGTCCATTACAAGACTTCTTTTCTTCTATGGTGTCTTGAAATTATGACTACAAACCTGATATGATCATGGACCCCTCGAAGGCCAAACTTGACATTCAAGGTATGTTACCTCAAGGTCCGATCACACGGAGCAAAGCAAGAGGTTTGTCCGTGTGGTTTGAAGACAAATTGAGAGGGAAAGAGTGTATCCAAGTTCACCCCAAGGCTGTGCACGTAACTCTTCACGAGGACAAAGATATGGGAAGAATGGTACCTGGCGGCATGCCGCCAGAGCAGCACTCTTCGGAGCGGCATGCCGCTCCGAATTTAATTAAATTGCAACACTCCAAGCGAATGTAGCGGCATACCGCTAGAGCCATCTCTTGCGGGGCGGCATGCCGCCAGACATCAGACCCACACGGATTTTAGGCTTTCAAGCCTTTCTTTTGTTGTACCTATAAATAGTTTTTACTTCTCTTCTTGCAGACTTTAGTTTAGACTTTGAGTGATATTTGTAAGTTGAGAGTACTCCTTAAACTTATCACCTAGGTCCCTAAACTCATCACTTGTTCTTGGAGAAAGATTGCTTGAGTAGAGAACACTCCTCCCAATCTTCCTCCGGGAAATTATCTTGTAATCAAACTACTTCCTTTTGGTGACTGAAATCTACATGTATGTTTGCTTGCTGTTCTGGGTTGATATTCTACAAGTTATACATTTGTTCATTGCTTCCTAACCATCCATCTAGCAACAATCATCCATCCGGGTAACATTGTTTCTTCCTTTCCTAATCTAATTCCGCTGCAAATCCGTGTCTTGAGTGTGAACCTCTTGTTTCTCCATTCAAATCTTGCTGTTAACTCCATTGGCTAGATCCTCTCAAGCTCCATATATCATTCGGCTTACTTACACTAGGTCGGATCATATCAAGTGGTAGCGGAGCTTTTGGCGCCTTGGAGTTTATTTTGTGTTCGTTCTTGTGTCACCTTGCTGAACCATATATGCTCTTGTCTTTCAATTTCGTTTTCCTGATTGTCTTGCGTCAAAAGTGTCTCATATTGCTGCCTAATTCAAGTGGAAATATGTGTGAATGTTATGCCAACTTTTGCTAGCTTAAAAGCTCAAAATCTGAAAAGTGTGTTCTTGGTGTTCATCTTTGTGTTCTTGGTGTTCATGCAAAATTTGAATCAAGAAGGAAAACTTTGATCTGAATTTGTTAGTCAAAAGCTAAGGTCCTTGTTTTCCTTATAAATTATTAATTTCATACACTATAGTGGCCAACCAAAGAACCAATATTCCCTACAAGTGGCAAACATTCTATATTTCAAAGAGAATATTCTCAACATAAGTGGAGTCCTTGTTCCCTTGTCCACGTCCTGCCCTTCACTTGAATGTCCAGCAGTCCTATTGAGTTGTCCAAGTCCTAAACTTAGTTTAAGACTTGAGTCTTAAACTCCTTTAAAAACAAAAACAAAAAAAAAAACAAAAAGGGAGTCTTCTTCTTTAAGTCTTAAACTTAAGTTCCCTAGAGTCTTTTACTCCTTTAAGTCATCTCTTGTTAGTTTTCTTCCTTTGTCCTCCGAATTTCAGAAGTGAAACTCAAGTCTTTGTGCCTAGCGGCATACCGCCAGGATCTCCTCTTCTGGAGCGGCATACCGCCAGGTTCGCTTCCTCTCCTTTCTGAAAATTTTCTTCAGCTTTTCTTTGAGTCTTCTAGAGTTCTTGTTAAGTTTCGTCCTTCCTACTCTTGTGTTACTCTCTGGATCCTTATTGCAAAGATGGTTATGAACAAATGCTTGACTTGAAACACAAGTTTATTTGCAACAAGAAGTTGTGTGGTGAACAAGTTTGTGAAAGGGATTGTTGAGCGATTTGTGAGAACATCTTTTACGAGTGATAAACACGAGTGTTCAAACACGTGAGGGAGAGCTTGTTTTACTAACGTTTGTTGAGTGTGCAGGTACCTTAATTTTAACACAATGAGCAACCGAAGTAGGCCTAATTCTAGTAGTAGTAGGAGTGCCGAGGCCCTTGAACAAGTCCTTGCTGCCTTGGCCTCATTGAAGGCTACTGCTGATCGTACAGAGGCACGCCTCACCTTGCTGGAGGGGAGTATCAAGTCCCCGGTAGCCCCAAAGGAGCTTCCTCTTAAGCCCTCCAAGGATTACCAAGAGCAAGTTAATTGTGAGACCGAAGAAGAAGGTCACATTGACAGTGATGAAGCGCTTGAGCATTTAAAGGGCAAATTCAAAGGGGCGGCCAGCCGTGGCTTCCCAAGTTGTCTCACCACGGAGACCCAAAAACCAGTACCACAACCTTCTAAGCTAGCCATAACCGAGGAGCAAATGAAGACCATTCGAGCCAAGTATGACACTGTCACTCTTAACCGAAGGGATCCTAATGCAACAGGTAGTCGGCCTCTAATTCCTCATTATCATGCTAAGACCACACCACACAACGCCCATGGGTTCTATGAAGAGCCAATTGAGGGTGGTAGTGATGAGTATGAGGAGCCTCCACAATCAAATAGAGGTAGGAGGCAACGAAATTCCACATTTCAGTTTGGAAAGCATTTTGAGGAAACACAAGAACAGAAGGTTGATGACAAGTTGAGTGGTATTAAAGTGCAAATTCCTACCTTTAGAGGCACCACTGATCCGTCGGAGTACCTCAAATGGGAAGGAAAAATTCAACGTATCTTTAATTGTCACCGGTATTCGGATGAGAAGAGAGTCAAGCTAGCTGCCATGGAGTTTGATGATTATGCGGTTAGTTGGTGGGAGAAGGTTTGCAAGGGAAGAGGGGAAGAAGATGCCATCCGGGATTGGGAAGAGATGAAGCGGGTAATGAGAGCTAGTTTGTACCCACCAACCACAAACGGGACTTGCAAAACAAGTTACAAGGTCTCAAGCAAGGTTCCAAATCAGTGGGTGAATATTTTAATGACTTGGAGGAGCTTCTTATCAAGACCGAAACCGATGAGAGTGAGGAAGTCACTATGTCTCGATTCCTCAATGGCCTCAATGAACGGATTAGGTACAAGCTTGAGTTGAAGGAGCTTGATCACTTGGAACCTATGCTCCATTATACCCTAAAAGTGGAAGCATATGAGTCCACAAAGAAGAAACCATACACTAGCCGAAACACCACCCAAACCTACTCATCCACCCCAAAAACACCATGGAAATCATACCCTAAGGACCAACCAAACCCAAAAGACCCCAAAATGGTGAACCCCAACCCAAAACCATATACACCCTACTCTAAGAGTAACCCCTCCAATCCTCCACCAAAACAGACCCCTAACACTTTCTCTACCAACCCAAACCAGCCCAAGAAGTTCTCATCGAACATTCAATGTTACCGATGTCATGGGAGAGGCCACATTTCGTCCGAATGTCCCAATCGACGAGTCGTGGTCATCCGTGAGGGTAACTATGAAACTGAAAGTGATGATGAGATGGAAGAAGAGAATAAGTTGAAGGGAGAGGGAACAGAAAGTAGTGAAGAAGAAGTGGCCCCAACAGCCCCTATGACCTTGGTTGTGAGGAGGAGCATGAGTGCTCACACTAAAGAGGAGGATATCCATGAAGAGCAACGGGAGAACCTTTTTCATTCTCGGTGTGAGGTCAAAGGTAAAATTGTTTCCCTTATTGTTGATAATGGGAGTGTGGTGGATGTAGCAAGCCATCTCCTAGTCTTGAAGCTTGGTTTGCCTACAACCCCACATCCCAATCCTTATTCCTTACATTGGTTCAATGATGATGGGGAAGTGAAAGTGAAAGAGCAAGTTCTTGTAGCTCTTAAGATGGGTGGTTATGAGGATGAACGATTGTGTGATGTAGTTCCCATGGATGCGAGTCATCTCATCCTTGGTCGACCATGGCAATTT
This sequence comes from Viola odorata, assembly GCA_963691705.1. Lineage (NCBI taxonomy): Eukaryota > Viridiplantae > Streptophyta > Magnoliopsida > Malpighiales > Violaceae > Viola > Viola odorata. The sequence goes on along the minus strand of OY829546.1, from coordinate 25,850,371 downwards.
GATAGATGGGTAGTCCATGATGGTCGGACTAATAAGCTTCATCTCACTCACCGTGGGAAGAAGTTCAGCTTTATTCCACTCACACCCATGCAAGTTCGAGAAGACCAAATGCACATGGCAAAAACAAGTGCAGAATTTCAGTTGATTAGAAAAATGAAAGAAAAGAGTGGAGAGAAGAAAGTAAGTTGTGCGAATGAGGAAAAAACCAGCCATGAAAAAAATAAGCATGGTATCTTGAGGGAGAGTGAGTGTAGTTCACAAGGAAAGAAAAGAGAGAAGAAAGCAAAAGGAGAGCTAAATACACGCCATGACAAAAGTAAGCATGGTAGAGAGAGTGAGTCAAAACACTTGAGTGTGGTAGCGAGGGGTAAGGATGTGAGGCGAGCCCTTGTCACTAACAAAGTGTGCCTTGTGCTTCAGTACAAGCCACATTGTTTGAATGCTGCCACTAACCCCATTTCTTCTCTACCAAGTCCAATTGTCTCCCTTTTGCAGGAATTTGATGATGTGTTCCCAACCGAGATGCCTATTGGTCTTCCTCCAATCCGCGGTATAGAACACAAGATAGACCTTGTACCCGGTGCTGCCATACCTAATAGGCCAGCCTATCGATGCAACCCCGAGGAAACCAAAGAGCTCCAAAAGCAAGTCGAGGAGTTGTTGAGTAAAGGTTTCATTAGAGAGAGTATGTCCCCTTGCGCTGTACCCGTTTTACTTGTACCAAAGAAAGATGGTACATGGAGGATGTGTGTTGATTGTCGCGCCGTCAACAAGATCACAGTGAGGTATCGCCATCCCATACCCCGCCTCGATGACATGCTTGATGAGTTAAGTGGAAGTACGGTCTATTCCAAGATTGATCTCATGAGTGGCTACCATCAAATTCGAATGCATGAGGGCGACGAGTGGAAAACAGCCTTCAAAACTAAACACGGTTTGTATGAATGGATGGTAATGCCTTTTGGTTTGTCCAATGCCCCTAGCACTTTCATGAGATTGATGAATTATGTGTTGCGAGAATTCATAGGAAAATATGTTGTTGTGTATTTTGATGATATTCTTGTGTATAGCCCATCTCTTGAACAACATGTGAATCACTTGCGCACGATACTTGACACTTTGCGTGCAAATCAATTATATGCTAAACTTTCCAAATGTGAATTGTGCTTGGAAAGAGTACACTTTCTTGGCTTTGTTGTAAGTGTAGGTGGCGTACAGGTCGATGAGGAAAAGGTGAAAGCCATCCGAGAGTGGCCGAATCCTAAGAATGCTAGTGAAGTGAGATCCTTCCATGGACTTGCGAGTTTTTACCGTCGATTTGTACCAAACTTCTCAACCATAGCCGCTCCCCTCAATGAGCTCACCAAGAAACATGTGACTTTTGAGTGGGGAAGTAGACAAGAGGAGGCTTTCAAGGAACTCAAGGAGAGACTTATGCAATCTCCGGTGTTAGCCTTACCCAACTTCAACAAGGCTTTCGAGTTAGAGTGTGATGCAAGTGGCATAGGCATAGGAGCTGTCCTAACTCAAGAGGGACGGCCCATTGCATACTTTAGTGAGAAACTCAGCGGTGCCCAGCTCAACTACTCTACATATGATAGAGAATTATATGCTCTAGTAAGAACACTCATGGTGTGGGAACATTACTTGCTGCCAAATCAGTTTGTCATCCACACCGACCACCTAAGCTTGAAGTTCCTTCAAGGCCAAGCTAAGTTGAACAAACGCCACGCCAAGTGGATGGAATTCATTGAGCCATTTCCCTACACCATCAAGTACAAGCAAGGCAAGGAGAATGTGGTAGCCGATGCACTCTCACGAAGGTACGCTCTTTTGAACTCCCTTGATGCACAATTATTTGGGTTTTCACATTTAATTGAATTGTATGAGAATGATGAGGATTTTCGTGACATATATGCAGCATGTGCACATGGACCGCATACGCATTTCTTTAGGCATAATAATTACTTGTTCAAGTATGATAAATTGTGTGTGCCACGTTCTAATGTTCGAGAGCTACTTGTGTTGGAAGCTCATGGAGGTGCTTTGAGTGGTCACTTTGGTATCTCCAAAACATTGCATGCTTTGAAGTCTCATTTCTATTGGCCGCGAATGAAAGTAGATGTGACTAACATTGTGAATCGGTGCATTGCTTGTAAAATTGCCAAGTCCAAATCTAAACATCATGCTATCTACATGCCTTTACCCGTTGCACAACACCCATGGGTAGATTTATCTATGGACTTTGTTTTGGGTTTGCCTAAGTCTAGGAATGGCCATGATTCTATCTTCGTTGTGGTGGATCGTTTTTCCAAAATGGCCCATTTTATACCATGTTCGAAAACACATGATGCCATACACATTGCCTCTTTATTTTTCCAACATGTGGTAAGAATACATGGCATGCCTAAGAGTATTGTAAGTGATAGGGACACAAAGTTTTTGAGCCATTTTTGGCGAACTCTTTGGGCGAAGTTAGGGACTAAACTTCTTTTCTCCACCACGTGTCATCCTCAAACGGATGGTCAAACGGAGGTGGTGAATAGAACTTTAGGCTCATTACTTCGTGTAATGATTGCTAAACATGGAGTGAAATGGGAAGATTGCATTGCATTTGTTGAATTTGCCTATAATAATGCTCATCACACTTCCATCGGGTTTTCTCCTTTTGAGGTGGTTTACGGGTTCAAACCCCTGACCCCTCTTGATCTCTCACCTCTGCCTTTGAGTTCTCTTAAGTGTGCAGGTGGTAGTGCCAAGGCTGCAACTGTTAAGAAACTCCATGAGCAAGTCCGCAAAAACATTGAAAGCATGAACGAAAAAGCAGTGGCTAAACGCAATAAGGGCAAGGTTCCTACTTCCTTTGAACAGGGTCAATGGGTGTGGCTTCATTGGAGCAAGGATCGATTCCCACGTGAGCGACAAAGCAAGTTGAGTCCACGAGGGGACGGACCTTTTCAAATTATCCGCCGTATTGACGCCAATGCCTATGTTCTAGATCTTCCAAGTGACTATGGAGGAATCAGCCGTACATTCAACGTCAATGATCTGTCTTTCTACCCCGATGAGGAAGAAGACCCACTAGAAACGGATTCGAGGACGAATCCTTTCGAAGGGGAAGGAGTTGATATGATCACGGACCCCTCGAAGGCCAAACTTGACATTCAAGGTATGTTACCTCAAGGTCCGATCACACGGAGCAAAGCAAGAGGTTTGTCCGTGTGGTTTGAAGACAAATTGAGAGGGAAAGAGTGTATCCAAGTTCACCCCAAGGCTGTGCACGTAACTCTTCACGAGGACAAAGATATGGGAAGAATGGTACCTGGCGGCATGCCGCCAGAGCAGCACTCTTCGGAGCGGCATGCCGCTCCGAATTTAATTAAATTGCAACACTCCAAGCGAATGTAGCGGCATACCGCTAGAGCCATCTCTTGCGGGGCGGCATGCCGCCAGACATCAGACCCACACGGATTTTAGGCTTTCAAGCCTTTCTTTTGTTATACCTATAAATAGTTTTTGCTTCTCTTCTTGCAGACTTTAGTTTAGACTTTGAGTGATATTTGTAAGTTGAGAGTACTCCTTAAACTTATCACCTAGGTCCCTAAACTCATCACTTGTTCTTGGAGAAAGATTGCTTGAGTAGAGAACACTCCTCCCAATCTTCCTCCGGGAAATTATCTTGTAATCAAACTACTTCCTTTTGGTGACTGAAATCTACATGTATGTTTGCTTGCTGTTCTGGGTTGATATTCTACAAGTTATGCATTTGTTCATTGCTTCCTAACCATCCATCTAGCAACAATCATCCATCCGGGTAACATTGTTTCTTCCTTTCCTAATCTAATTCCGCTGCAAATCCGTGTCTTGAGTGTGAACCTCTTGTTTCTCCATTCAAATCTTGCTGTTAACTCCATTGGCTAGATCCTCTCAAGCTCCATATATCATTCGGCTTACTTACACTAGGCCGGATCATATCAAAACCCTTCTAATTTGATTTGGCCCAAAACTGCTTGGCCAAGGGGTCGGCTAGTGCCTGATCAGCTTACCAGCGCCCCCGCCTATGCTGGTGTTGAGGCTCAACCTCAAACCTCTCTTGATACGTTCCTAGTTGCCTAGGCCCTCTTGAGCTGATGATCTATTTCAAAGGTTTGAAATTGATGCGGAAGATAGATAAGACTCACTTCGAGTGAGCGTAGATGGGTTGCTAACCGGCCTAGACGATGCCTAATGAGGTTCTCACAAGGGGTGAGCTTGGGCAGACTTGATAGTCGGCCTGCCGATGTCTTATGATAGGTTCAAGGATAAGGTCTTGCAAGAATCACCACTTGCCGAGCTGCCACCTTGGTTGAATCGAGACCACGATTCGAGCAAATTCAATTTTACTTGCCTAAACCTAGCTTGCCAAACCTAGGAGTAGTGATACGATCCTAGTTACGTAGGATGCGTAACGAGTACTTTCTGATCTAGTTCGAAGGATTGGATTTTTAGAATGCGGAATAAATAACTCTCTTGAGTGCTTAACCCTCCTAGCAACCTATGCTAAGCAACCTAAGCTAACCAATTGAGGTTCTTGACTCGGATCCCTAACCATGTATTCAACTTGTGAATACCAACCTAGGTGAAATGAAACAATGAGGCTTGAACTCTCGGTCTTTTACTTGCAAATTGACTTAAGCGTTCGGACTTAAGAAGCAACAAGGTTCATACGTGAACAATTGAGAAAATACTCTATGTTTTTAATTGATTGAAAATAGTGTGCCAAATAATGAAAAAGGTGGCTCCTTTAAATAGGAGAAACCCTAAATCCTTACAATAGGAAACCTTCTCCTAATAGAACTTCTAATTAATTAATCAAACTAATTATAAATTCCAAAATAAATTCCAAAATAAATCAAAGATAATAAAATTGTCAACCAAATAAAAGGAAAGTCTAAGATTTCCTTCCTTTGGCGCAAAACTGGAACTGCCAGGAGGTGATCACGTCGAAGGTATGGCGTGATCACGTCAAAGACGATGTGTCAAAACTCCTCGCTTCTGTTTCAGACATGATGACGCCGAGAATGGGCGTCATCACGCCGAGACCCATCTGCCAAGTTGTGGCTACTTGTGTTTTGGGCGTGATCACGCCGAGGCTAGGCGTGATCACGTCCAGACTTGTCTTAGGCCGCATCAAGTAGCACAAGGTTTGAGTCCACGAACAAACGGAGTAACACTCCCAAGACAAACTCTCTGCTTTAAATTATCTCAAAAATATCATATATATTATTATGAAGCTAATCGGCTCTTTATATAGGCGCATAACGCATTACAAATATAGTAGAAAGACTAAATAGGAAATAGCTAAATAAGAAATAATCCTAATAGGTAATACTCTAAATAAGAAATAAACTAAGTAGGAAAATAACTAAATAGGAAAATATCTAAGTGTCTAAATAGGAAAATAACTAAATAGGAAAATAGGAAATTCCTAAAATAGTTAAATCCTACTTTGAGTAGAAGTAGGGTTTCTACTCGATCAAATCCGTCCAAATCTTCCCAATAACTTCAGAAAATATAGTCCAGAAGATTCATGGAAGTTTCCGCTCAGTTGGCTAGGGTTTTGGCCAAGCCTCAAGTTGTATGTGGCCTTGGTGCTAATGCTGCGCACGAAAATGTCCACATAGGCTATCTTTGGATCCGCTCGCGAGAATGGGGTGAAACATGTCCCAAATGAAATCCAACACTCTAAAATGGTAGGAAATGTGCTTTCCCCTCTTGGTCCTGGTCTTACTGGGCCGAAACGGCTTGGTCAAAGTGGTCTGACGCGTCTAAGGGTCATGGTCTAGCAGGTATACAAGGCCTGTTGCAGTCTTCATAACAATGGAACATGAAGGAAGGTCCTCCTTGTAAAGTTTCTAGAATTGGCTTTCCTATAATGAACAGATGAAAGTTCAAAGCCATATCCCCAAACAACAGAAAGAACAAAATAATAAGCATACTTAAGCTTCTTATCAGAGTGATTATAAGCACTTCAGACTTACTTGCAAATATGCATTGCCCTCGCTAGAAATGCTCATTGCAATTTTTAGACCTTGTTTTAGCTTAACCTAAAATTATTGCAAACAGGGACATCAAAATTACTTGTTATATGCAACAATGATGTAAAACAGTTTATACCATAATACCTTCTCCATGGCTTCCATATAATGATCCACATTTTTACTAACTTCTTCAGCCAATTTCTTTGTCAGTGGGTGTGAATCTGCACCAGGAGCATCTGGGATAATTGAACCATATCCATCACCTACTCTATAAAATCCATCCAAATATTCCCAATAACATCAAAAAATATACTCCAGAAGATTCGTGGAAGTTTCCGCTCAGTTGGCTAGGGTTTTGGCCAAGCCTCAAGTTGTATGCGGCCTTGACGCTCATGTTGCGCATGAAAATGTCCACATATGCTATCTTTTGATCCGCTCATGAGAATGGGCTGAAACATGTCCCAAATGAAATACAACACTCTAAAATGGTAGGAAATGTTCTTTCCCCTCCTGTCCTTGGTCTTACTGGGCCGAAACGGCTTGGTCAAAGTGGTCTGACGCGTTTAAGGGTCATGGTCTGCATTGGGTTCTCGTCAGCAAAAATGTTGACTGGGTGTTCTCTCAAACGGCTCGTGCGTTTGGGCTCAAACTTGGACACAATCTTGATAACATCTTGAATTTCATGAATCCAAGTGGATCTCACATGTTTGGCTTTGTTATGACTGAATTGGCTCCGACACAGTCGCTGGCTGCGCCTATGCGTTGTCCTCTTGGTAGCTTGAATGTCACCATGGGCCATCTTGAAATCTACTCGTCCAAATGTTCCCAAACTTGGCCACGATCCTCCTAAGACATCAGTTGGTCTTGTATTGACTTTGGTTGCCTGATTTAAGCCTTGTTCCCATGAGTTGGCTCGGATGCACATGAAGTCTTGCGCTAAGAGCCTCCAAGACACCTTCCATGTCATCCTTCACCTAATGGCTCGGTCCAGCAGTGTCTCCTTCATCATATCCATGCATAGAGGTTGTATTAACCTCCCTTGAGGCTTTGAAATTCCCTTGGCTCGAGGTCTTGGTTTGATGGGCCCTAAGGGTGCAGCGTGCGGCATGGGCGGGTTGGGCTCGTATCATCCCCTCCCTCTTCAAAAAGATTCATCCTCGAATCTGTATGCACACCTACAAGAAACCAAATCAGGTTAGTAACATCAAAATAATAAATAATCGAACCATACCAACCTCGCAAATCCATCTTGGCGGTAATGTCCTTGAATATGTTAAGGTGTTAGTTAAGGCTATCGCCCCAAGCGGTCACACTTGCTTGGACTTGCGTTGGGAACCATTTTCAGTGTAAGTGCTGCCAATCCCAAGTTCCTATCTTGAAGGATTCGTTCATCCTTCCATGGTTTCTCAAAATTGCTATCTTCACAACCAAGCGCGCACCATAGCATTTGGCTTATCCATGGGCTATCCGCATTACGTCGATCCCTTTGCTACCACTGATATTAGACAATACACTTAAAGGCAGCAATGTTAAACTGAATAATGTCATAAGATTGATACCGTACATGAGTTTAAGCAACAATCCAAAAATAATAGCATGTGCCGAAAGGTAGTAAGTAAATAAAATAAATAGAAAATGTTCCTTTTATGTAGACTCATACTTACAAACCGAAACATGCCATGAGGACCCAAGTGTCCATTCATCCACTTTTCTTGAAACTCCGAATTGTGGTTGACAAGATGTCTCCATTAGCATCTTCGTGCTCGGCCTCCTCTACAATTCCTTCCATGAGTCGTTAGATGACTCCTCCTTTTGGTTACTAACAATACTCCAAGGAACAATATGTGAAAGTATAATATCCTTAAAGAATATGTTAGTCATACAACAGTAGCTCATCCAATACCCATCAAGCGCATCACGTTCATCAAAATTTTGTAAAAGTTCATGCGACCTATATAAGCGAATGCGCTTGAATAACATTCCCTCAAGTCCAGTCGACTTACCCATAAATTTATCATGAAATTCACACATGGCAGAATGGTTATACAATATAAGCATATGTGAAAATTCAAATAACTTTGTGTTAGGGAAAGGGTACACATTTTTCGGTCTCACCCAAACGCCAAATCGCTTGCACTTTCGCAAGTAGCCTTCCAAGGCATCTAACTTAGCCTTCGGCTCTTGTATACATTCCTTATTGATTAACTTTATTTTAAAATCAGTTTCATATGAATCAAAAAGGTTTGTATACTCACCCAAATCAGATTTAAGAAAAGAAAGGTGTACTATACCTTCTCGGCTAGGGTTTGCCGAAATACTTACTATAAGTGATTGGTGCTCATTTCGTTTCCTTGGCAGTAAGGAATGGGATATTTCTTCTGTCAACGACCTTCTCTTTCTCTGCACATGAGGAGAAACAACAATATAAGAGAAAAAAATGAGTTAGGGTTAGGAAAAGTTAAGCGCAATGGCCGAAAATTTGGTTTTTGATGGCTTGCGCCAAAACAGTTTTTGCATACACAAGGTACGTTCCTCACTTCTCTCCCTATGGTATATTCACTCTCCTCTCTTTTTTTATCAATGCCAACTAATGCATGCCCACTGTTTTCATACAGGTTGTTTTGCTCTCATTCTCTCTTCCCATACTCACTCTTTTCATGGGGGTTATTTTTCCCTCTTTCTCTCTTCCCATGCTCACTCTTTTCATGGGGGTTATTTTTGCTCTCTTTTTCTTTTCTCTCAACACCCAACTTTTTCTTTTCTTTCTTTTCTCTCTCAAAATCAAAATAAGACTCAATGAGTCACTTTTGATCCTCATAAACTTGCGTTGGTGCCAATGGTGGAAGGGTGAACTTTCGCCATCCTTGACTATCTTGTAGAGGTCGTTCTCCCTCCCATGATTGCCTTCTCTTGCTTGCTGCCATGGTCGACCAAGAATGATATGACTCGACCGCATCGGTATCACATCGCAAAGGATATCATCCTTGTAACTCCCAATAGAGATTGAAGCCGAAACTTGCTTAGTTACCTTCAACTCTCTACCATTGATCATACATTGCAGCAAGTAGGGTTTAGGATGCTTAATAGTTGGAAGCTTCAACTTGTGTACAAGCAATGTACTTGCATAGTTTGCCAAACTCTCATTGTCGATAGTCATCGAGCGCATCCTCTCCTTAACTAGGCAGCGAGTGTAAAATAACTCTTCTCTTTGCTCACTCACTTCTGCCTTTCATTGTTCACGCCTAACAACAAGTGCCTTAGCATGATCATGCTTTTCGGGACATGGTGCGCAAGGTGTTGGGCTCTCTCTTGGTGTCTCGGCTTTAGGTACCGCTTTGTTCAGCCACTCCTCCATCTTAATAGCCTTGGTGGTCATATTTTTAATAAAAGACTTCAGCCCTTGCTCCTTCACCTTGTCTGAGACATCAACAACATTAGCGTTTTGGACCAAACGCTTGCTCGACATGCTCTCGTTGCGTGCTTCGTCTTTGGCCCTTAATCTAACCGGGAACTTTCTTCTCTCACCCTCCATCTCGTCACACTTCTTAAGTTTTTCTTTGAGGGCATTAAACAACTCCTTTATCTCCACCTTGTCTGACATGCTTCCTGAAATTTAAAACACAAACGAACCAAGTGTAAAGTTGTCATAGAAAAATTTCTAATCACTTCCTCACGTGTTTAGCTCTCGTGTTTGATCTCTCTAATGCTCTCACCAATAGTTTACCTTGTCTTGGCACTAGCTCCTCCAATTTGCGTGAAATCAAACCGCTAAGACTCGAGAATTTCAAAGAAAGGCTTCCAAAAAGACACACAAAGACAACTAGCTTTGAAGGAATTTTGGATGCTCAACAAGAGATTTAGTTGAAAGGAACAATCAACTAAACAATTGTTTGGCTGGAGTAGAAGATAATATATATAGGCATAATCAAAGAAAAACTTAAATACTCGATAAAAAGTATGCAAACCGTGAACGGTATGCATTGATTGTTCTACCTGAGCCAACTTTTGATCCCCGTGTCCGATTTGAGTGATTCCTTTTGCAATGGGACACTAATACTTTGAAGTATCTTGTATTTTATTTCTTTTCTGTTTTGGCTATTCTCTTTTGATTTTTTTTTAACACACTCAACCACTCAAAAGACACTTTTGTATTTTGTCTTTTTTTTTGACACTTTGGGAGACTGATTTTGTGACTCTTTTTATGGTAGAAAATAAAACAAACAATGACACAACAAATCACACAATGATTTGTTCGACGCATATACAAATGACCTAGAAACCCTAGATCGACTTGACATACTAACACACGGGACGCAAGGAGATTGATGTTAGATCGGAGTGAAGGAAAATCAATCTCAACAAGTGAAAACTTAAATAAAAGCAGTAAAGATACGTTCCTAGTTGCCTAGGCTCGCTTGAGTTGACGATCTAGTTCAAAGGTTTGAAATTGACATGAAAGATAGATAAGACACACTTTGGGTGAGCGTAGGCGGGTTGCTAACTGGCCTAGACGATGCCTAATGAGGTTCTCACAAGGGGTGAGCTTGGGCGGACTTGATAGTCGGCCTGTCGATGTCTTGTGATAGGTTCAAGGATAAGGTCTTGCAAGAATCACCACTTGTCGAGCTGCCACCTTGGTTGAATCGAGCCCACTGTTCGAGAAACTTCAATTTTACTTGCCTAAACCTGGCTTGCCAAAACTAGGAGTAGCAGAAGGTTCGAGTCCACGAACGATCGTCACTCAAATATACTTAAAAATTATCCTGATGCCTAAATGCACAAGTAAATGTGTACAGGGCAAGGCAGGGTCGAACCACAGAGATTGAAGGAATAATGATTCAATTTAAGCGTATGACAGGGAACAAATACAACCAAACGTAAAAGTAACACAGGGGGGATTTTGATGTTGATTAACGAATTAATCAACACAGAAGCGGGAGCTAACAAGAGCTGACAAGACAATTAAATAAGATAGGTATCCAGGGCACGAAAGTAAATCACAATCCAGGGCACGATATATAGAAGCAATTTGAGGGCAAGAAAAACAGTGAAACAGATAATAATCAGATAGGGAGAGATCTTAGTAAAAGGTGTTCTCGGGTTGTTTTCTAGGTCAGTTAATCATTGGCACAAAAATATTCCAGACTCAAGTACAGATCTGCTATAAGAGCCATGTTTCCACGTAGGCCCCCTGCTCACCTTCGTAGGTAGAAGCCACCCCCCATTTTCACATATGAGGTGGCCCACCTTCGTAGGTAGAAGTCACCCCCCATTTCCACATATGAGGTGGCCTTGATGTTTCGCCATCCTCCCAAGCACGAATGCGGGGAGACACTACTCAAAACACCCATGAAGCGGAGGCGAGATAGATCTAGGGTGTGACATCTCAGTTCGTCACGCTCGCATCACATACCCTAAATGACTGTTTACCCCTAGACAAAAGACCTCTCGCGATGACTTTCACTAGGTGTCTACTAATATCTCAATGATTCATGTCAGTTATAACCGAGAGAATGGCGTTACTAATGCAGAAATGAAAACAATTGATTAGGCCCTAGACATTTCTAAATGAGCATAGGATTAAAACGGTAAACAACCATATGCAATAAGAGAATATATTAAGCATGCATTAGGCCTCCTAACCGAACCTTACAACCCTTGAAACACCCTTTACTAAGAAGGTGGTACTTAGCTACTCATACTATAATATGAACAGTAGATAGTAATAATCATGTAACAAAGGGAATAAAAGGAAAGGGATTAGAAGAAACCGAAGGATTAATTAATAATCAAGGAGGAAAGCTTGCTCCTTTACAAACCGGTTGTTGCTTAAAATACCAAGGGAATAAGATCCCTAGAAATTAGGGTAAAAGATGAAGTGATGTAAAATATCCTTGGACAACCGTGCTTACAAAAACCCTAAAACTAAGCTTATATAGTCTAAAACTAGCTAGGGGACAAAATAGCTAAGGGGAGAGAGAAGCAATGGGGAATTGACAGCACATGTCCTTTCAAAGGAATATTCTGGATCTCTGGCACGCCTAGCATCTTCTAGAAGCGCATGGGATCCCGTGCGGATCTTTGAAGATGCTCCTCTTTGGTTTTCGCTTGAGAGAAGAAGCAGACTTATCGCGGGCGAGAGACCGCTCATTGGTCTGGTTAGCATCATGGGATCGATGACAATCTGGTCTTCTAGGGCTTGACGTTGGAAATCCTCAGAAATACTCCAAAAATGCTTCTTTTCAAAAATGCTTCTTTTCACCTGCCAAGGAAGGGACAAAGAAAAGGAGCAAATGGTTAGAAGAGAATGGAGAATGGGAGTCGAGGGCATGAAAAGGGAAGAGGAGAAGATGGAGAAAGAGAGGAAACAGATGAAAAATAAAGATAAGAAAATAAAATAAAAATTTTGCAAAGTTTCTCGTCGTTTCGCTGCTTTCCCTCGTTTAATGGTGCCTATACCCAGGGATATTATGAAAACCTAGACAGTGCCTAGTCAAGCATTTCACTCAAGAATAAAAGGCATGAAGCTCGAAGTGCTCACGGGTTCAATTGTGACTACTAGTGTTTAGGGCAAGATTGGATATAAGGGCTACAGGTCTAGATATGCATGGTTAGGCATAGACGCGATGAATGACATGATTCTCTTATGCATCAAGAGTTAAAAATGCATGCCGATTATGAGGGTTTGAAAATCAGGCAGTGGGAAAACTTCCAAGCAAAGCTAAAATAAAATCCGAAAAAGAAAAATCCGAAAAACATGCAATCATGCAACAAGCGGAAAATAAACATGCAAACAGACACACAAATAAATCCCTCCCCACACTTAGGCAGCGCATTGTCCACAATACGGAAAGGGCACACAAATAAGTTCATGAAAAATTAAAGGAGTACAGTACAAGATAAAGGAAAGCATAAAAATTGTTCAGAATCCTCCTCAAGGGCAAGAAATGTAAAATTGTTCCGGGGGTGGGGTCATTGGGGTGGGAGGTTTCTCTTGGAAACATCAGCCGTCAAGGTCTGAAGTTCTATGAGAATCGCCTGGAGGAGTCGCGTCTGGGCGGGATCATAAACAAGCGTCGGGGTCGAAGGCTTGACTGTAGCTGATGCTTTAGGGGCTCGCCTTGATGTCTTTGCTTGGGCTGGATGGTCCGATGAGGATCGGGGTCTTGACAAATCTGGGTAGCTAAAGTCGCCGCCAGACTTGCCGAAAACCTTCTCCGCAGCAGGAGTACAACCTGTAGAGAAACTCAGCACACCTCGTGAGATACATAAATGGCCCATACCATCTAAGGTACGGACATCTAAATCTTTGAACACTAGGGACTCAGATAGGTTGTTGGCATACAGGTCTAGATTACGCAATTTAACCGCAAGTAAAGAGATAAGGGAGCAAAAAATGGGGCCTCGAGAGCCATTTTGAACATGCAGAATACCCGAGGCAGCCCAAAATCCTAAGTTAACCCTACGCTTATGCTTCATACACCATAAAAAGAAAAGTTCTTGTAATAACAACTGGCCCAAGGATCCAAATCGACCCGAGTAAGTGAGGGCTAGATATCGGTGCACAATACACAAGGCAGGATCAACAATTTCGTGGGCTTTACTAGACTTAGGGTCAAACTTTGCATTGGGGTCATTAGTGAGCTCAGAAAACGCAGCAGTAGCATCAAAAACACCAGGGATCACAGTCAAAGCATTTTTATACAAGGCAGAATTTAACTCATCAGGTTTAACAAAATCAAGCAAACAATTAAACTCATTAAGGGACAGTTGTTCCCATTTGTTAGCTAATCTGAAATTGACTAAACCAGGGGTGGAAGGATTGGGACCAAATTTGCCCTTAGGCTTAAAACTATCAGATTTTACCCAAAAAATGGTGAAGAACTCAAGTGAGAGCTCAACAAAGGTTGGGTGTTCTAAAAAGAACAGTGGTTCCCAACCGATATTAGTAACGAACTCTTGAACTCAAGATTCGACGCCCATCCTAGCCAAAAATTCCAGATCTAGGCGCGCACAGGAGCTAACGCCTTTGAAGTTCAATTGATGCAGTTTATCAATAGAGGGCTTGTCGTTAAAAACTAACCAATCATACAAAATAGAAAGGTCAGATGTCACCTGGGTGTTGTTCGCTCGAGAGGCAGAAGGGGGAACTGGCGTCTGGACCTCGACAGCTGCTGTGTCGGGACCTCGAGCCTTCTTGGAGGTCGAGGCCTTGACCTTCCTAGAAGATGGCAGCTTTCACTTCTTGTCCACCGGCGGTTCTTCTGTCGGCGGCTCCACTCCAGCCGGAGTCTTCGTGTTGCCCTTCTTCGCCGCCGATTTAGCTGCGGCCTCCTTCTCTCTTTTCTTCTTTTCAGCGACTTTATTCTCCGGTGCTCTCTGGGCCTCGAGAGCCTCAACATCGTCATCTTCTTCTTCATCGGCCTCACTGCTCTCTCCAGTACCCTCCTCTTCGTCGGTGGCTGTCTGATCGACTTCCTCCTCCTCTGCGCCGACGGCCTCCTCATCCTCAGGCTCTGATTCGGACACAAGGATGTCCTTGAGGAATTCCTTCACTAAGAGGTTGAGCTCAGGGGCCAGAAAATCATCAATGGCGACATCCAACGGGAGTTTCCTAGCCGCTGGTGACGCCTTTTCAGGGGCGGGCTTGGTTTTAGGCTTGGCGGTCGAAGATCCAAGAGGGAGCTTGACTGAGTGGCCAGATCTGGTCGTGATCGAAGTTGGTGGGATGGAGCCGGTGATTTCGAGGTCAGCGTCTTCCTCAATGGGAGTGAACTCCGCGGCTCGGGATTCAGAAGGTGGGGATGACGCTGGAGGCTGTGGAATAGGGGCGCCATGGGTGGAGGGAGGAGTGGCTGTTTTGAAGGAGGTATGGGTGGTGGAGAGAGATTTTGACAGAGCCGGGCTTTCAGGGCTCTCAGGTTGTGGTCCTGCGGCAAGCTTCTTTATGGGTTTCTTGGTCTTAGGCATGGCTGATGGTAATGGGGAAGGATAGTGGTGAAAGAGACGTTTGGGAGAGAGATAGTGAGTAATTGATGTTTGAGAGAGAGTATGTTTTGTTGTTGTGAAGAGAGTAAGGACGAAGAGGGAGCGTGGGAAAGAGAAAAGGGGTTGACGCAGGCATTAAATGGCGCAGCTTTTTCATTAATGAGGGTCACTTTTTTGTCCTTTTGTTAGACGACGTGGAGCCTTGGGCTTGAAGAACAACGGCCCGTGCGTATCCCAATCACCTAAAAAGGAGAAAAACTTTTCAAAATTTAAAAAGGAGGTAGTTAAATAGGATAATGACAAAAGGAGAGAATAAAGGCTAATGATAGCTAATAAAAAGGAATAAAATCGTCTAGGAAAAGGAAAGGTCAGAGTTTAAAGGAGAAAACCAAGGGGTAAATCACGGAAATAAAATCAGAGGCAAAATAAAAATAAAAACAGAAAAATCTAAAAGATACGGGAAAGATAAAGGGAAGAGAGAGAGATGGAACGGCATATGAAACGCCTCCCATGGGGCCTATTTATGCGTCGGGGCCTCGACGTTGTTATGCTGGTCTAGGTCTCGACAGGTGGAGGGTCCACCATCATTTCTTCCACGGTTGAGGGCTTGAATCCTTCGTAGAAGGGTTTTAGCCTGTGGCCGTTTACTTTGAAAATCATTCCCGTCTCTGGGTTCTGAATTTCCACTGCACCATGGTCATAAACTGTCGTGACCACGAAAGGTCTTGTCCATTTAGACTTGAGCTTTCCTGCAAACAATCGCAAATGAGAGTTGTATAATAACACTTTCTGACCAATAACAAAGGATTTGGGACGGAGATGCTTAAGCTTTGGTCTTGCCCTTGTAGAGCAAGGTATTTTCATAAGCATCATCTCTCAATTCCTCCAATTCTTGGATCTGTAAGCGTCTGTGCTGACTAGCCTGCCCTAGATCCGTGTTTACTTTCCGAATGACCCAGAAAGCCTTGTGCTCTATCTCCACTAGGAGATGGCACGGCTTGCCATACACGAGTCTGTAGGCAGTCATACTAATCGGGGTCTTGAAAGTTGTTCGGTAAGCCCATAAGGCATCGTCTAGCTTTAGACTCCAATCCTTTCGGGATTGATTGACTGTCTTCTCTAAAATGGCCTTGATTTCCCGGTTGGACACTTCAGCTTGGCCATTGGTCTGAGGGTGATATGCTGTGGAAGTTCTATGGTAGACTCCATTCTTGTTTAGAAATGCGGACACGATACGGTTGCAAAAGTGGGTGCCTCGATCACTGACCAGGGCACGAGGTGTACTAAATCTAGTGAAGATATGAGAGCGCAGAAAGTTTACAACCACCTTCGCGTCATCTGTTCTGGTGGCCTTGGCCTTGATCCACTTTGAAACATAATCCACTGCAAGGAGGATATAGACGTGGCCAAATGAGCTTAGAAATGGGCCCATGAAATCTATGCCCCATATATCGAAGATCTCACACACAATGATACTGGTCAGGGGCATCTAATTCTTGGCCCCGATATTCCCTGTGACTTGGCATCGGGGGCACGAAGCGCAAAACAAGTAGTTATCTTTGAAGATTGATGGCCAGTAGAGACCGACTTCTAAAACTTTGAGGGCAGTTTTCTTGGCCGCGAAATGACCTCCTTCAGAATGACAAAATTTTAGGATCGAGGGCACCTCATCCATGGTCACACAACGGAGAATTATCTAATCTGAGCAGTGCTTCCACAAATAGGGGCTATCCCAAATATAGTATTTGGCTTGTCTTCTGATTCTGGTGCACTCGGAAGGGGAGGAGTCTGCTGGGTAGGTGCCAGTAGCATAAAAATTAGCAATGTCAGAGAACCATGGAAACTGGACTGCATGGGCTAGACAAAGTTGTTCGTGTGGAAAAGTGTCACGGATAGGCACTAGCGAATCATCTTCCTGGGCTGGAAGTCTGCTGAGATGATCTGCCACTAGATTTTCTCTTCCTGTCTTATCCTTGATCAAGATGTTAAATTCTTGGAGCAACAAGATCCAACGGATCAATCGAGGCTTTGCGTCAACCTTTGTCAACAAGCATTTCAAGGCCGAGTGATCGGAGTACACGAGAACATGGGTTCCCAAAAGGTACAGTCTGAACTTGTTGAGGGCATAAACAACTGCCAAGAGTTCCTTCTCTATGGTGGTGTAGTTTTGTTGGGCTGGATCAAATAGCTTTGAGGCATAATAAATGACATAAGTTTCCTTGTCTTTCTTCTGACCCAAAATGACACCGAGGCCTTGATTGCTAGCGTCACACATGGCCTCGAAAGGTAAGGACCAATCGGGGGCATGAATAATCGGGGTCGAGATAAGTCTGTTTTTGAGAAGTTCGAAGGCGGCTCTGCATTTCTCATCAAAATCAAAAATAACTTCCTTCTGGAGTAGGCGGCACATGGGTTGGGCAATTTTGGAAAAATCTTTGATAAACCGTCTATAGAAACCGACGTGCCCTAGAAATGATCGCACATCGCGAACACATGCTGGGTACGGTAGGGATTCAATCACCTCTATCTTGGCCTTGTCGACCTTAATTCCCTTGGCCGAGAAAATATGGCCCGGAACGAGGCCTCGATCTACCATGAAATGACACTTCTCGAAATTCAAGACAAGATCGATTTCTATGCAGCGTTCTAAGCACTTCTTTAATTTGAAAAGGCATTCTGAGAAAGAATTTCCATATACCGTGAAGTTGTCCATAAAGACATCGATATTGTCTTCGACTAGTTCAAAGAAAATGCTCACCATGCACCGCTGGAAGGTGGCGGGGGCATTACACAAGCCGAAGGGCATACGTCTGTAAGCAAAGGTGCCGAAAGGGCACGTGAAGGTGGTCTTTTCCTAATCTTCGGGGGCAACTGGGATCTGATGGAAACCGGAGTAACCGTCTAGACAGCAATAATGAGTCTTACCCGCAAGACGTTCTAGCATTTGGTTAATGAAGGGAAGGGGAAAATGATCTTTTCTAGTGGAAGCATTTAAGCGGCGGTAGTCAATACACACACGCCACCCATTCTGGATTCGAGTGGGGATGGATTCGCCACCTTGTCCAATGGTAATGGTGATACCAGTTTTCTTGGGCACAACCTGAATAGGACTGGCCCAAGGGCTATCAGAGATGGGGTAGATAGCTCCCGCATCAAGCAATTTCAGCACTTCCTTCCTCACTACGTCTGTCATTGGAGGATTCAATCGGCGCTAAGGTTTGACGAATGGTCTTATTAGCATCTTCCAAGTGGATGCGATGAGTATATAGTGCTGGCGACAAGCCCTTGATATCCACTATGGTCCAGCCTATGGCTTGTCTGAATTCCTTCAGCAAGGAAATCAGTGCGGATTCCTCAGAAAAGTTGAGCTTGTTGGAGACAATAATGGGCAGAGAGTCATTAGGGCCTAGATAGGCATACTTCAGATGGGAAGGCGGCTCCTTCAATTTGAGGGTTGGAACCAGATCAATGGATAGAGCTAACTTGACATGGTCTGGGCAATTTGGAGACACCGCTGGGGGCTCATATGGGATAATAGCACACTCTTCTAGGGTAGCAACGACGGAATGTAGCTCAGGTGGAGTGGAAAATATCGAGGCCACGACATCTAGAAGAGATGGTGTTAGACTCTTGTCAAGGGCAAATTGTAAAGGGTCAGTAAAGTGAAGTGCATCAATTTCTTGAACAGAGGGATCAATCGCATCAATATAATTAACACTGAAAAATTCAGAGGGGTATCGCATGGCTTCTAGCATGTTGAACTTGATAATTTCCCCATTAAACTCGAGGGTGATGGTCGCATCATGAACGTCAATCTTGGCCTGGGCAGTGGCCAGAAAAGGTCGACCTAGAAGAACATCAGTAGACTTGGTGGAGTCTTCATTTTCCATGGCGATAACATAAAAATTAGCTGGGAATAAGAATTCGCCCACTTAGACCAAAACATCGGTGATGATCCCCTCGGGGTAGATAACAGAATGGTCGGCAAGCTCGATGGCAAGGTTTATAGGTCTAAGAGGTTCGAGGCCTAGATTGTTGTAGATGATCGAGGGCATGACATTAATTCCGGTCCCTAAGTCGCACATCGCTTTCCCGATGTCGATTGTACCGATTCGGCATGGAATGATGAACATTCCTTGATCTTTACATTTCGGGGGTATCTTCCTCTGGATATGGGCAGAAGCGTTTGCTCTTACACTGATTTTGTTAACTTCAGCAAATTTGTTCTTGTTGGTGCATAGCTGCTTCAGAAACTTGGCACAACGTGGCACATTTTTCACGGCCTGGAGAAGGGAAATGTTGATAATCACTTTGCTGAACATTTCGAAGATATCACAGTCCTCATTTTCCTTTTTGGACTTGATCAACCTTTGGGGAAATGGGGGCTCGAGAATCTTGTGAATGTATTCCTGGGTGAATTCGGGTGGATTGGGGTCATTCCTTGGTGAACCTCTAGGAGAGCGGATTCTGTCTTCAGTGACCTCGACAAGTCTGGGGACTTTTGGAAGTTTTGTTCTAGGTTTTGGCTTAAGTTCAGACTCTGGAGAGTTCTCAATATCGGGGTCTGGATTAGCTGGAGGTGTCAAGTTCGTTCCACTTCGCAAAGTCACTGCACAGACATTGTACTTTGGATTATTTTCGGGCTGGGGTGTGAATCTCCCTTGATCCTTCAGCTCCTTCATTTCAGCCATCAAGGTACTTACGTGTTTTCGAAGTTCCTCGATTTCCTTTTGCTGTTCTGGATTAATGGGAATCGCAGTATTTGAATTCGGGGGCATGATAAAAGTCTGATCTTGTGGTGGTTGGCGTTGATACTGATTATACTGCGGTCGGGGTCTAAAGTTTTTCATATTAAGAGGAGGTGGATGATTTCTATAAGGATTCTGTTGTTGGCTAGGTCCCGACGGCTGAGGGTTTGGAATCCAACCTGGATTCGGTTGTTTCCAACCTGGTTATAGTTTTGGCCGTAGGGGGCATGCATCCGTGGGGTGATCCACAAAATTACAGATTTGGCAGGCCTTAACTGGTGCGGGCTGCCCTGACATAAAATTCTGAAACATTCTCGTAAGGGAGGTCAGTTGGTTTTGTAGGGCTGCAACTTGGGCGTCTTGACCTTGACTAGTGCCAAACTCAAAAGAGGCATTCTTGGCCATGAATTCAATAGTGGCTTTTGCAGCAGCTGGGGTGAGGGCAATAAGAGAGCCATTGGCGGCAGCGTTTAGAAGGGCTTTGCCATGAGCCTTGAGGCCTTCATAGAAATACTGTATAAGGGCGTGCTTGTTGAGATTGTGCGAGGGGCACATGGATTGCATCTTGAGATATCTCTCATAGTACTGGGCCAGATTCTCTTCTTTCCTCTGGACTATGGATACTAGCTGCTTGCGCGTGGTGTTGGCAATAGCTGCTGGATAGTACTCCTCAGTGAAGGTCGTGGACATTTCTCCCTAGAATGGATAGATCTCGGCGGGAGGTCATAATACCAGTCGAGGGCATCATCTTTGAGAGACCACATAAAAGCACGCAGCTTTGCTTGCTCGATACTAACGTTGGGAAGTTTCATGGCCTCGCAGATTGAGTAGAGTTATTGAAGGTGATGAAGGGCACTTTCTTTGGGGACACCTCGAAAGATAGGTAGATGGTGCATGACGGCAGATTTGAGGGTCCAATCATGTGGGACGGCAGGCCATTCAATACATCTACTGGACATGTCGGGGGCTGCATTGAGGTGGTCGATGATTTGCTGATTCGGAGGTGGTGGTGGTGGTGGGGCTTCGGGACGTACATTGTTGTTATGGTCCTCCATAGCTGGAATATCTAAATGAGGGATTGGTGGTATTTCGGGACCTCGATGAAGGTAGGCTAGGTCCTGGTAGAACTGACGGTCTTGGTCGGCCAGATTGAAAGGTTGTCTATCGAGGGCAGGATGATATGTTCCCGATATGTATGGGAATCGTCTGACTGTGATCTAGCTCAAGGAATCCTCAAGAACAACAAATAAATAACCAATCGACAACAATTAGACCCCTAACCCAACCTGTGGTTAGACCCCTAATTCGATACTCGATTAGGATCTCAACTCAAGACTTCTAGATCCCTAAACCAACCTGTGTTTAGACCCCTAGAACGAAGTAGACGATAGGGAAGAGTTGTTTTACTTAATCAAAACTGAATTCCAATCAGTTAAGCTTAAGAGTTCTTAAACTAGAACCAAAGTTTGAGAAATCCTCTCAAATGTGTTTATACACAATGTTCATCAAATTCAAGTTGGTTTACAAAGAAGCTCTAGATGAGCTTATAAAGAGTTACAATGAGCTAGTTTAGTCCCACACATGGCCAGCTAAAATATAAAAGAAAAGCACACTTTGAAGCACTCAAATAAAATAAAAGAACAACTCGTCAAAAGGCAACCAAAAGACAACATATTGTTTGTCTAGCGGCATGCCGCCCCAGAGGGTATAGGGTTGGCGGCATGCTGCTAGCCTCGCTACGGAGAAGTCTGAAAATTACATTCCTGGCGGCATGCCGTCCCAGGGTATGCAGGTCTGGCGGCATACCGCCCCAGACAGATACTCCACTTCTTTGGGCACTTTCTTGCCCATTTCTTCATGCGCGAGCGGGTAAAGCTAGGCCACGTGGGTGGCCTTTCATTGATGAGGCATGCGAACACGTTCCAGTCCACACTCGTGTCATAGATACCTTGGATCACATTATTCTCCCATTCTTTAAAATGATTCGTCCTCGAATCTTGCTCGATGTTGGTGAGAATAATTTCTTTGATTGCATGAACCTCAACTACTTGCACAACAATAATTGGCTCACGCTCGATTTCCTCTTGCTGAAATCTTGAACCTGTAATGCTACCTTGGATCACATTATTCATCCTCGAATCATGGGCATTATCTTCAAACTCGAGGTTGCTGCCATTGGATTCATCATGAATTAATTCCACACGCTTTCTTTGCTTCCAATCCATATGCATATCTTCCAAACCAAGCAGCGCCAAAGATCCAAGTTGAGAGAGTTCCTTGTGTTTCACTTCTAATTCATCAATAATACGCGTCATGTTTGTAACATGTGTAACAATCTGAAAAGCTGGACAAACACAACTAGGAAACACCTCAATATTTTTATAAGGACTTAAGGAATTAGATATTATGAAGGGATCCTTATAAACGTCAACGTCACCAAGGACAACAAGCTGATTTTCGTTCACCAAAGTGGAACTAGTTGAAAACAAATTTTGTTCAACCTTCTGTTTTTCTTTCCACTTAACAAACCCGTTTGTTTCAGTTGAATCCTTAACAGGATCAGTAGGGTACTCATGTCCACGTGATTTTTGTGCCATGGTTGTCTTCGTCCTCTCACCTACACACTTATTCAAACTTGAAAATAGTGGTGAGAAAATAAAAGGAATTATTTGTTCACGTCCATGAATAATTTTGCCAAATGCACGAAATAATACCCTAATAATCACATTATTTCTATAATCATTGAAATTATCTTCTAACATGTTATGTGAGGTACTAAGAAATACAGAAAAATCAAATTTATTTCTACTATCATTTACAAAACAAAATCGACTTCCAAACAATTTACGCAAGAAAGAGTTATACTTGATGAGGTCCAATAATGGTTCCTTTTCACATACTAAATAATCACTTCGTAAATTTGCGTCATGTGAATAATAATTATGAAGAGTTGTAGGATCTAACCTTGCCTCATTTGGAGAGGAAATTGGTGCATACCTTTGATCACACCATTTTTGAGCAATCTTGCTTCCAATGCCTCCTAAGGTGGGTGTTTTGAAGGCACCTTCTTTCCTTGGAATTTTCTGCAATGAGGGCACAAAAACAGTAGGAAAAGAATTAACATTGTTAGGATTAACTAATTGATCCTCACTACTCAAAGGTGTGCTCATTGGATCAATAGTTTTCTCAACTTCCGCTTGCTTCTATTCCTCATTTTCTTCTCTCATTTTTTTAACACTTTCAATGACACTCTCAGTGGCATGCTTGCTGTTTTCATGCCGTGTCTTTTCCTCATCATTTCCCTCATTCTTTTCACGCTCAACTTCTCTTTCTTTCATCTCCATGTCAAGCTCACATTTTTCACTCATCTTTACAGAATTTCCAGCCACATTTTCTTCAATCAAATCAGAATTTTTAGTTACTTTTGTTTCAAATGATTGAGATGGTGTAGGCGGTCGTTGTTGATGAATGATGTGCTCATTGGGCATGTCATGTAGTTGGTAGCCAAATGTAGTTGAAGGGAAAAGGTTTTGGCTCCCTTGGCAGCGATGGATTGAGCTATGATGTGGCTTCAATGATGACTCACTAGCTTCCACTTTCAAGGCAAATCGGAACATGGATTGTAAATTTCTGAACTCGTAACGTTCAACTTGACATCTAATTTCTTTTCTTAATCCACTCTCAAATCTCTCCATGATCACTCTATCCGATTCGTGAATATTAGCCTTAATGAATAAATCATCGAAAGTCTTAGAGTAATCCTGAACGGACTTGGACCCTTGTCGGATAGAATAATATTTTCCCTCTAATTTCCGCTGGTGGTGAGAGGGTACAAACCGTTGCCTCAATACGCGTCTCATTTCCTCCCAAGTAGTGATCGGCTGTCTTCCGACCCTTTCTCTATTTTTACTGATTTCGTTCCACCAATCAAGAGCGTAGTCATCGAGTGTCTTGACAACAACTCGAATTATCTTGCTCTCCGAAAGTTGATAACGGTCAATTAGAAGTTGGTGACAATATTCCCATTTAATATAATCTTCCGGATCGGATGTTCCTCTAAATATGGGTACTCGTCGGTGGTGATAAGTGGTGTAGTTTTGATGTGTTCGACCACTAGTAGAGGGGTCATGGCTTGATTTCCAAGAATTGTACGAAGTCATTGTACCTACAAAATGAACAAACTCAAAATAATTGTTAGCCTATCTACACTCCCTCACGTGTTTCACTCGAAGTGTTTGCTCTCCTCTCTATTGAGCTCCCAAAATCACTCAATTCTCTCACTCAAACTTGCAGTTCTAACTCGAACTAATATGCTCCACTTTGCTGAAATTTAATTCCGAACAAGTGACACACTCAAGAGATCAAGAACAAGCTGAAAGAATTTGCAAACAAAGACAACTCGGCATACAAGAAAATGGATATCAAGGTAATGAAGCAATCCAAACAACAAGTGATCAATAAATTACCTCAATTGGATTTAGAAAACAAAATTGTATTTGGAATCAAGAAATAGCTCTAAGCACTCAAGACTTTTAATTCAAGAAAAATTAATTTCAAGACTCAAATTGATTGATAATTTCTTTTCTTTTCTTTTTATCAAAGTAAACAATTAATCCACTCAAAATGTTTAAGGATTAATTATACAAGTGTGGCTAGACAAAATGAAATGGTGTGGCCGGACAAAGGAATTTGCGGAAAAGGTGGGAATTGTTTTCTTTTTTTTTTTAATAAATAAATAACTCAATCCACTAAAGTAGATGAATTATTCAAGCGTGATCAGACAAAAGGAATTGGGAAACATCCCATATTTGGTGGGGAAAAGTTTGAGTAAAGTATGGAAAAGGTGGTTGTTTGTATTTGCACACTTGGGTGGTCTTTTGCATAAAATATTTTGTAAAGCTAAACACCAACTTTCAATCAATTTGACAGAAAGAAAAGATCAAACGTGACCCTTCTCTTGTCTTTTTAGATTCAAGACTCAAAACAAGCAAGAACAAGAAAGAATAGAAAACAGAAAAAATTCTGGACTGTTTTGGACAGATTTACGGTATGACACGGGAAAAATAGGAGACGAATGAATTAATTAACGAAATTAATTCAGGACTTTACTAACACACAGATCTACAAATTTCATGAAGGATGGAAGATGAAATTATGATTGGAACAGGAAGAAAACATACCAAGAACACGATGATGCTTTCCTCGGATGATAATTGATTCCTCGAACAACCTTTGCTTCGCTACCAAATGATATGTTCCCGATATGTATGGGAATCGTCTGACTGTGATCTAGCTCAAGGAATCCTCAAGAACAACAAATAAATAACCAATCGACAACAATTAGACCCCTAACCCAACCTGTGGTTAGACCCCTAATTCGATACTCGATTAGGATCTCGACTCAAGACTTCTAGATCCCTAAACCAACCTGTGTTTAGACCCCTAGAACGAAGTAGACGATAGGGAAGAGTTGTTTTACTTAATCGAAACTGAATTCCAATCAGTTAAGCTTAAGAGTTCTTAAACTAGAACCAAAGTTTGAGAAATCCTCTCAAATGTGTTTATACACAATGTTCATCAAATTCAAGTTGGTTTACAAAGAAGCTCTAGATGAGCTTATAAAGAGTTACAAGGAGTTGGTTTAGTCCCACACATGGCTAGCTAAAATATAAAAGAAAAGCACACTTTGAAGCACTCAAATAAAATAAAAGAACAACTCGTCAAAAGGCAACCAAAAGACAACATATTGTTTGTCTGGCGGCATGCCGCCCCAGAGGGTATAGGGTTGGCGGCATGCTGCTAGCCTCGCTACGGAGAAGTCTGAAAATTACATTCCTGGCGGCATGCCGTCCCAGGGTATGCAGGTCTGGCGGCATACCGCCCCAGACAGATACTCCACTTCTTTGGGCACTTTCTTGCCCATTTCTTTATGCGCGAGCGGGTAAAGCTAGGCCACATGGGTGGCCTTTCATTGATGAGGCATGCGAACACGTTCCAGTCCACACTCGTGTCATAGATACCTTGGATCACATCACAGGATGAGGGATGCCTCTACACAAGGCAAAAGGAATTCTAGCTTGCCTCTGAAGACCTCTTTCAATTCTGGTCAATTCGAGATCAAGGGGGAGTAGATCTGATGCAGATCTCCTGGTCATAGAAAAAATAAAAATAAACAAATTAGTGCCGTTCAATCCCCGGCAACGGCGCCAAAATTTGATCGTCACTCAAATGTACTTAAAATTTATCCTGATGCCTAAATGCACAAGTAAATGTGTACAGGGCAAGGCAGGGTCGAACCATAGAGATTGAAGGAATAATGATTCAATTTAAGCGTATGACAGGGAACAAATACAACCAAACGTAAAAGTAACACAGGGGGTGAGGGGGGGTTTGATGTTGATTAACGAATTAATCAACACAGAAGCAGGAGCTAACAAGAGCTGACAAGACAATTAAATAAGACAGGTATTCAGGGCATGAAAGTAAATCACAATCCAGGGCACTATATATAGAAGCAATTCGAGGGTAAGAAAAATAGTGAAACAGATAATAATCAGATAGGGAGAGATCTTAGTAAAAGGTGTTCTCGGGTTGCTTTCTAGGTCAGTTAATCATTGGCACAAAAATATTCCAAACTCAAGTACAGATCTGCTATAGGGGTCATGTTTCCACGTAGGCCCCCTGCTCACCTTCGTAGGTAGAAGCCACCCCCCGTTTCCACATATGAGGTGGCCTTGACGTTTCGTCGTCCTCCTAGGCACGAATGCGGGGAGGCACTACTCAAAACGCCTATGAAGCGGAGGCGAGACAGATCTAGGGCGTGCCATCTCAATTCGTCACACTCGCATCACATACCCTAAATGATCGTTTACCCCTAGACAAAAGACCTCTCGCGATGACTTTCACCAGGTGTCTACTAATATCTCAAGGATTCACGTCAATTATAACCAAGAGGATGACGTTACTCATGCAGAAATGAAAACAATTGATCAGGCCCTAGACATTTCTAAATGAGAATGGGATTAAAACGGTAAACAACCATAGGCAACAAGAGAATATATTAAGCATGCATTAGGCCTCCTAACTAAACCTTACAACCCTTGAAACACCCTTTACTAAGAGGGTGGTACTTAGCTACTTATACTATAATATGAACAGTAGATAGTAATAATCTTGTAATAAAGGGAATAAAAGGAAAGGGATTAGAAGAAACCGAAGGATTAATTAATAATCAAGGAGGAAAGCTTGCTCCTTTACAAACCGGTGGTTGCTTCAAATACCAAGAGAATAAGATCCCAAGAAATTAGGGTAAAAGATGAAGTGATGTAAAATATCCTTGGACAGTCGTCCTTACAAAAACCCTAAAACTAAGCTTATATAGGCTAAAACTAGCTAGGGGACAAAATAGCTAAGGGGAGAGAGAAGCAACGGGGAATTGATAGCACATGTTCTTTCAAAGGAATATTCTGGATCTCTGGCGCGTCTGGCATCTTCTAGAAGCGCATGGGATCCCGTGCGGATCTTTGAAGATGCTCCTCTTTGGTTTTTGCTTGAGAGAAGAAGCAGACTTATCGCGGGTGAGAGACCGCTCACTGGTCTGGTTAGCGTCATGGGCTCGATGACAATCTGGTCTTCTAGGGCTTGACGTTGAAAATCCTCAGAAATACTCTAAAAATGCTTCTTTTCGATCTTTTCCTTCTATTGACACTGATCTGCAATAAAGATTGAAATAAGGGTTAAATGGCTCCCGAAAGGGCTAGAAAAGAAGGCAAAATCGCGACTATGAGACATGCTATCAACGAACAAATGGAGTAACACTCCCAAGACAAATTCTCTACTTTAATTTATCTCAAAAATATCATATATATTATTATGAAGCCAATCGGCTCTTTATATAGGCACATAACGCATTACAAATATAGTAGAAAGACTAAATAGGAAATAGCTAAACAAGAAATAATCCTAATAGGTAATACTCTAAATAAGAAATAAACTAAGTAGGAAAATAACTAAATAGGAAAATATCTAAGTGTCTAAATAGGAAAATAGATAAATAGGAAATTAAGAAATTCCTAAAATAGCTAAATCCTACTTGGAGTAGAAGTAGGGTTTCTACTAGATTAAATCCGTCCAAATCTTCCCAATAAATTCAGAAAATATACTCTAGAAGATTCGTTGAAGTTTCCGCTCAGTTGGCTAGGGTTTTGGCCAAGCCTCAAGTTGTATGTGGCCTTGGCGCTCATGCTGCGTACGAAAATGTCCACAAAGGCTATCTTTTGATTCGCTCTTGATAATTGGCTGAAATATGTCCCAAATGAAAGGCAGCACTCTAAGCTAGTAGGAAAGGTGCTTTCCTCTCATGTTCCTGGTCTTACTGGGCCGAAATGGCTTGGTCGAAGTGGTCTGATGCGTCTAAGGGTCTTGGTCTACGTTGGGCTCTCGTCAGCGAAAATGTTGACTGGGCGTTCTCTCAAACGGCTCGTGCGTTTGGGCTCAAACTTGGACGCAATCTTGATAACATCTTGAAGTTCATGAATCCAAGTGGATTGCACACGTTTGGATTTGTTATGACTGAATTGGCTCGGACACAGGCGCTGGCTGCGCCTGTGCGTTGTCCTCTTGGCAGCTTGAATGTCACCATGAGCCATCTTGAAATCTACTCGTCCAAATGTTCCCAAACTTGGCTACGATCCTCCTAAGACATCAATCGGTCTTGTATTGACTTTGGTTGCCCGATTGAAGCGTTGTTCCTATGAGTTGGCTCGGATGCACATGAAGTCTTGCGCTAAGAGCCTCCAAGCAACCTTCCATGTCATCCTTCACCTAATGGCTCGGTCCAGCAGCGTCTCCTGCTTTATCTCCATGCACAAAGGTTGTATTAACCTCCCTTGAGGCTTTGAAATGCCCTTGGCTCGAGGTCTTGGTTCGATGGGCCCTAAGGGTGCGGCGTGGGCGTGCCATGGGTCTAGCCGTGGGGTGGGGCTCGTATCATCTCTAACCTAGCTACTTGTTGAAACTTGGTCTATTACATGTAATTTGTTTCCTACTTAATACAATTTTTTACTTATGAGCAGAAAAAATCTTGGTAGAGCTCATTGATATTTTTATGAATTTTTATTACTTTATATTTTAAAAAAATGTACAAAATGAGCAATTTTCTTGATTTAACCAAGCAATTTTAAATTTAAAAAAAAAATAATCGAATGTAACACCATGCAAAAGTTGTTCAATAATTAACCCTCGAGACTATATATATAAAAATGACATGCCTTAATAGAATATATTGGCTATCTAAGGTGATTAATTATTTTTCGTATGACTCAATTATCATATTCGTTATATTAATGATTTAGTTTTCTTACTTTTCTTGAATTTTCTAATACTCGAAAAAATGAGAGTAAATTTTAATTAGTTAATTTATGAATGATATAACATATATGAAAAAACACATTTTATTGAAGGCAATAAAAAACAAATTAAAAAACACACAAACGCAACGCAATAAATAATTTGGCGGCCTGATGATTCAACTGTATACAAAATCGCAATAAAAATCTCCGAAACAAATAGTATTATCCCCATCTCACTCCATTCTCTCACTCTCTCCACCATATATCATTCTCTTTTTTGCGTCTCAAACCCTAGAAGGAGATGGATCGCTCCTCCGATAGAGACAACAGAACCTCCCAACGTTCACGAGATGATCGAGACAGAGACCACAAGCACCGCTCCTCCCGAGACAAGGACGATAAGCATCATGATTCTGGTTCTCACCGTCACCACCACCGTTCCGAGCGAGAATCTCATCGCGACAGCCACAAGTCTTCATCCTCGTCCAGGCGCGATGATCGGGAAAGGTCTCGCGAGCGCGAGAAATCTTATGACTCGCGAGAGGATCGTGAAGGGAGTCGGGATCGGCGAGAGCACAAACCCAAGAGGGAGAGGTCGTATGATGAGGATGAGGTGCAGGAGTATGAGGGGGAAAGGAAGAAGAAGAGAGAGAGGAGGAGATTTGGGGACAAAGTTACAAAAGAAGAACCTGACGAAGAGGAAGGACAAGTTGTTGGTAATAATGATGTGAGAGTTGACAGGGGTGAGGTTAAGGTGAAAGAAGAAGTGGATGACTTGGCAGCTCACGATGGCAGCCATGGAGCCGGGACATCAAACGGCAGAGTTTCTTCTTGGAATAATGTGAGTTTTCTCGTCAAAAATTTCTGCAGCTTGATGTTCTCATTAGTTTAATACTTGATTGCCTGCATTTTTCGTTTGGCTGTCCGTAATCATTGGTGTGTTCTTGAGTTCTTGAGAGCTGTGTATACGTTTTCATCTGTACTGAGATTTGTTGAGTTAATGACGCCCTACTTTGGATAAGCTTTGGAATGGTTGCATGTAAATTTTGAAATAATTTTTTCTGTGTAATCTTGCTATGGTTTGACGTGTTTAATGGGCTTATAGCTCCACAGCTCTGGGACTGATTGATCTTTGATAGAGCTGAATGGAGTTGGATTGATGTATCCGCCCTGAGGTTGGTTGGGTCTAGGTCTTAGTTGAGCTGAATGTACTGCATTTATGCTTCGCTGGTTGCATTATGCAGACTACTAACATCTTTAAAGCTTCTTTATGCTGACAGTAAGGCCTTTTTCTGGTGCTATATGTGAAACTCTGAAATTTAACCACTTGAAATTTTCTTGTGACTGAACTTTGTCCAGGCTTCCAAACACTTAATGATGTTAATCTTGGTCCATTATACAGCTCATGCAAAAATGTCTTTGTTTGGTCTAGTGCTAGTGACATCGTATAGACTGTCTGAGGTGTTGGCTTAGGTTGGTTTAGAGTTTCCTTAGTAGCCTCAACCACTCCTTTCTGACCTCGGCATGTTTGTTCTTTCTCAGTTGTATAAACTTGTAATGATAATTTCCTTGGTTTTTTTTGCTATGCATTCTCTAGATTGTTAAGGTATAAAAGAACAGACTCTACCTCATGCTTTTGGATCCGTTTCGGTATTTAGGTAATGGACTGGGCAAGTGTTTGTTTCTTTGTTATATGTCTTATACTGAGTGATTGTTTTGGCATGGTGTATGAATTTTACTTTAACTTGTAGAAGCCATCGGGTACACAGAGTACTACTTCCTGTAAGTATGATATCTTATTCTATTTGCTGATCAATCTCAAATTGCTTTCTACATGGTGGGGTCACAGCAGTGATGATGCTCTTTTCTTTGCCTAGTAACTGATTTTCATATCTGACTTGTTCTTTTGGTCTCTCTCCCCCCCCCCCCCCCCCCCCCCCTCTTCCCTCAGCCAACCTGTTATTGCTGTATGTTGACTTCAATTGGCTGTTGCTTTGTAGGGTGCTGCTCTGGAATCAGTCACCAAGACCTCAAGCATTCCACCTGACACCTCTATTCCCCCTGTTGATCTTCCAACCAAGGTATCTTCAATTTCAAACACAAATGAAAATAAGGGAGTTAGTATTACCAGATCTCATGAGGTTCATGGAAAATCCAGTACAGATGGGACGTCTTCAGCTGCTGAAAAAGCTGGAAATCTATCTCTTGATGCTATAGCCAAAACTAAGCTAATGTTACAGAGGCATAAGGAGATGTCTGAGAGAATTAAGAAGAAGATACCTCAGGTAAGTTCCAGAGTTTGGAATATTTATGATGCTCTCATGTATAAATGTAGCTCTAGAATTATTGTTTTCCTCTCAATTGTATAACTATCATCTCTAACTGTTTGTCGTCATCCTTTATTGTGCAGATGGCCAAGAATAATAGCTCAACTTCTGATGGTAAAACATCATCTAGTACTGGGCTGGTGCAAGGGTCACTCTTGTCAACCACTGTTTCAGCGGGGGCTATGTCAAGTACATTTACTGCCACAGATTCTGTAAAGCCACCTGCATATGGTGTCACATCCATTTCTGGTGTTAGTGCAACTGATTACGAAGCTGTTAAGCGTGCCCAGGAGCTTGCTGCTAAAATGGGATTCCGTCAAGACCCTCAGTTTGCGACACTCCTACAAGCGCAAGCGGAAATTATTGGGCCACAGAAGCCTACTAAGGCCCCTGTTCTTCGTGTAGATGCACTTGGTAGGGAAATTGATGATCATGGAAATGTTATTAACGTGACTAAACCAAGCAACCTCAGTACCCTAAAGGTTTGTCTGTTTGTTCTAGTAAACAATGTGCAGTTATTTTGCTTTATTACCTGTGAATGCTTATAGTTGCTGAAAGACAATTTATCCAAACTTTTCAGGTCAACATCAACAAGCAGAAAAAAGATGCGTTTCAGATTCTGAAACCTGAATTGAATGTGGATCCTGAGTCAAATCCTCATTTTGATATTGGCATGGGCATTAATAAGAATAAGATATTGAGACCCAAGCGGATGACTTTCCAGTTTGTAGAGGAAGGTAAATGGTCAAAAGATGCTGAAATGATGAAGTTGAAGGTATGAGTTGTTTGTTTATTTATTTTTATGTCCTTCTGGTCACTATTATCAGTTGTTCGCCAATTTGAGTGGTTCTCATCTGCTAATTACAGAGTCAATTTGGAGATGAACGAGCTAAAGATATGAAGGCAAGGCAAGCACTACATGCTAAGGCAAAAGCTGCTCCTGATATAAATCCTAATCTGATAGAGGTATCAGAAAGAGTTATAACCAAAGAAAATCCAAAGGAAACAATTCCTGAGATTGAGTGGTGGTAAGTTAACATGTACCTTTTTATGTATTACGCAACTTGTGAGATAACTTTTGCATAGACTTCATTTGATTTTCATGAGATGTTGCTTTACTAATTAAGTTTTTGGTGCTTGTTGGACTTATTTATGCAAGTTGGAATTATTTAGACAGTCCCTTGCTTATAGTTTTATGTTGCTTATAGTCTTGCGTATTAATTTTTTAGCTTAGAAATCCACTGTGCAATGTTTAGTGTTGGAAACATTTGCTGCTTCGTACAGAATGTTTTTTTTTTGGGGGGTGGGGGTGGGGGTGGGAGAGGGACCACTTACTTTTCTGCATATGATAAATGTACTGACATTGTGTTCTTTTCTGTTGTCTTGCAACTGCTTGGGTCATTATTACCATTTTGAGGTGTCCAATTGGTCGTTAATGTCTGAGAATTCAAGATACTATTCTCATTACCAGCTCCAATACTTTTAAAAGACCAGCATCTGTAAACTAGTCAGCCTTGTTTTTTCTTGATTTCACTTGCTTTTGTCACGTGAATTTAATTTGGCTATTGTTTTTGGATTTCAGGGATGTTCCTCTTCTGCCAGCTGGTGCCTATGGTGAAATCATTGATGGTACGTTTACTGAGCATAAGTTGAAGATGGAGAAGATCACCATCTATGTGGAACACCCACGCCCAATTGAGCCCCCTGCCGAGCCAGCTCCTCCACCACCCCAACCTTTGAAGCTAACGAAGAAAGAGCAAAAGAAACTTCGTACTCAGCGTCGTCTGGCTCGGGAAAAGGATAAACAAGAGATGATTAGGCAAGGCTTGATTGAACCTCAGAAACCAAAAGTAAAAATGAGTAATTTGATGAAAGTCCTTGGTTCAGAAGCAACACAAGATCCCACCAGACTTGAAAAGGAAATTCGTACTGCTGCTGCTGAGCGTGAACAAGCTCATATTGACAGGAATATTGCACGCAAGCTTACTCCTGCAGAGAAGCGTGAAAAGAAGGAAAGGAAGCTCTTTGATGACCCAAATACTTTGGAGACTATTGTCTCAGTGTACAAAATCAATGACCTCTCACACAAAAAGACCCGCTTTAAGGTGGACGTGAATGCTCATGAGAATCGCCTGACAGGCTGTGGTGTGATATATGAGGGAATGACTGTTGTGGTTGTTGAAGGAGGAAGCAAATCAGTCAAGAGGTACGGAAAACTAATGCTTAGGCGTATAAACTGGGCCGAGGCTGTGAATGAAGACGAGGATGATGAGGAAAAACCTGTGAATAGATGTGTGTTGGTGTGGCAGGGCAGTGTTGCTAAACCGAGCTTCAATAGATTCTCAATGCATGAGTGTGTCAGTGAAGCTGCATCGCGTAAGTTCTTTGCTGATGCTGGTGTTGGGCATTACTGGGATCTTTCTGTCAACTTCTCCGACGAATAAATGTGAGTGATCTTTGATTTGAGGGTGCTCTCCAATCCTTAATGTTTTTAGTTAATGTTTGGGCACTTTTTTATTTCAACATGTTGCCAGTTCAGATTTCTGACGATTTACACTGATGCAATGTCAACCCTTTTGGGCCATTAGATTCTGCTTTTTTTCTCTAAATGGATCCATTGATGTGCTTAGCTGTTAATTTAG
Organism: Viola odorata; assembly: GCA_963691705.1. Taxonomy (NCBI): domain Eukaryota; kingdom Viridiplantae; phylum Streptophyta; class Magnoliopsida; order Malpighiales; family Violaceae; genus Viola; species Viola odorata. The sequence goes on along the minus strand of OY829546.1, from coordinate 25,816,296 downwards.
AAAACCCAGTGTTTGTTCTTTGGCTTCTAAATTTTATGGTCGGTCCTCTTTATGTAGTTGATCTGTTTGCCTCAGTTAACATTTGCGTGGAAAGTGTTTTTCCAGTTGACATCTAATAATCAACCAGCCATGTAGCGTGCAGTTAGTGGCTTTGGTGAAGTCAAGTTTGCTATCATAGATTGATTAACGTATCTATTACTTCTCTTGTTGTATTGGATCATTGTTGTTTTTATTGTTTGTCCACGGTACATATCATGGATTATACATTGAAGCTATTTATCTGTCAAGAACTAAGATAGTTCGGGCAGTCTGCCTTTGAATCGTGACAACTAAGTTAGGTGATTGAACTTTGGTTTACTGGGCTGGGAGTGGCTTGTTGTGGGTTTTAGATATCTTGAAAATCCACCAATGACCAGTCAGTCTTGCATGCTTGCAGTGACATTTTGACATTTGTATCAATAACAAGCTCACGTCAAATTGAATGTATTGCGTCTGAGAGTTAGAACAATAAAAGTATCCTCCAGATCCTCCGGAAGGGCAGTGGGCCGGGGTGGTCGGGTCTTGTTTAGGTGGGTTGGGGTTAGCTAGTTCCCTTTGATGTTTTGCTTATACCAAAAGAAATAAAAGTCTCTTCCATTTATCATCACACAAACTCATTTTCCATAACAAGGGAAAAGAAAACGATATTTACATTAAGCATAGGTGGGTTCCGCCAGTAGTTTATAAGGATCGCTCAACTAATAAAATTATATTACGTAATTAATAACTCAACTAATAAAATTATATTACGTAATTAATAATGAGTGATCATATGTAAACAGGTTTCTTAGGGATTGATTCGCTATCATATAGTAATTATAAATTTATCTACATGTAAGTGTGTAATCATTTTATTGGTTAGGCGAGTGATATTCACATCCCGGGGTGAGCAGATGGAGTCAGAGTTCGTCTGCCATTCTCTAAGGGCCAATGATGGCTGGTGAGTTTCATTTGCAATGGATAGCGTCAGACCACGGTGTAAATGCAAAGTAAGATTGGTGGTTGCTTTACAACTCAAAAACTTTCCAAACTTTACGGCGGTGACGTTGACGGCGGAGACCAGGTTTGAGTTTCATTCAACTTTTTCTTCCGTTTGCGACCTGTTGAAATGTGAATGAAGGTTCGTCTACGTGTACTGGACGCATAATACACGGTGACAGGACAGTAGGTAGTTGCACAATGTTTGGAAGAATTGTACGGTAGGGCTGCAAACAAGTACAGCTATTAGTTACCTGTTCAAGACTTGGTTCAGTAAAAACTCATTTATTTAACGAGTTAATTTCAACTTTAATAAGATTCGTTAACTATTTCAGTAAGAAAATTTTGATAATTTAATTATTCGGTCAATTTCAAATTAATTTTAAGGGTTATATAAGCCACGATAAGTTCGGCTCGTTGGAAACTAAACTCATCTAAAATTTAATGAGCTAGGTTCAACTTTGACCCATTTGCAAACCTTACTCGTTTAGTATTGGTTTTTGGTTGAATTTGCAAGGTAGATAAGGGGGTATAAAAATCAATTTGCGGGGTTATACATCACAAGTATATCACCAATTTATAGAGAGAAAAAAGTATATTGTGTCGGCTGATAAATGTTAATTGGTTCCAGCAAGATGATGCATCGTAGTTTCTTAAAAGATCCAAGTGAGGAGAAAACAATACTTTCGAAGAAAAGAGGTGAGAATAAAACAAATTCTTATTTTTTTTCAACAACTAATTATTTGGATCTAAGTATGAAGCTGAAAATACTATTTGACCATTTTTAATTTTTTGGTATGGACGAGCACGTAAAAATTCAAGATACATTACACAATAAGAAAAGTACGAAACTATATAATTTTTCTATTTAAATATAGTTGTTGTAAAAAATAAAAATAAAAACTAAAAAAATATTTAATATTGTAATTAATTTACATTTTCCTCCAATTATGTAATGTAATTTATATTAAAAATTGAAAGTGGAGTATAATTTTATACTAAAGATTGTAATTCGATAACTATAAAAAAAAAATAACATTTACTATTTTTTACGATAATTATATACTAAGGTGGGCAGCAACATACCAAAATCTACTCTTTAAAACTTTTAACTGTCTCGTGTCTGCTGTCTGTGGTATTGTGGAGTTTTTTTTTGATAAACCAGTGGTGGACCTAACACCCAGTGGTTTTGGCGAAGACCCTGAAGCCCAAATTGACGTGAGTTATGATAATAAAGCTAATCAGGGAGTGTTTTCTACTTATAAAGAACAAAATGAAATTATGGTATAAGTAAAATATTACCAATTAGATTATCGTATTTTGGAAGTATTTTACTTTTTATTAAATCAGCTAAAAATTACTTGGCATGTTATATATATATATACTATTTTTAAAAATATAGAAATACAAATGACAAGAAGTATTAGAAACACGATTAGTTTCAATTTAGTGACGCTCGCCTTCAAAAATCTACATGATTCATATTTTACTTTTATTTTTTAAAGACGACAAATTACAACAAACTTTTGGCATTTCTGCATTGGCTACGGAGGTCAAAGTACAGGTTACCTAAAAGACTGGACGCTAAATATTACTCCCTGCGTCCCATATTAAACGTCTTTTACTATTTGGACACGTATATTAAGGAGATCGGATAATACACTATTTGACCTCAAAAAATTTCGTACTTTTTTTCGAACGTATGTAAATCCTTAACGTACGTTCGAAAAAAAGTACGGAATTTTTCAGGGTCATATAGTAACTATTCCGGCCGCCTTGAAATACGCACCGGAATAGTAAACGACAATTAATACGGGACGGAGGGAGTACATTTTTTTGGTTTTTTTAACTTCGATTTTTTCTTCAATTTCATTTTGTTCGAATTCTATTAAATTATCAAAAAATGGTGACTCTCGTAATATAGTTTTTTTTTTTTAAGATTCAAATTAGTAAATAAATTTCTTACTATGGCTAGTACTTTTACTTCTTTGGCCGTGGTATTTGACCTAGAAAGTCAAAGGAAAAGAAAAATGAGCGTCATTGTCTTTAGGGCTGTCAAAACGGGACTACGGGTCCAGACCCGGCCAGGACCCGGCTAGACCCGAAAAATTCGGGACCGGAACCAGACCTGACTCGACAAAATACGGGTCCAGATTCCCGGTCCCGGCCCGGTGGGTCTGGTCCGGGTCCGGAACCAGACCTGGACCCGAGTATATATATATTTATTTTTTTAAAAAAAATTAATTTAGTTTATCATTCATTCTGCTGTAACAATCCAAATATCCAATGTTGTTGTCACCTAATTAATTGGGCACAAATACAAGAAATAGGGCACCAAAAACCACCTAATTAATTGCAAATTTCAAAATTGGCACAAATACAAAGCAGTAACAATCCAATGTTGCTGTCACCAAACAACAAATAAGGCATGTAAGTTATGTAACTCCAAAATGACAGAATGACAAGCAACCCACCATTAAAATCACAACAGCACAGAAAAAGCTAATACCAAAAATACCAGAAACAAAACTAATACCACAACAATTCACAACCAGTAACAATTCATAGATGGACCATCATCATCATTTTCTTCTACATTTGTACGTGGAAGATCTTCTTGAGGGACACCATCATCATCTCTTTCCGCCTCTGTTAGTATATTTACCCAAGTATCTTCCTCACGTTGATTTTCCATCTACATTTGGAAAAAAAACAAGTTTGATCTCTGTTAAACATTAGCTCCACTCCACTGGCAGCAAGTTTGATCTCTTATTTATTTCAATATTAATTTCCAATGACAGTAAGCAAATTGGTTTCAAGACAAGGACATCATTTCAAGCAAACAAACAAACTTGGTAGCAAACCGGCAGAAAAAAAGATAGACAAATTATATGCAAAATAAGCATATAATCAGAGGCAATACAACTATACAAGTACTTATTTATAATTTATGTCTAGCATTTCTTCACAAAAAATCCACAAATTCAATTCAAGCAACTTTCCTGTATTGAACTTTTCATATAGCACCGATTACCACTTACCAACCAAATTATTATCCTCAAATTCAATTCAAGCATTTCTTCACAAAAAATCCACAAATTAGAAGGTAAGAAGAAATTAAAACCAGCCAAATTAAATCCACAAATTGAACAGTCAAATTAAAACCCACAAATTGAACTAATTCAATCCACTAATTAGTGATTACCAGCCAAATTATTATCCTCAAATTCAATTCAAGCATTTCTTCACAGAAAAATCCACAAATTAGAAGGTAAGAAGAAATTAAAACCAGCCAAATTAAATCCACAAATTGAACAGTCAAATTAAAACCCACAAATTGAACAAATTCAATCCACCGATTACCAACCAAATTAAAACCCTATAGCACATCAATTAGAAATTAGAAGGTAAGAAGAAACAAACCTGGTCAGCAATGGCGGAGCAGAGAAGGATAGTGTCCGGCGGCGGCGAAGAGAAGAACAGAAGACGGTGATGATGGTGATGGCGATTGGCGAGTGAGATTGGCGAAACAGCGAGTCTGGTGGCGGAAGAGACGATGTCACGGACTCACGGTGGCGATGAGAAGGGAAGGGAAGGGAGGGAGTGATGCCGTGGACCTATGGTGGTGGTGACTGGTGAGTCTGGGTGGTGAAAGAGATGGGAGCGATGCTCTCTTGACTGCGCGAGAGGTGGTGGGGATGAGAAGGGAAGGGAGCGACTGTGAGAGATTGAATTGAAACGAGAAATTTTGTAATTTTAGCCTTTTAGGGTTAAGTTACTAGGTCTCGGGACAGACCCGAGACCCGCTGGGTCTGACCCGATCAGACTCGGCCTTATCCGGGTGGGGACCAGACTTGACCCGGGCATAATTCGGGACCGAAAACCTAGTCCCGGTCCCGGAAAAAATCCCGGGACTCGGGCCGGGTCTTCGGGTTTCGGGACTGGTTGACAGCCCTAATTGTCTTCCCCATGCCCATGTTTGATGCCATCTCGATCTTTCTTTGACTAATATACGAGAGAATATTTCTGATAGCTTTAAATATTAGTTGCACAGTAGTTAGTTGTGCCGCTGAGTGTTAGGCTGTTAGCTATATCTTGTAGGTAAGTAGGTGATAACAATCAATATACCCCCTAGGGCATTTTAGTCCGGACAGGGGGTACGTCATCTTCAGCTACAGTAGGGCCTGCCTGGCCTCCTGCTCGTCTTGCTACCGGGGGTGGTCGACTTCAGCGGGGGGGGGGGGGGGGGGGGGGACATCCAATACGGAATGACTCTTATTCCCACACCCGGTAGGCCATAAGCGTTAGCACCCCTAATGCCCCACTATATCTCCTATAAATACCCCCCCCCCCCTAGGTAGAAAAAGGGAGGGGGGACTCTCTCTCTACTCTCTCACTACTACTCCTGCATACTCATTATATTTCACTACTTATACTGACTTGATCGTCGGAGTACCTGCGCTGGGGACCCCCCCCCCCCCTCCGGCGCCTTGCAGGTGTAACGGCAGCAAGGACCAGCCCCTCAGAGGTGAAGGTCTCCAGGATTCCTCCTACCCCGGGTGCAAATCTCATGCTATTTTATCAAATTGGTGCTTTCATTGAGAGCATTCAGATCATCAAGTGAGTTCCTTGAGATCTGAAGGCTCTCCTCTCCACATTCATATTTATTTATCTCCATCGTCGCTGCTAGTTTTTATGGATATGGGTTCATCTCATGATTTAAGTCTTGCTTGGATCTGATGATATGAGATATATGAGTTTATATGGTCATTCCATTGTTATATGTTCAAAAGAAGATCAGATCTGGAAAAGAAGAACAAGAATTGTGAAAACCATCATTATTGTTCACGAAATCCAAAATTAGAAAAGGAAAGTCAAGCTCCTTCATCATTTCTTCTTCACTTATATGCCTCTGGTGCCTTGCATGGTGGCCTGGATCTAATCTATTCATAATCATTCATGCTGTCCTCCATCTTGTCTCTTACATCTTCACTGTCGGCGCCTAGCAAATGTTGCTGGAAAGGAGAAGATGAATAGTAAGTTGTGCCAAATTAATTATAATGGCGATTTGGTAATATTTTCTAAATTTCATTAATGGCGCAAGCGAAAATATGTTAGAATGTGATATTGTGATATTTGAGATTCTGGGAAAAAGTGGAAGAGTTAATGGCTGTCATCGCGTTAGCCGCCGTCTCCGCGTTAGCCGCCGTCTTCGCGTTAGCCGCTGTCTTCGCGTTAGCCGCCATCTCCATGTTATCTGAAATTTGGCTGTCATCGCGTTAGCCGCCGCCTTCGCATTAGCCGCTGTCTCCGCGTTAGCTGCCGCCTTCGCGTTAGCCGCCGTCTTCGCGTTAGCCGCTGACTTTGCGTTAGCCGCTGTCTTCGCGTTAGCCGCCATCTCCATGTTATCTGAAATTTGGCAGTCATCGCGTTAGCCGCCGCCTTCGAGTTAGCCGCCGTCTTCGCGTTAGCCGCTGACTTCGCGTTAGCCGCTGTCTTACGTTAGCCGCTGTCTTCGCGTTAGCCGCCGTCTTCGCATTAGCCGCTGTCTCTATGTTATCTGAAATTTGGCTGTCATCGTGTTAGCCACCGCCTTCTTGTTAGCCGCTGCCTTTGCGGTAGCCACCGCCTTTGCGTTAGCCGCCGTCTTCGCGTTAGCCGCTGACTTCGCGTTAGCCGCTGTCTTCGCGTTAGTCGCCATCTCCATGTTATCTGAAATTTGGCTGTCATCGTGTTAGCCGTCGCCTTCGCGTTAGCCGCCGTCTTTGCGTTAGCCGTTGTCTTCGCGTTAGCCGCCATCTCCATGTTATCTTAATTTTGGCTGTCATCGCGTTAGCCGCCGTCTCCGCGTTAGCCGCCGTCTTCGCGTTAGTCGCTGTCTTCGCGTTAGCCACCATCTCCATGTTATCTGAAATTTGGCTGTCATCGCGTTAGCCGCCATCTCCATGTTATCTAAATTTTGGCTGTCATCGCTTTAGCCGTCGTCTCCGTGTTAGCCGCCGTCTCCGCGTTAGCCGTCATCTCCATGTTATCTGAAATTCGCCTATCTCCATGTTATGAGCTGCCTCCGTGTCAGCTGCCTCCGTGTTAGGAGCTATCTTCACATTATCAGCTACCTCCGTGTCAGCTACCTCCGTGTTAGGAGCTATCTCCATGTTATGAGCTCCGTGTCAGCTACCTCCGTGTTAGGAGCTATCTCCATGTTATGAGCTGCCTCCGTGTTAGGAGATATCTTCATATTATGAGCTGCCTCCGTGTCAGCTACCTCCGTGTTAGGAGCTATCTCCATGTTATGAGCTGCCTCCGTGTTAGGAGCTATCTTCATATTATCAGCTACCTCCGTGTCAGCTGCCTCCGTGTTAGGAGTTATCTCCATGTTATGAGTTGCCTCCGTGTAAGGAGCTATCTCCATGTTATGAGCTGCCTCCGTGTCAGCTGCCTCCATGTTAGGAGCTATCTCCATATTATGAGCTGCCTCCGTGTCAGCCGCCTCCGTGTTAGGAGCTATCTCCATGTTATGAGCTGCCTCCGTATTAGGAGCTATCTCCATATTATGAGCTGCCTCCGTGTCAGGAGCTATCTCCATGTTATGAGCTGCCTCCGTGTCAGCTGCCTCCGTGTTAGGAGCTATCTTCATGTTATGAGCTGCCTCCGTGTCAGCTGCCTCCGTCTCTTCTTCTGTCACAATGCGACTTCTTCAACTACAAGTCTCCAACGATATGTCATTCTCCTTCATAAATGCAAGGAATTGAATGGGAATTAAACAACGGCCGAGTTCCTTGTTTATTCCCCTAAGGTAGCTACGGCGTAAAACCACACAATTTGTAGGTGGCCTACAGCGTAAAACCGCGTCAATATTGTAGGTAGCTACGGCGTAAAACCGCACAAATTGTAGGTAGCTTATGGCGTAAAACCGCGTCAATATTGCAAGAGGCTTACAGCAAGGCCAGATCCAACGAGCTTGGACTGAAAAAGAGACATCAAGGACACCCCGTTACGCGCGGGTGAAGGCCTCTAAGGGCAACCAGCATATATCATTGCATGTCATTTTGCTAACACAATAAGTAACATTTGAGAATGTGCAGGAAAGTCGATGAAATATCGAAATAGTGAAGAGACTAACGCCCACAAAGGCAGCGAGATTACACAAGAATTCAGTACTACCGACGGGGTATCTCTTGTCGTTAGCGAGGGAATACATCCTCAGTGATGAGAGCAATGGTACACCATCTTATCTGCGATATCTCCTTCCCGGTGCTGAAATGCGTAGTCATGTCGCGATATCAAGAAGAATACTCTATTATTATTATCTGCCCATGATTTGGCTGACTACATCGCGGTCTCGTGATGGCACCATCTTCATCAGTAAGCTATGACATTGCTTCATTACAGTGTTGCGTCACCGTCAGCACTATCAGTTCGGGTTTACCGTCAGAGTTATCAGTTCTGGCTCATCGTCAGCGTTATCAGTTCGGGTTTATCGTCAGCATTATCAGTTCGGGTTTACCGTCAGAGTTATCAGTTCTGGCTCATCATCAGCGTTATCAGTTTCTGGCCCACCGTCAGAGTTATCAGTTCTGGCTCATCGTCAGCGTTATCAGTTTCTGGCCCACCGTCAGAGTTATCAGTTTCTGGCCCACCGTCAGCGTTATCAGTTTCTGGCTCACCGTCAGCGTTATCAGTTTCTGGCTCACCGTCAGCATTATCGGTTATTGCTACAATATCGCTACTACCAATTTGGCCGTCATCTCCTCCGTGGCCAACAGTTATCCCAAGCTATTGTCTCATGTTACCTGCTCCGTTATGATAGTCAGAGCAACTCGAAGATTTTTACAAGCCTGCCACGACGCAAAGGAGATAGCACTCCTCCAGAAGCCGAGAATGAAGCCCTTGGTAAACACTCAGTCTCGTTTTTGGTTGGGCTTATGATAACAATCAATATACCCCCCAGGGCATTTTAGTCCGGACAGGGGGTACGTCATCTTCAGCTACAGTAGGGCCTGCGCTGGGGACCACCCCCCCCCCCCCCCCCCCCCCGGCGCCTTGCAAGTGTAACGGCAGCAAGGACCACCCCCTCAAAGGTGAAGGTCTCCAGGATTCCTCCTACCCCGGGTGCAAATCTCATGCTATTTTATCAGTAGGCATTAGCCCATCCACATTAACTACTTCCGATAACTTTGCTCATGTTACCATTCGATACCAACATCGACACTACGATATAAAAAATTAAATTAATTTAAACTATAACTATCTCTGAACTTATCGAGTTACAATTAATTTTATTTACGTCAGATTGACACTTTAACATATACTCTCTCCATTTTTTATTAATAGACGTTGAGCCCACAAGCGCGGTTATTAAGACCGACTGCTTTCCGCGTGGGCCAGCCCAACATTCGTCTAACGCATGAGCCAGTGGTCATTTTTGAAATTCAAATCAAATTTTGAATTTTTGAAACCCAGCCCATTTCGAAAAAATTCAATCTCTCTTCACCCTCATCTCTTCCTCCAACTCTCTCTGCTCTCCAACCCTAAACCCTAGATCCCGCTCAAATTTGGGCATTTCGATTAACTGAAAAATTTGGCCAAATTCAAATTACATTTCCTTCCCCCAATTTTTGATTATTTATTACACATGGGTTTCTTCTTCCATATCTCCCTCCTCTGTTTCAATGCAACAATAGTAACAGTCTTCATCTCTTTGAAAATCTAGGATGTCTTCTCCCATAGCCGACTTAAATCATATTTTAGGGTTTGCTCTAGAAGGCGGCTCAGCCCCAACTATCCCAATTGGGAACCCTGAATCCCCTGAAGCCAACTGTCCTGGCCTTGATCAGTTGTCTTCTACCCTCTCCAGCAACGATGAACAACCATAGTAGCAGAACATCTCAGACATCAACAGTCGACGAGGTACTTAAATACTTTGTCCAACTGTCCTATTTAATTTGTTTTCAATCATTTTCGCCTTTAATTTGAGTGTTTGGTGGTGACATTTGGTTAACTCACCGGAAGGAGCTATCGAACGATAAACGTCTGGTTGTCTACGCAATGCTGCTGGAGAGGAGTGAAGATGGCAAGTTGAAGGCAACAACAACGAGGGAGGCGTCAGAACTGTTTGGTGTGGGCATCCGCACAATACAGAGGATCTGAAAATGGGCAAGAGATTCAGGTCAGCACCAATATGCTAATGGTAGAGTCTAGAATTGTGGTAGGAAAATGGTTGATTTCAATCTAGAGAGAATCAAAGACATTCCACTGAGGAAGAGAACAACATTGAGGTCTCTAGCAGCAACTTTGGGAGTTAATAAATCGTATCTGCATGTGAAGTTAAAAGAACGTGTGATTAGGCGACATAGCAATGAGATCCATCCAATATTCATAAAGGAGAATTTGAGGAGCAGAGTCAATCGTTGTCTGGTATCCTTCGATACAACAATAGTGCCACACGATCTAACCTTCAAGAATATGAAAAACGTTGTGCACATTGATGAGAAGTGGTTCTATCTAACTAAGAGGTCACAGACATATTACCTTCTGCATGATGAAGAAGATCCAATAAGAACAATAAAAAATGCCAATTTTATTCCTAAGTTGATGTTCTTAGTTGTTGTTGCTAGGCCAATGTATGATTTTAATGGCTCTTGTACGTTTGATGGCAAGATTGGAGTTTTCCCATCAGTGCGTAGTGTTGCTGCTGTTAGGTCAAGTCAGAATAGGCCTCGAGGTATACTCGAGATAAAACCAATTCAAAAATCAGTAGGACAACAATTAGGGAGTTTGTGATTGAGAGGGTGTTACCTGCTGTCGCACCTCCTTTTTTGGATTTTTCCTAATGCGACGCGAGTTTGGGACTAGACGTGAGACAAAATCGGACTCATCTCACATAATGCAATGAAGTCGCCACCCTAATTTGTTTCTAAGTTTAGGGAACCTAAAGTCATGGCATAAAAATAAAAACTAAGGCAAAATGGGTCTGAACCCGAGAACAGCGGTTCGGGGTCGTATTATGGACTCGGGAAGGTGTTAAGCACCCGAGTCTCATCCTAAAAAGGTTACCGGATGAAGAGGTGTTTTAAAATTATGTTTGAAAAATAAAAATTCCTAATTTACGTAATCATGCCCAAACAGATAAAATTCTAACAATTCTAAATAGTCATGCATACGAGCATAAAATGCGAAAAAAAGCGTGAATAAATAAAAGGGCGAGAAACGCATACTTGTGAAGGGTACGGATTGATTTATCCTACAAAGACGAGATTCTTAGTTTAGTAAAATAATGATAATCGAGAAACAAATAAATATTTAATGACCTCAAACATTGGTGGGAGAATTTATCTAAGCCTTTGAAAGCATACGAAAATAGTTAATTAAATAGTACAAACATTCGAGTAATTGGCATCAAAATTATTGTACGCAAGCAAAATAATTGTTTTTGATGATTAAACGCAGGTAGAATAATTAAACATGCGAGCGTACGAAAATAATAGTTAATGATGCAAACATACAAAAATTAAATAAAAAATACAAGCATATGAAAATTAATTAAACATGTCAGCATACGAAAATTAATTACACAATACAAGGAGACGAAAATTAATTGAACATGCAAACATACGAAAATTATTTAAGCATGCGAGCATACGAAAATTAAATAAACAATACAAGCAGACGGAAATTAAATAAACAGTACAGGCGTACGGAAATTAAATAAACAGTACAAGGCATACGAAAATTAAACATGCAAGCATACGAAAATTAAACAGTACAAGTGCAGAAAATAAATAAACAGTACAAGCATACAGAAAATTGAATAAACAGTACAAAGCATACGAAAAACGTTACGAAAAATAAATGCGATGGGCCTAAATAAATTGGACTAGGCCCACTGGGCCTAGAAATTGGGCCCATCAGTTGGGCCCACTAGTTGCAAAGCCCTTGTTCCTTGTATTTGGGCTTGGCACAAGCCAAGCCCATTTTCTCTTCTTTCCCTTCCCGTTTGGGCTTGGCTAAGCCAAGCCCAGAATTAATTAAAAATGAAGGACAAGCCCAAGCCCGCTTCATCCTTTCTTCTCCACTTCAACGCGTCTCCTTCCTTCTCGTTGAACCCGAACAGCACCAGCAGCCATGGCGACTTGGCTCCGGCGACAGAAATTGCTCCGGCGAGGGCAGCAGGCGAAGATAGTAGCAGCAACGACAACTCAACAGTGCAGCCTTCTCCCCCCCTTAGTCCGCGTCGTTCCAGCAAGCAAGAACAGCACGCAACCGGCGACGCGACTGGTAGCAGCAGCGTGACAGGCGACGGCAGCATCCCAGTGGTGCAGCAGCAGCAACGCGGCAGCTCGCGTGGTGACGAAGGAACAGCAGTGGCGGAGTAAGACAGTGGCTCGTCTTCATCCTCCATCGCCGGCAAGGCAACAGCAGCGTTGGTAGCAGTGGCAAGCGAGCAAGAACAAAAAACAGAAAAAAGAGCAGATAAAAACAAGGAAGAAAACAGAGATTAGAGCAAGCTAACACATAAATTAAACGAATGAAAGAGATGAGAAATTGCTTGCCTTGGTTGTTGCTTCTGCCGCGAGAGAGAGAGAGAGAGAGTGTGTGTTGGTTTTCTCTGTGTTGGTGAAGGGAAAGGAAAAAGCTTGCTTGCTATTTATAGGGAATTAAGTCGGTGATGGCAATGGAAAGACAATGGTGCTACAGGGACGAAGGGAAAGAGAAAGAAGCAAAACGAAAATGGTGTGAGGTGGCATGAAAATGAATTTGCATTTGGGTTGGTGTCAGAGGAAGAACATGCATACATCCTCATGCTTAAATTGGGATCCGTTGGATGAGGAGAAAAATGAGTCAACCCTTGATCAAGGGCTAAGATGAGTTGACCTTTGGAAAATGTTTAATATTTATTTAATTGGTTCGAACTATTAACACGAGAAATCTCGTTTGAAGTGAGAACCAAAAATACTAAAACATGCAATAAAATGCAACAAAATAAATAGTAATCAGTAAATAAAGAAAAAGTTCGATTTAAGGTCCGAATTTACTCGCTCGGAATCCTTAAAAGTTCGAACGAAAAATAAACGCTATAACAAAGTAAATTGAATAAAATAAAATTAGACAACGCGAACGAAAATAATAGTAGATAATTATCAATTAAAGAAAGAATGCGTTCGATCCACGGTCCGACGAAATTTATTCAGGACCGGTAGAAGTTCGAACAAAAAGACAGTAAAAATACGAAAAAATTGAAATGACACGAAATGGTACGAAATATTAAAAGAAAATAGCCAAAGATCGAAAATCGATAGAATTTCGATTTAAATGGGCTAATAATGCGTTAAACAAAAAAGTGCGAAAAAATGCGTCAAAAATCGGGTAGCAACATTGCCCCCTCTTTACTGTGTAACCGAGATTTTTGATGAGCAGTAAAGATGGTTGCTCCCGAACCAGCAATGGTTTTGAAAAATGCAAATGCAGTCTTACCTTAGAGTGGGTGTTTGGAGAATTTTTTTACCCTTGGTTGATGTCGGCAGCAGACTGCAAAAATATAACTTAAGATCCGAGCGGGGACACCGCAATTGTCGGACATTGATGCAAGAAATGAAATTGATATCCGAGCGGGGATACCGCAACTGTCGGATATTGATGCAAAAAAGTAAATTGATATCCGAGCGGGGATACCGCAACTATCGGATATTGATGCAGAAAAGTAAATTGATATCCGAGCGGGGATACCGCAACTACCGGATATCGATGCAGGAAACGTAAATAAAGTCGCTCTGGGAGGAGGGGATTTCATGCAAAACAGTAAATAAAGTCGCTCTGGGAGGAGGGGATTTCATGCAAAGCAGTAAATAAAGTCACTCTGGGAGGAGGGGATTTCATGCAAAACAGTAAATAAAGTCGCTCTGGGAGGAGGGGATTTCATGCAAAATAGTAAATATAGTCGCTCTGGGAGGAGGGGATTTCATGCAAAGCAGTAAATAAAGTCGCTCTGGGAGGAGGGGATTTCATGCAAAGCAGTAAATAAATTCGCTCTGGGAGGAGGGGATTTCATGCAAAGCAGTAAATAAAGTCGCTCTGGGAGGAGGGGATTTCATGCAAAACAGTAAATAAAGTCGCTCTGGGAGGAGGGGATTTCATGCAATAAAATAAAACAGGCCAAAAAGTAAGTTGCAAGAAAGTTAATTGCAGAAAAGTAAGTAGATGTGAACTTCACTTGGGCATTGTTGCCCCTTGAGACATTGATGCGAAAATTGAAATGGAAACTCCACTTGGACGTTGCTGCCCACTGGGAGATTGATGCTGAAAATGAAATGAAAACTGCACTCGGACGTTGCTGCCCACTGGGAGATTGATGCGAGATCTTTCCGGACGCTGCTGCCCGTCGGATGTCGGCTTAAATCCTTCTTCGGACGCTGCTGCCCGTTTGGAGGTTGGTGCTGAAAATTGAAATGGAAAACTCCACTCGGACGCTGCTGCCCACTGGGAGATTGATGATGAAAATGAAAACTCCACTAGGACGCTGCTACCCACTGGGAGGTTGATGCTAAAAATGAAAATGAAAACTCCATTCGGACGCTGCTGCCCATTGGGAGATTCTTGCGAGATCCTTCTGGATGCTGCTGCCCGTCGGATGTCGGCGTAAATCCTTCTTCGGACGCTGCTGCCCGTTGGAGGTTAGTGCTGAAAATGAAAATGCACGTCCTTGTGAACTGCCACACAAAACTTGGAAGTGGGGTTTTGAACATCCACACAAAATTTGAAAGGTGGGGTTTTGAACCGCCACACAAAATTTGAAAGGTGGGGTTTTGAACCACCACACAATTTTGAAAGGTGGGGTTTTGAACCGCCACACCATTTTGAAAGGTGGGGTTTTGAACCGCCATACAAATTTTTGAAAGGTGGGGTTTTGAACCGCCACGCTAAATTTTGAAAGGTGGGGTTTTGAACCGCCACTCAAAATTTTGAAAGGTGGGGTTTTGAACCGCCACGCTAAATTTTGAAAGGTGGGGTTTTAAACCGCCACACTAAATTTTGAAAGGTGGGGTTTTGAACCGCCACGCTAAATTTTGAAAGGTGGGGTTTTGAACCGCCACTCTAAATTTTGAAAGGTGGGGTTTTGAACTGCCACGCTAAGTTTGAAAGGTGGGGTTTTGAACCGCCACGCTAAGTTTTGAAAGTGGGGTGTTGAACCGCCACACGAGTTTTGAAGAGTGGACCATTCAGATGTTTGCTTGGTAGATGATGTGGGGAGTGTGATCCGCCGCACGAAGTTGATTTGTGGGGTGGTAACGTACTCCATTCGGTTGTTGATTGGGTGGATTTGTTGGCGGGGATTGATCAGTGTGAGATTCCACTGAAGTATATCTGTATCCTGCAAATAGGGAGGAAACAAACACGAAGCAGCAGTGGATGGAAAAAAAAGAGAGCCAATGATAAATGGGAAAATAATGAGAACGAATCATATATGTTGTCTATGAAAGTATCCCTATACTACCCAAACCCCAGTATTTTTTCAAGATAAAAACAACTTCCCTATTAAGAGAAGGTTTTTTTTTTTTTTTTTTTTTTTTTTTTTAAGCAAGGAAGTTGATAGTTTTTTCTTTTCCTAATGAACAGTGCTTGTTGATTGGCTGCGGCGAGGGCAAAGTGCACAGGTTCTTCGGTTTTGCTGGTGATGCTTCTTCTTCTTGACCACTTCAGGGGCGCAATGCCTAGATTCTTGAATCTTCGTTGGGGATGCTTCTTCTTGATCGTTAGCTAGGTAAAAATATTTAGATAGTGAAACATGAGACAATTCCCCACATACAGAAAAGGCAAAATCAGAGAATACTTTGCAACGAAACCAATTATCTCACTCACACAGAGTGCTTTAAACGATTCAACCTATAACTCCAAATCCTTACTATTGAGGCCTAACCAATACCCCAAACATCCAAGCTTACATAAACCAAAAAATCATGTGTTTCATGACAGGATCATGCAAACAGAAACAGAACAGCAACCGTTTACTTTTCATTCTTTTGATTCATCAACTGCCTTTTTCTTATTTATTTCCGCCCAGCATTTTGGACATGTAGTTTCCTGAATGCTTCCGCTTGCTGAGGCAAAAACATCAAGACATGTGTTGTCTGTTGACATGTAGTTTCTTGAATATTTTCGCTTGATGAGGCAAAAATATCAAGACATGTTTTGTCTGTTGACATGTAGTTTCTTGAATATTTTCGCTTGCTGAGGCAAAAATATCAAGACATGTTTTGTCTGTTTGGCTGGTTTTATTCAGAGATAGTTCTTTGGATATTTTCACTTACTGAGACAAAAATACCAAAGCATTGCAAGCACCATTTTTCTTTTCCTTTCTTTCTTATTTTTGACAATTCTCATAAACCAAAGAATGTTTCAAGAACAATAGAGGTGAATGCTCCACTTGCAAATTCTAGCATTAAGCACCAGAACTTTAAGTTTATAAAAGATTGGATGTTTAAAGAGTATCAGGGTCGTACTCTTTCAAATATTGATTTGCTCCCGTAGTACGGTATGGAGTCAAAGTTGAAGCCTTTTTTGCATTTCATGTGAGTGAGATGGCAAGGTTTCAAGCAACGAGTCCTCTGATTTTTCCTTTTACACAGTGCATGTAATTTTCCTAAAAACAGAAAATACTGCAAAAGATTCTCTAGACTATCTTGGCCGAAAACCAGTAGTGTCGAAGTTTCTTGGTTTTTGCTGCTTTCCTCTCTTTTTAGTCAAAGCAAGTATAGTTTCCCTCAAAGATTTCTTCTTCTTCCATACTTGTTGTGCACCTTACCTCCAGTTAGCCATCTCAATCAAGCACTGCTCATTGTCTTATTGGAAAAAATTAAATTCTATACGAAACCATCTCATAAAAATAGTGCGGCTTTAGCAATTTTATAGAAAAAACGTGAGGGTATGACTATTCACGAAGATTTATGAATAATTAAAAAGAATTTCCCCCAATGCGGGAATGAATGCAAAATGATTGTACAAAAATTTAAAGAGGCAGAGAAGAAAGTGGACTTCTCTGGATGTGTGCAGCAAGCGGCAACTAACGATCTGACAGGTTCGCTAGCGGGGAATCAGCTTCTTGATCCTGATCTAGCGTCGTCTGTACTCAAATTAGATGATAGTGTTGCTGCAAACATTTCTAACGGTTCCATCATAGCTTGAGACTGGTTGTCTGCAAATGAAGAACCATCTTTAAAATATTTCCTGGTTCGCTCCTTGGCTGCTCTTGGCGAGGAAAGATTCTTCTATGCTGATAGTATGATATGAACATCATCTTGAGTGATGGAGGAGAATCCTTGGTCATCTGGAGATCTAAATTGCCATTGGGGAATCTAACTAGTTGTTTCTTTGCAGGGAGTCCCAACACTTCGGCTTTTGCAGCAAGGAATTGCGGATGAGTGCAA
Organism: Viola odorata; assembly: GCA_963691705.1. Taxonomy (NCBI): domain Eukaryota; kingdom Viridiplantae; phylum Streptophyta; class Magnoliopsida; order Malpighiales; family Violaceae; genus Viola; species Viola odorata. The sequence goes on along the minus strand of OY829546.1, from coordinate 25,798,858 downwards.
TTACCCTTAAAGTCAGTATTTAGTGGTGTACCAATTATGGGGTTTGATCTATACATGAATATTATCGTGTACGTGCACGGAGAGAGTTTGTAGAGAAATGAGGTGTTGACTGAGCTAGAGTTTTAGGAAGGCGCTTCTCATTCTCAGTTAATTGGGAGTGAAAAGGTTGAAAAATGTTTTGGAGCCTGATGGTAAACTTTTCTGAGGAGGATTGCTCAAGTACTGGCAGGAGGAGGGTTCCTCTGTTTTGCTGAATAGCGATGGACTGAAGCCGAAAAGGATGGACATAAAATAACTCATCATTGCGAATTACCGCTCTCTACGCTTTGCCCCCGGTAAAAATGTACTCAACCTTTAATGCTTCCTGACGCTTTCTTTTGGTCTTCATTTCAACTACTTGCCCCCTAGTTTATAAGTCTCATTGCACGTGGGTTGCCTCCCACGAAGCATCCTTGTGCGATGCTTCCTTTCCCGCCTTGGTTCTGTAAGTAGAAAAGAAATGAATCAGTAGCATCTAAATCTTGAATAGATGGAAAATTAAGATAAGGATTTAATAAATCACGAGAGTAAAATATGGATAATAATGGAAATAAAAATCACAAACATGGAAAATATGCGGAGAAAGTTACAAACAGGAAAGGTTGTGAGGAAATTTATACACGGAAAAAAATTGCAGAAAAATCTGATACACGGGCAAGATTGCGAAAAAAATTATGTGGAAAATTTGAGGAAAAATTTGTACACGAAAATTTGACGTGCGTGCAAGACTGCGGAAAAGATTGGGAATAAAATTGTATGTGGAAAATTTGTACACGGAAATTTGATATGCGTGCAAGACTGCGGAAAATTTTTCCAACGTGAAAAATTAGCGAAGATATTTGCCACGTGGAACATTTACGAATTTTTTTGTAAATGTGGAAGAATTATGGCAAAATTTGTAAACAGGAAAAATTTGTAAATGTGGAAAAAATTGCGAAAAATTTATAAACATAGGAAAACAATTGTAAATGTTGAGAAACTGCGAAATCAATTGTAAGTGTGGAAAACTTTAAGAAATCATATAAAAAATGAAACACCTCCTTTTTTGGATTTTTCCTAATGCGACGCGAGTTTGGGACTAGACGTGAGACAAAATCGGACTCATCTCACATAATGCAATGAAGTCGCCACCCTAATTTGTTTCTAAGTTTAGGGAACCTAAAGTCATGGCATAAAAATAAAAACTAAGGCAAAATGGGTCTGAACCCGAGAACAGCGGTTCCGGGTCGTATTATGGACTCGGGAAGGTGTTAAGCACCCGAGTCTCATCCTAAAAAGGTTACCGGATGAAGAGGTGTTTTAAAATAATGTTTGAAAAATAAAAATTCCTAATTTACGTAATCATGCCCAAACAGATAAAATTCTAACAATTCTAAATAGTCATGCATACGAGCATAAAATGCGAAAAAAGCGTGAATAAATAAAAGGGCGAGAAACGCGTACTTGTGAAGGGTACGGATTGATTTATCCTACAAAGACGAGATTCTTAGTTTAGTAAAATAATGATAATCGAGACACAAATAAATATTTAATGACCTATTGCGAGTGAAATAATTAATTTTAGTGATTAAATATTGGTGGGAGAATTTATCTAAGCCTTTGAAAGCATGCGAAAATAGTTAATTAAATAGTACAAACATTCGAGTAATTGGCATCAAAATTATTGTACGCAAGCAAAATAATTATTTTTGATGATTAAACGCAGGTAGAATAATTAAACATGCGAGCGTACGAAAATAATAGTTAATGATGCAAACATACAAAAATTAAATAAACAATACAAGCATATGAAAATTAATTAAACATGCCAGCATACGAAAATTAATTAAACAATACAAGGAGACGAAAATTAATTGAACATGCAAACATACGAAAATTATTTAAGCATGTGAGCATACGAAAATTAAATAAACAATACAAGCAGATGGAAATTAAATAAACAGTACAGGCGTACGGAAATTAAATAAACAGTACAAGGCATACGAAAATTAAACATGCAAGCATACGAAAATTAAACAGTACAAGTGCAGAAAATAAATAAACAGTACAAGCATACAGAAAATTGAATAAACAGTACAAAGCATACGAAAAACGTTACGAAAAATAAATGCGATGGGCCTAAATAAATTGGACTAGGCCCACTGGGCCTAGAAATTGGGCCCATCAGTTGGGCCCACTAGTTGCAAAGCCCTTGTTCCTTGTATTTGGGCTTGGCACAAGCCAAGCCCATTTTCTCTTCTTTCCCTTCCCGTTTGGGCTTGGCCAGAATTAATTAAAAATGAAGGACAAGCCCAAGCCCGCTTCATCCTTTCTTCTCCACTTCAACGCGTCTCCTTCCTTCTCGTTGAACCCGAACAGCACCAGCAGCCATGGCGACTTGGCTCCGGCGACAGAAATTGCTCCGGCGAGGGCAGCAGGCGAAGATAGTAGCAGCAACGGCAACTCAACAGTGCAGCCTTCTCCCCCCCTTAGTCCGCGTCGTTCCAGCAAGCAAGAACAGCACGCAACCGGCGACGCGACGGGTAGCAGCAGCGTGACAGGCGACGGCAGCATCCCAGTGGTGCAGCAGCAGCAACGCGGCAGCTCGCGTGGTGACGAAGCAACAGCAGTGGCGGAGTAAGACAGTGGCTCGTCTTCATCCTCCATCGCCGGCAAGGCAACAGCAGCGTTGGTAGCAGTGGCAAGCGAGCAAGAAAAAAAAACAGAAAAAAAAGCAGATAAAAACAAGGAAGAAAACAGAGATTAGAGCAAGCTAACACATAAATTAAACGAATGAAAGAGATGAGAAATTGCTTGCCTTGGTTGTTGCTTCTGCCGCGAGAGAGAGAGAGAGAGAGAGAGTGTGTTGGTTTTCTCTGTGTTGGTGAAGGGAAAGGAAAAAGCTTGCTTGCTATTTATAGGGAATTAAGTCGGTGATGGCAATGGAAAGACAATGGTGCTACAGGACGAAGGGAAAGAGAAAGAAGCAAAACGAAAATGGTGTGAGGTGGCATGAAAATGAATTTGCATTTGGGTTGGTGTCAGAGGAAGAACATGCATGCATCCTCATGCTTAAATTGGGATCCGTTGGATGAGGAGAAAAATGAGTCAACCCTTGATCAAGGGCTAAGATGAGTTGACCTTTGGAAAATGTTTAATATTTATTTAATTGGTTCGAACTATTAACACGAGAAATCTCGTTTGAAGTGAGAACCAAAAATACTAAAACATGCAATAAAATGCAACAAAATAAATAGTAATCAGTAAATAAAGAAAAAGTTCGATTTAAGGTCCGAATTTACTCGCTCGGAATCCTTAAAAGTTCGAACGAAAAATAAACGCTATAACAAAGTAAATTGAATAAAACAAAATTAGACAACGCGAACGAAAATAATAGTAGATAATTATCAATTAAAGAAAGAATGCGTTCGATCCACGGTCCGACGAAATTTATTCAGGACCGGTAGAAGTTCGAACAAAAAGACAGTAAAAATACGAAAAAACTGAAATGACATGAAATGGTACGAAATATTAAAAGAAAATAGCCAAAGATCGAAAATCGATAGAATTTCGATTTAAATGGGCTAATAATGCGTTAAACAAAAAAGTGCGAAAAAACGCGTCAAAAATCGGGTAGCAACACCTGCCATTGGAAGCAAGTGGCCTAGGAACAACATTACAAAACATATTTTTATTCAACAAGACAATGCCCCAACTCATATAGCCACTGATGATGTTGATTTTTCTAATGCATTTAAGCTAACTGGAATGAATGTGACTCTCACCTGTCAGCCTCCTAACTCCCCTAATTTAAATGTGTTAGAACTTGATTTTTTTAGAGCAATCCTCTAGAACTATGTATGCATTGGTTGCTGCTGTTCATCAAGCATTCTATGTTTTCTCTAACAGAAAAGCAAATCATGTCTTCATTACTCTGCAATCATGCATGATTGAAGTACTGAAATGTGGAGGCAGCAACACCTACAGAATTTCTCACTTGAAGAAAAAATAGTTGGAGAGGATGGGAACTATTCCACCAACTTTGAATTGCAGTGCAGAGATTTATAGTCATGCATTACAAGAACACTCTCATTAATGAAATTGGTAATTTTCTGCCTCTTTTTGTTACTTCTATTACTTAGAATGCAAGTAGTAATGTAACTGTAATCTGTGCAGGTTTGAATCATTCTAGGCAGAGGAGTTTTTTTTATCACCAAGGTAAGTCTTTTTGGTACACTGACATTGTGGGGAAATATCAATTGGCAATGTGGACAGTATGCTTCATTGGTTGTACTTTAATTGTTACTACTGGAGGTATCCATAACCATTTTTCTGATATGAGAATTACATGTCCACTATGCCAATTGCTAACCTAACATTTCAGTAGAAATATGCACATATTGTATAGGAAATCATTGTACATTTTGGTGCAGCATAGTTTGCATACTTTAAATTTTTTGTTGGGTTATAGGGTAAACATAAAACATGTTGTGATACGATCCGGCCTCCGTGTGAGTAGGCCGAATGATATATATGGAGCTTTTGAGGATGTAGCCCGAGAGTTTATGAGACAAAAAACTACACAATGACAAACACAATAAAGGAAGAGACGGTACAGATGCGCAGCAGAATGGAAGCAAAGATGAACAAGGGAAGGAAGAAGATTACCGAGATAAACAAGGGAAAGGTGGAAGGACTTGAGCACGGTGAAGAATATTGAGATGCACGTTGAACACACGGGTAGAGATTTGGGAAATGGACAAGAACATACACAAATATTTCACAAGGATTTCATTTACAAGAACGACTAGCAAACGATTACACACAAATACAAAGGTTAATGGTTTACGTTTTACTTGCGAAGTATCAAAGCACCATCAAGGCTTAGAAGTCCACAAGATGAGTTTAGCGTGTGATAAAGGAGTTATCTCTACTTAACAAAATCACTCAAATATCTAAACTAATAAAAATAATAACTAAGTTCAGCTTTTATACTTAGGGTAGAAAAAATGGCCTTGTGACGAAAGTGCCCTTGGTGAGGGACGCGTTTTCCATGGAAGTTCAAGGCCTTAAGGTGGGTTGTTTAGGCCCATGATTGTTGCTAAAAAATGGAAGGAAATGGCCTGAGCTTGTTGTGTTTGATTGGGGTCCCAATAGTCGCGGTCTCGGAGGAGTTCTAGGTTTAGTAGGGTTGGTGCGAGGAACATCATGAGCTTGGTGTGGCTGATGAGGGTATGAGCCCAAGGCTGGTTACGATGCGCGTGAAGGGGCTTCATGACTTGCACGGGTGGCTCCCGATAGTTTCTCATGTGATGGTCGTGATAGACATAAGGCTGGCGGAAAGCCTCTATGGGTATCCCGGCCAAGGAATGAGTCATGCGAGGCTGGCCTAGGATTTTCCTAATAGCACGCGATGGCTGGCCTATGGCTCCAGTAGTTTCTGATAGATGGCCTATGGCTCCCGATAGGCTTGTGCTATACGATGGGTGGGCTAGGCTTCTCCCGATAGCTTGAGCGAGGGATGTAGGGTTGGTGCTATACGATAGAGGAAATGTGACAAGGCTGAGGATGATGATGAATGAGGGTTGCTTGATCTATTTGACTCTCACTTTCAAATAGATCAACGGTGGAGATGAAGCTTGATTAAAAAGGTAGGTTAATTCACTTATTCAGTTCAAGTTAATGGTACGAGCAATCTCGTTTGAAATGAATAAAAGCTCAAACCGAATATTACCAAAATTTAGTATAAAATGAAACAAAACAAATAGTAAATAGTAAACAAGGAAAAAATTCAATTTACTGTTCAAGAAATCTCGCTCGGAATCGATAGAAGTTCGAACAAAAACACAGTAAAATATGGAAAAAGCTGAAATGACACGAAATGTAACAAAATAGAAAAATAAATAGTAAATTAAATAGAAATATGATTTAAAAAATTGATAATAGGATAAATGATAGAAAATGCGGAAATGACATAATAAAAATGTCAAAATTCGAGTAGCAACAACTGTCAAACTGTGAGTCGTCGAAATAAACACTCACAAAGCTCTCATCCATCTTTGAAACAATTTTGATTCTTCTTCTTTAAGTTTTACTTTTAGTAATGACAGATGATGAAGGGTGGAAATCTCCTCTATTTCGCGCCTTCCCTAAAAATTTCGTGCCTTCCAAATTTTAAGCTTTTGGCTTTCCCTCTCATTTCTGTCTAATCACTTGCATGACGCGTAGTCTAGGCCGGATGATATGTCGTTTGAAAGAGCAATTTTGGAAAGAAATATAAAACATCAGTTAATCGTGGACAACAATTTACGGCCCAAACGTCTATTAAAAAAGACAAAGTGAGTACATAAAAATTAAAAATACGACCTTACTTATACGATGATAGACCGTTTAGATTTTTTTTTTGTCCACGTGCATTTCAAACTCTTTTATCGGTCTCTCTTTTGAGAGGGTATGGTCCCATTAATTGCCTACTTGGGTTATATATTAGCAATGCATCTGCATCACTTTCTAGCAAAAGTACATAAGTTTTTTAATGAGTTGCTTGTCTATCCCAAACACAATTAATGGGGCTTCTGATTGACGTATACTAAACAAATATAGGTATTGCAAACTATTCGACAAGAAAAAAATGGGTTTTAAACTAACTATAAATATAAAAGAATTCGGTATATATATAATAAATTTTGGTTTAAGCAATGTTTTTACTCACCGTGTTAATTTGTCAGATTCACAAATAATACTCAACATTTATTAAATCTCAAATAACAAACTTAAGTTCTTTTAACATCAGTGACGTTGATGACGGAGTCTTGATAATTCTTTTGAGGGGATGGAATAATTTTTTTTCATGGGGTAAAAATGAAGGATAAATTAGAGAAATATTAAATTTTAAAGATTATTATGAAAGAATTTAATATTTTTGAGAAGCGAATATGAAGAATAAATATAAAAAGATAGAATTCTAAGTACTATTATAAAAGAAGTAAAAAATTTAGGGACAAATAAAGAACTAATATAATAAAAATAGAACTTTAAAAACTAACGCGGAAGAATAAAAAAGTTAGGGGCATGCCCCCTAATCCTAAAGAGGTTTCTTTTTATTTAATATGACTCCCCGATTTTAATTAAAATTATTACTTAAAATTTTAAAATTAGAGAAATTAATTTTGAAACATGACCATAACATTTTAAAAATAATGTGGAAAATAAAAGATTTTATTTAAAATGTCACATCATAAAAAAATGGTAGCATTATACAAAATGAAATTATTTACAGTTGTGCTGAAAAACTTAGTAAAATGTTTATGTTCTTTTTTGAACATTTTTTTCTCTCAAACTTTAAATTGTATCCAATAATCTTCATCATTGATTATATACTTTTACTAAAAAATATGAACAACCCATGATGTTCATATAAACTCTTCATCTCCTTTACTCAAATATACTATCAAAAGAATGTGATCACTCGTGTTATAACGCTAGCATGGATAACTATAGCAATCTAAATCATAGAAGAATTAGCCTTGCATGTTTAATTTTGCGAGACGATAATGATACCATCCCAAGATTTAGCTTAATATTGTTGCCTTTAAGAGTATTGTTTAGCATAAGTGGCAGCAAGGAAATCAAGACGATGAGGACAACCCAAGTCCAAGCAAACATGACCCCTTGGGGCGATGAGCCTGTCCAATGTGTTGACATGTTCAATAACATCGCCGCCGAATTGAATTTAAGAGGTTGGTATAATTCATTTTGTGATTATTTTGATGAGTCTAACTTAAGGTATTGTACTGCAGGTCTAGGTATAAATTCGAGGACGAATCTTTCTGAAGAGAGAGGGAATGATGTGAATCCTCATACCAACCCTAGCGCATCGAGTGCCTTGCCCTTGAAGCGCAAGAGATGGCGACTAAGGAAGCACAAGAGATGGCGAGTATGCTTTGAACATATAATTGGGAAGCTTTCGTGGGCAGATTATGCTGAGCAAGATTCGAGGATGGATCTTTTCGAAGAGGGAGGGAATGATACGATCCCAAGATGTATCACGCGACTATATGGATAAAAGCGTCAAGACATGATGGAGCAGATGGAGTCCGATCAGGGATCACAAAGGCTTGATGGAAACCTTTATGTGTTATGTTTATCGTGTCCAAATTTTAGGACATTTGGACGAGTGGATCGTCCAAAAGATCAAGCCAACATTTTCGTTGATAGGAGTCCTACGCAGACAAGGACTCTAAGACGCATCAGGCGACTTTGTCCGAACCCAGCTGGCATTGTATAACTCAGAATCATATGATAGACTACGTTTTGGAAACTTCAGGATGTTAGCTTTCGTTTGGAATAAGTTTCAGCCCATTTGTCCCAGTGGTTTGAAAGTTATGCAAGTCGACATTATGGTGCGCAGTGTGTGCGCGAGACAACATACGACTTGAGGTTTCGGCCCAAACCTTGGCTCGATGATGGAGAAACTTCTTGGAGCTGCTGGAATGTATTTAACTATATTTATATTTACTTTAATTAGTTAATTAGTTAATTAGTTAATTATTTAATTAGTTAATTAAGTTACCTTAGGAATTAAAACTCCTACCTATTAGGGTTTGCTTGTAAACTTCTACATAAGGAGCCGTTTGGCCTCCTTATTCAATTGGTTGTTATTTTGTTAAATCGAGAACTTTGTTTCTTTGCAAATCTCTGCCCATTGTTCACGTGTTGAACCTTGTTCCTTCTCAAGTTCGCAATACTCGAGTCGTCACAAGTAAATTCTGAAATTGCAACTATCGTCTCGTCTGTCTTAGTTTGATTCTCACAATTGTCGAGTCTAGACCTAAGAATTCGATACAAGATCCTTGACTTGAAATCGATTAGGGCTCTTAGCACAGGTTGTCTGAGTGGTCTAAGTTCGCATTCGTTGAGTTCATTACTTCCGTATCGAAATCCATCTTTGAGCAAGGATGAGAATTACGTGCTACGCATCCTACGCAACTAGGATCGTATCAGATAGTATATACTATATAGTACTAATAGTTCCCGAAAAAAAAAAGATTTCTTGTATTAAGTATATTTTTTTAGGTAACTTTTAATACATTATTTAATTTCTTCCAATATATTATAATAAAAGTTGTCAACATATATAGTCTTATATGACAATCCTTTATAGGAGTATCATTATAGAACAAAAAATACATAAGATTATTTTTTTATTTTTATCACATTTCCTTATGCAATTCTAAAAGTATTTATATTAAGTTAATAATTAAAATATAAATAAAATAATTAATTAATTAACTAAATCACAATTTATAATTAAAAAACTATTTTTTAGAATTTTCCAATTGGCTCTCAATATTTTTAAAACTTTCAATTTAAACTCATACTTTCTTGAATATTGCAATTTAATATTTTTTGTGTTTCATAATTCCAAAAAAAAGTTAAAAACTAAAAATAATATAAATTTTGAGGAAACTTTGCTACTTTGTCTTGAATTTTTTTTTTCAAATTTTAGCATTTTTTTCATTAGTTTTTCCATTTTCTCTCTTACAATATTTTTTTATAAGAATTTAATGTCACCAAAGAGTCTCATCCTTATTTTTGTGTCTCAAACTTTATTTTGTTGAACTTCACTGACAAACATTGTTAAAATGTCATTATAATATCACAAAAATGCAACTTATATTAATTTGGTGTGAGAAAAGTGATTAAGAACACCAAAAAGTCTCATCATTAATTTTTGTACCAAAAACTAAATTTTACATCTCAAACTTTGTTTTGTTGAACTTGTTTAACAAACACTCTTAAAATGTCATTATAATATCACAAGAATGCAACTTACAAGAATTTGATGTTAGAAAAATTATCAAGCATACCAAAGAATGTCTACAGACCGATTACAAATACTCTCCATTAATTAACGATTTGTCTTCACCATATTAATTACTTTACTTTAAATTGACCAATCTAAAATTAACGTGTTTTAAATTGATCGGTTAGACTTTGTAACTTATTGGGAAAACAAAAACAACAACTAACCTCCTAGGAAATATAAATAAGACAACTAATTATAAATAAGTTTTTGACCAAAGTGGACAGCTATAAAAATTCGGAAGGAGTAATCTAGATGGATGATTGGACATATTTTGTGACTATTTTTTTCATTTATTTTCATTCAATTTAGATAGTGATTCTGCTAATTAGAGTTGAATTTCTCTATATTTTGCAGAAAATAGTTTTAGAGCAATAAAAATGAAAAAGGAGTAGAAAATAGTGAAATTTGGACAAAGTTGCGCAAAAACCTTTCTTGGTCGATCTTTTGACCAAGAGGAGCCTTCTTGGCTAACAAAAAATCTCAATCTCTGGGCAATACTTGAAGACAACAATCCTAAGAAGACTTGTGCAATTATACCAGCTGGATTATCTCCAATAGAGTTGGAACCTCGACTTTCTCTCATCTTCAGCTATTAGAATTCTTATGAGAGGAGCAATTTAGATACAATTAGTAATTTAGGATTTATTTTTAATTTTTTTTCTTCAAGGATAATTTTAGGGGGGGGGGGGGGACTATATAAATATCTCTAAGGTTTTTGAGGAAGGGAGTTCCCTTCTCTTCCGTTTTAGTTATATTTTATTTTAAAACTCGTTTGCTCTTGTTGTCTTCAACCTTGAAGGCGCAAAATTTTATATTTAATTAGTTTATTATTTTCTTTAATTTTCTTGTCTATCTCTAGCTAAATTTTCTTTTTCCTGATAAAGGAAATTAAAGTTATGATTTTAAGTATTTGTGTGATCTAATTGCTCTTCTTAATTTCTATGTTTGTAAATATGTGTTCTCTAATCACTTGTCATCACTTTTCATGTTAGGTTTATGTCTGATCAACCTAGATTCTGATATGAACAACAATCGTCATTCTTTTTGGCTACGGCAACCTACGGGCCACTTACAGGCCAAGAAGATCGAAGTAGATAACTAGCCCTGATAAGCTAGAGAGAATAAAATTTCGGTTCAAGCCCCGATTGAAAATCGAGGTGTTTTGGCTTAGAATTGTCTTCCACTAGTCAATAATTAATCAATTTAGTAAACCCTTTAACCAACAAGGTGCTAGTTGATTAGGAATCATCTCTAAGCGTACCTGAGGTGATTTTAATACAGGAGGGAAACAGGAGTCATAAGCTGATAACAATTAAGGCAATCCTAAGGGCATTGCTGTAATTATGATCCCTGCCAAGGGCGGAATCCTATAAGCCTTATCGGACATCTAAGCTATCGCTACTAGACTATGAGGTGTTTCCTGGGATGGTCGATATCAGCGGGGGGGGGGGGGGAGACGAACGGCATCATCCCATCCCGGGGGATCCGCGGAGTTATCGCCCCCAGCATCACCATGGGTATCGCCCCCGGCACCCTCCTCAGAGTTATCACCCCGACATCACCATGGGTATCGCCCCCAGCACCCTCCTTTGAGGTATCACCCATGACGTCACCTCCAGATATCGCCTGTGATGTCATCTAGAATGCTATCTTTTCGGGATATCACCTCTTTACCTGGGTATCGCCCCTAGCGGTCTATAAATACTCTCATTTTAAAATATCAAGTAAGCCGAAAATTACCTACTAGAACCTCTGCTATTTTTGAACCACTTACTGACTTAAGCATCGGAGTGTCTACGCCGGAGCCCCCCCTCCGGCGATTTGCAGGTGCGTCCGAAGTCATCTACAGCGACTCCGACCAACAGTAGACATCGTCCCGATCGCCTCGAAGATCGAATCTTATCAAATTGGTACTTTCATTGAGAGCCTTGGTACATTAAGTGAGCGTCCTTAATAGCCAAGCTCTATTTTACCCAGAGATCGGAACGATCATGACTTCTGAGTCGGAGCCGACGCGACCCTCATCCTCTAGTCTCCCTTTTTCGATTCGTAGACAGTTATTCCCTTTTGCTACTGCTGATCTTTCTGTGACAGCGCAACAAATCAGTTCAGAATCTCCGGATCTTTCGACCAGGTCGGCAGGGGAAGCCCTCTCCTCGCAGACGACCGTTTCGTTGTCCCAGATGGCGGGATCTAGCTTTTCTACTCCTCCTCCGAGGGGATTTGTGTTAAACAGTACAGAACACCCTTTTGCGAGTGAAATAGCGGCCCTTCGTTCTCGGTTGGACTATTTGACTGAAATGGCTGCCAGAATCACACCCGAGATTTCTGGATCGAGTGTCCCTCCCCGTGTCATGTTCACGCCATCTATTGTTACCGAGCGGCCCTTGTCACCTTTGTTACAGGGAAACCTCCAGTTAACTTTACCTACAACAGATCCCCCGATCAATTTTGTGCAGCTCACTCAAGGACGAGTAGAACCTTATGTGCCACAGGTACCACAAGGTCCCATCCCTCAGGAGGATCGGCACCTCGAGGGGGTCAGAAACCGTTGGGACGGTCGAAGAGAAGGAGCGAATAGAGATTTATCTCCTGAGTACAACGAGAGATCCAGTAGCAGAAGACGTAGAACTCGTTCGCCCAGGAGCCGCAGACGGTCTCCTAGGCGACATCTTAAGCCCGAACCGCGAAACCAGCAACGTCACGTGGAAATATCTCCCCCGCGCCAGGCGCGTGAAATCCTTGATGACACATCGGGTCATCCATTTAGCCGTCGTATAAGACGCCATAAGGTCAGTCGACATGTGAAGCTTCCCACTGAGACTTATGACGGCACCAGAGATCCCATTTCACACGTCAACGAGGTGAAGGATTTCGTTCAATTTCAGACGCACAGTGATGCGGCGTTATGCCAAATATTTGTTATGACATTATCAGGAGTCGCGCGTCTCTGGTTCGAGGGCCTTTCTGGCGGATCTATTAGCAATTTCGCACAATTGGAATCCAAGTTCCGGAGCAGATTTAGTACAGCGATTCCAATTAGGAAATCCGTCGCCGCGTTATTTGACATACGTCGAATGCCTCAAGAAACTTTGAAGGAATTTCTCAGTCGATTCGACCTGGAAATGTCACTAACGCCGGGTGTTACCATTGATTTTGCTATAGAAGCCTTGAAAAGGAACTGCCATTATAGTAAATTGAAGGATGCACTGATGGTAGACCCTCCCGCGACTTTAGACGCATTAAGACTTAAAGCCCATAATGATGTGGTTCCTAATTCGGAAACCTTCCAATCGTTGGATCGTTGCTCAGCGACAAGGCTTTGAATGCGGAAAACTAACTCGTCGGAAACTCCAACCCTCCTAAGTACAATACTTAGGCAACCTGGACGAAATCCTTCAAGGATCTTCAATAGGACTCGGACCCTCCTAGGTGCAATACCTAGACAACCCCGACGAGACTAAAGAATGGAAGGATAGACTTCGTGCTTTACTTGCAACTATATGCGGCTTATCAAACCGGATGTAGGACAAGGATCTTGGAGATCAGTTGAAGAAAAACTCTTCTGGTTTTGTTTATCAAATAACGTCTGAGGAATAACAATAGCAGCGCCATGCCCTTTATAAGAAAAGAGATGCGCAAAACCCTAATTAAGAAGTTTACTTGCGCTTAACTACTTAAAAGCGCTCTTAATTAACAACAATAAAATCCACCTGGATAAATAAAGTCAAACAACTTAATACTTCAGTCAATGCGCGCTTCTGGACACGCGAAACGGGCAGGAGCCGTTTTTGAGCAATCGGCACGCGAGACAGATGAGTGAAACGGCAATGGCTGAGTGAAACGGTCAGGTGCCGATTAAGCGAAACGGACAAGAGCCGTTTTGAACGAATCGGACAAGAGCCGTTTTGAGCAATCGGCACGCGAGACAGATGAGTGAAACGGCAACGGCTGAGTGAAACGGTCAGGTGCCGATTAAGCGAAACGGACAAGAGCCGTTTTGAACGAATCGGACAAGAGCCGTTTTGGTGACAAACGGTCAAGTGCCGTTTCTGGCAGAATCATCTTCGGGCGTTGTGAATCTAGCGTACACGAGCGAGACAAGGCGCGGCTGGGGCGCGCGCAGGATGGCTGACTCCAGTGAGGCTTCGGCCTTCAGCTCCGCATGGATCAGAGAGCTTAGCCTCGCTTGCAGGGTCCTTGCGTGAGAGCGTGTGATGGCTCCGGCGGGTGGTAAGGGCACGGATGCGGCAGGTGTCCTTGCGCGAGAGCGTGTGATGGCTCCTGCGGGCGGCAAGGGCACGGATGCGGTAGGTGCGGCTGGGCTCCTACTCAGGCTCGTATCATCCCCTCCCTCTTCAGATGGATTCGTCCTCGAATCCAGGTCAGCATCGTCCTCATCACCTGCGGGACAAAGCGTCGGCCACGACGTTGTCCTTTCCTTCCTTATACTTGATGTGGTATGGAAAAGCTTCTAAAAACTCCAACCACCCTGCATGTCTTCGGTTGAGCTTGCTCTGGCCCTTCAGGTATTTGAGGCTGAGATGATCCGTGTGTACCACGAATTCCCTCGGCATAAGGTAATGTTGCCAAACCTCAAACGCGCGTACCAAGGCGTACAACTCTTTGTCATACGTAGGGTATCGCCACTGGGCATCCTTGAGCTTCTCGCTGAAGAAGGCAATGGCTCGCTTCTCTTGCATCAACACGGCTCCTATCCCGATACCGCTCGCATCACACTCGAGCTCAAAGGGCTTGTCGAAGTCCGGCAAGGCAAGGACAGGCGCGTTGGATAGTCGGTCCTTGAGCGCTCGGAAAGCAACCTCCTGTGTCTCGGTCCACCTGAAAAGAACATTTTTCTTTGTTAGTTCATTAAGTGGTGCGGCCAAAGAACTAAAATCACGAATGAACCGTCTGTAAAAGCTTGCTAATCCGTAGAAGGAACGGATATCGCTTGCTGATTTTGGAGTTGGCCATTCGCGGATCGCTCGGATCTTCTCCTCATCAACCTTCATGCCCTCTCGGCCTACAATAAAACCTAAGAAAGAAACCTATTCTAAAGCAAAAGAACATTTCGAAGGTTTAGCAAATAATTTCTCTTGGCGCAAGGTTAGGAAAACTTCTCTTAAGTGCGCAACATGCTCATCAACAGATTTAGAGTAGACTAAGATATCATCAAAGTAAACAACTACAAATCTGCCTATGAAATGCCTAAGGACATGATTCATTAGACGCATGAATGTGCTTGGCGCATTGGTTAAGCCAAACGGCATGACTAACCACTCGTATAGTCCGTACTTAGTTTTAAATGCCGTTTTCCACTCATCACCCTCTAGCATCCTAATCTGATGGTACCCACTCATTAAGTCAATTTTAGAGAACATAATTCTACCGCTAAGTTCGTCTAACATGTCATCTAAACGTGGGATGGGGTGTCTATACTTTACCGTAATTTTGTTGACTGCGCGACAGTCAACACACATCCTCCAAGTCCCGTCCTTCTTCGGCACAAGGATGACAGGAACCGCACACGGTGAGAGGCTCTCTCTCACGTAGCCTTTGGACAGCAGCTCGTCCACTTGGCGTTGCAACTCCTTGGTTTCCTCGGGGTTGCTGCGATACGCTGGGCGATTAGGTATTGACGAGCCCGGCACAAAGTCTATGCGGTGCTCAATGCCGCGGATTGGGGGCAGTCCTGGCGGCATCTCCTCAGGTAACACGTCCTCAAATTCCTGCAAAAGAGGTTTAAAACAAGGAAGCAAGGAATCCGTAGGGTTAGGGTTAGCGGCGTTCAAGGCGAACGACCTAAAACGGAGAAGAATGAGAGGAAAAAATGAGTCCGAAGACTTTTGAACCGTCAATGCTTGTCTCACATGCCTCACTTTTGCGAATATGTTTAATTTTAACGTGTGCTCTCTATTTTCACACGGGCTGTTTTTATTCCCCTTTTTCCCATTCGCAACTCTCTTCTCACTTTTATTTTTCTCTAACCCGAGCTCACTCTTTTCTCGGGGGCTGTTTTCACCCTCAATTCTTTTCTCTCCCCCTGATCGCAATAACTCAAACTCGGCACTAGATTTTTCAAGCCACAGCTGGTCCTCCACGACCTCTTTCATGTTTAGTGGTGCTAGGGTGTACTTGACACCATCTTTCTCCAATCGGTACTTGTTGGTGCGCCCTTCATGGTTGGCGTTTCGGTCGAATTGCCACGGCCTTCCCAACAACATGTGGTTGGCGTGCATAGGCACTACATCAAATAGGATCTCGTCCTTATATCTCCCTATGGCAAACGAGATCAGCACCTGCTTGGTAACCTTCAAAGTGTTGCCGTCATTCATCCAAGACAACGTGTACGGCTTTGGGTGTTTAACAACGGTCAAGCCAAGCCTGTGAACCAAAAGTGTGCTCGCACAGTTAGCACAACTGCCATTATCTATTATCACTGAACATACCTTGGTTGCTATGATGCAACGAGTGTGAAAAAGGTTGTCACGCTGTTCCTCATCACAAGTTTCTAATTTTGGCGCGACACTCAAGTTGCGCCTGATAACACAATTAGTCGATATGGGAATTCGTTCCTCTCCGTCACTCTCTCCTTCGGCTTCCCGTTCTATCTCCTCTTCTTCCTCCATATCTCGGTCCTCCTCGGAGTCTAAGTCACCGTTATCGCGCATGATAACAACACGCCGATTCGGGCAGTCCCTTTGCATATGGCCACGGCCATTGCACTTAAAACAAACTATCTCCCGCGATGGTTGGCGGTCAGTGGTTTGGGGGTTTTGGGCAGTAGGTTTTGGTGAAAAAGGTGTGGTGTTTGGGCCTTTAGGGTTGTAGTTCGGGGGTATTACTTTTGGTGGTGTTTTGGTGAAATTGGTAGGTTTGTTCCAAGGTTTCTTCCAAGGTGTTGGCTTCGGGTTTTGGGCAGTAATTGGGGTGGTGTTTGGGCTGCGGAACCTCTTCTGTTTCTCCACCATAATAGCAAGGTGAAGGAGGTCCTCGATGGTTCGGTATTGCATAACCTCAACGGTATTAGCAATCTCTTTGTTCAATCCACTCAAGAACCGTGCCATGGTGGCATCTTCGGTCTCTACCGATTGCACTCGTGCCATGGTCATCTCCATCTCGTTGTAGTACTCATTAACACTCTTCGATCCTTGGGTAAGGGTCTGCAATTTTGCATGGAGACTTCGGTGGAAGTATCGGGGAACAAATCGTTCCTTCATAACCCTAATCATCTCATCCCAAGTATCAATTGGACCCGCGCCTACTCGTTGCCTAGTGATGTGTAGCTGATCCCACCAATGGGCAGCATACCCAAAGAACTCTACAGAGGCAATCCTAACCTTCTTCTCCTCTGAGTAATTGTGGCACAAGAAAATGGCCCTCATCTTGCGTTCCCAAGTAAAGAACGCTTCAGGATCTTCTTTCCCTTTGAATGCGGGAACCTTAAGTTTAATTCCTACTAGGCGTTCCTCACCTCCGGCCTCTCCCCTAGGTTGCCTTGGTGGAGGTCTCCTATATCTAGGTCTTTCCTCCTCCTCCTCATACCCAGGCCCCTCCTCGTACCCATCGGGATTGGGTCCGGGATCATCCTCCTCATAATCCTCCTCTCCGCGAGGTGCATTCCTAATCATCCTCCTAGCGACTCGGCCAGTAGGGTTTAATCCATCTCCGGATGGTGGCATACCATAGGAGTACAGGGCACTCTTAGGGTTTAGGACTTGGTGGAACTGAGTGGGGTGCTGTTTTGCAGCTGCTTCCTTTCCCCTTTCCATTTCTACTCGCCATGCGTCTATTGCGTCAAATCTCTGGTTGAGATTGTGCAATAGTGTGCGTATTTCTTCGTTCGTCCCTGTGCTCTTGGCTGAATGGTCCGACATCTGAAATCACAAACAACCAACAAAGAACAAGCGTAAAATTACGTTATCTAACACTCCCTCACGTGTTTAAACCCTCGTGTTTAAATCACTCTAATGCGCTCACAAATCACTCTGAAAATCTGCTCCAATCAATCCAAGATCCGTTGACTTAAGGAATGTCAAGGAACGCTTCCAATAATTTGCAAAGAAAACTCTAGCTTGGAAAGAATATAGATGGGATATAATTGAAGATTACTTTATCAACTAATCAATCAATTATAGCACAGAATAGATAGGTCATGTGTCACAAGAGCTCAAAGAAAGACAAGATATTTGGACTAGTTCGGATTTGTTTCAGAACTAGGGTTTTAGGTGTCCGATTTGTTTCTTTGATAACTTTTGATTTACAACTCCGTTTTCTATGATTCTTGTTGCGTTGGAACACACTTTTCTTGCTGATTTTGATTCTGTTTTGATCGCAAGGTTCCTCTTTTGTTAATACACTAAAAATTTAGAATTCACTTTCTGTTCTGTTTTTGTGCGAATGAATTCTTTTGTTTTGTTTTGTTCTTTTTTTTTTTTTTTTTTTTGTAAATAAGAATCGCAAATACTCGAAACAAAATAAACTGACACTTTGTGGGACTTTATTTTCTGTTTTCTGACTCAAAGAAGATAGCAAATCAAAGGGCTTGATTTGATACCTAAACAAGACGCAACTAGTTACTAGTTTCGACTCCTAACACAAACGGGAAAACAAACAAGATTGGTATTGATTTGGCTAAGGAAATCAAGGAAACCAATCTCAACAAACGAAAACAATAATTAAAAGGATAGATACCTATTCGGTGAGCAGCCTTTGCTCCGCTACCAGCTGATGTGGTTCCTAATTCGGAAACCTTCCAATCGTTGGATCGTTGCTCAGCGACAAGGCTTTGAATGCGGAAAACTAACTCGTCGGAAACTCCAACCCTCCTAAGTACAATACTTAGGCAACCTGGACGAAATCCTTCAAGGATCTTCAATAGGACTCGGACCCTCCTAGGTGCAATACCTAGACAACCCCGACGAGACTAAAGAATGGAAGGATAGACTTCGTGCTTTACTTGCAACTATATGCGGCTTATCAAACCGGATGTAGGACAAGGATCTTGGAGATCAGTTGAAGAAAAACTCTTCTGGTTTTGTTTATCAAATAACGTCTGAGGAATAACAATAGCAGCGCCATGCCCTTTATAAGAAAAGAGATGCGCAAAACCCTAATTAAGAAGTTTACTTGCGCTTAACTACTTAAAAGCGCTCTTAATTAACAACAATAAAATCCACCTGGATAAATAAAGTCAAACAACTTAATACTTCAGTCAATGCGCGCTTCTGGACACGCGAAACGGGCAGGAGCCGTTTTTGAGCAATCGGCACGCGAGACAGATGAGTGAAACGGCAATGGCTGAGTGAAACGGTCAGGTGCCGATTAAGCGAAACGGACAAGAGCCGTTTTGAACGAATCGGACAAGAGCCGTTTTGAGCAATCGGCACGCGAGACAGATGAGTGAAACGGCAATGGCTGAGTGAAACGGTCAGGTGCCGATTAAGCGAAACGGACAAGAGCCGTTTTGAACGAATCGGACAAGAGCCGTTTTGGTGACAAACGGTCAAGTGCCGTTTCTGGCAGAATCATCTTCGGGCGTTGTGAATCTAGCGTACACGAGCGAGACAAGGCGCGGCTGGGGCGCGCGCAGGATGGCTGACTCCAGTGAGGCTTCGGCCTTCAGCTCCGCATGGATCAGAGAGCTTAGCCTCGCTTGCAGGGTCCTTGCGTGAGAGCGTGTGATGGCTCCGGCGGGTGGTAAGGGCACGGATGCGGTAGGTGTCCTTGCGCGAGAGCGTGTGATGGCTCCTGCAGGCGGCAAGGGCACGGATGCGGTAGGTGCGGCTGGGCTCCTACTCAGGCTCGTATCATCCCCTCCCTCTTCAGATGGATTCGTTCTCGAATCCAGGTCAGCATCGTCCTCATCACCTGCGGGACAAAGCGTCGGCCACGACGTTGTCCTTTCCTTCCTTATACTTGATGTGGTATGGAAAAGCTTCTAAAAACTCCAACCACCCTGCATGTCTTCGGTTGAGCTTGCTCTGGCCCTTCAGGTATTTGAGGCTGAGATGATCCGTGTGTACCACGAATTCCCTCGGCATAAGGTAATGTTGCCAAATCTCAAACGCGCGTACCAAGGCGTACAACTCTTTGTCATACGTAGGGTATCGCAACTGGGCATCCTTGAGCTTCTCGCTGAAGAAGGCAATGGCTCGCTTCTCTTGCATCAACACGGCTCCTATCCCGATACCGCTCGCATCACACTCGAGCTCAAAGGGCTTGTCGAAGTCCGGCAAGGCAAGGACAGGCGCGTTGGACAGTCGGTCCTTGAGCGCTCGGAAAGCAACCTCCTGTGTCTCGGTCCACCTGAAAAGAACATTTTTCTTTGTTAGTTCATTAAGTGGTGCGGCCAAAGAACTAAAATCACGAATGAACCGTCTGTAAAAGCTTGCTAATCCGTGGAAGGAACGGATATCGCTTGCTGATTTTGGAGTTGGCCATTCGTGGATCGCTCGGATCTTCTCCTCATCAACCTTCATGCCCTCTCGGCCTACAATAAAACCTAAGAAAGAAACCTATTCTAAAGCAAAAGAACATTTCGAAGGTTTAGCAAATAATTTCTCTTGGCGCAAGGTTAGGAAAACTTCTCTTAAGTGCGCAACATGCTCATCAACAGATTTAGAGTAGACTAAGATATCATCAAAGTAAACAACTACAAATCTGCCTATGAAATGCCTAAGGACATGATTCATTAGACGCATGAATGTGCTTGGCGCATTGGTTAAGCCAAACGGCATGACTAACCACTCGTATAGTCCGTACTTAGTTTTAAATGTCGTTTTCCACTCATCACCCTCTAGCATCCTAATCTGATGGTACCCACTCATTAAGTCAATTTTAGAGAACATAATGCTACCGCTAAGTTCGTCTAACATGTCATCTAAACGTGGGATGGGGTGTCTATACTTTACCGTAATTTTGTTGACTGCGCGACAGTCAACACACATCCTCCAAGTCCCGTCCTTCTTCGGCACAAGGATGACAGGAACCGCACACGGTGAGAGGCTCTCTCTCACGTAGCCTTTGGACAGCAGCTCGTCCACTTGGCGTTGCAACTCCTTGGTTTCCTCGGGGTTGCTGCGATACGCTGGGCGATTAGGTATTGACGAGCCCGGCACAAAGTCTATGCGGTGCTCAATGCCGCGGATTGGGGGCAGTCCTGGCGGCATCTCCTCAGGTAACACGTCCTCAAATTCCTGCAAAAGAGGTTTAAAACAAGGAAGCAAGGAATCCGTAGGGTTAGGGTTAGCGGCGTTCAAGGCGAACGACCTAAAACGGAGAAGAATGAGAGGAAAAAATGAGTCCGAAGACTTTTGAACCGTCAATGCTTGTCTCACATGCCTCACTTTTGCGAATATGTTTAATTTTAACGTGTGCTCTCTATTTTCACACGGGCTGTTTTTATTCCCCTTTTTCCCATTCGCAACTCTCTTCTCACTTTTATTTTTCTCTAACCCGAGCTCACTCTTTTCTCGGGGGCTGTTTTCACCCTCAATTCTTTTCTCTCCCCCTGATCGCAATAACTCAAACTCGGCACTAGATTTTTCAAGCCACAGCTGGTCCTCCACGACCTCTTTCATGTTTAGTGGTGCTAGGGTGTACTTGACACCATCTTTCTCCAATCGGTACTTGTTGGTGCGCCCTTCATGGTTGGCGTTTCGGTCGAATTGCCACGGCCTTCCCAACAACATGTGGTTGGCGTGCATAGGCACTACATCAAATAGGATCTCGTCCTTATATCTCCCTATGGCAAACGAGATCAGCACCTGCTTGGTAACCTTCAAAGTGTTGCCGTCATTCATCCAAGACAACGTGTACGGCTTTGGGTGTTTAACAACGGTCAAGCCAAGCCTGTGAACCAAAAGTGTGCTCGCACAGTTAGCACAACTGCCATTATCTATTATCACTGAACATACCTTGGTTGCTATGATGCAACGAGTGTGAAAAAGGTTGTCACGCTGTTCCTCATCACAAGTTTCTAATTTTGGCGCGACACTCAAGTTGCGCCTGATAACACAATTAGTCGATATGGGAATTCGCTCCTCTCCGTCACTCTCTTCTTCGGCTTCCCGTTCTATCTCCTCTTCTTCCTCCATATCTCGGTCCTCCTCGGAGTCTAAGTCACCGTTATCGCGCATGATAACAACACGCCGATTCGGGCAGTCCCTTTGCATATGGCCACGGCCATTGCACTTAAAACAAACTATCTCCCGCGATGGTTGGCGGTCAGTGGTTTGGGGGTTTTGGGCAGTAGGTTTTGGTGAAAAAGGTGTGGTGTTTGGGCCTTTAGGGTTGTAGTTCGGGGGTATTACTTTTGGTGGTGTTTTGGTGAAATTGGTAGGTTTGTTCCAAGGTTTCTTCCAAGGTGTTGGCTTCGGGTTTTGGGCAGTAATTGGGGTGGTGTTTGGGCTGCGGAACCTCTTCTGTTTCTCCACCATAATAGCAAGGTGAAGGAGGTCCTCGATGGTTCGGTATTGCATAACCTCAACGGTATTAGCAATCTCTTTGTTCAATCCACTCAAGAACCGTGCCATGGTGGCATCTTCGGTCTCTACCGATTGCACTCGTGCCATGGTCATCTCCATCTCGTTGTAGTACTCATTAACACTCTTCGATCCTTGGGTAAGGGTCTGCAATTTTGCATGGAGACTTCGGTGGAAGTATCGGGGAACAAATCGTTCCTTCATAACCCTAATCATCTCATCCCAAGTATCAATTGGACCCGCGCCTACTCGTTGCCTAGTGATGTGTAGCTGATCCCACCAATGGGCAGCATACCCAAAGAACTCTACAGAGGCAATCCTAACCTTCTTCTCCTCTGAGTAATTGTGGCACAAGAAAATGGCCCTCATCTTGCGTTCCCAAGTAAAGAACGCTTCAGGATCTTCTTTCCCTTTGAATGCGGGAACCTTAAGTTTAATTCCTACTAGGCGTTCCTCACCTCCGGCCTCTCCCCTAGGTTGCCTTGGTGGAGGTCTCCTATATCTAGGTCTTTCCTCCTCCTCCTCATACCCAGGCCCCTCCTCGTACCCATCGGGATTGGGTCCGGGATCATCCTCCTCATAATCCTCCTCTCCGCGAGGTGCATTCCTAATCATCCTCCTAGCGACTCGGCCAGTAGGGTTTAATCCATCTCCGGATGGTGGCATACCATAGGAGTACGGGGAACTCTTAGGGTTTAGGACTTGGTGGAACTGAGTGGGGTGCTGTTTTGCAGCTGCTTCCTTTCCCCTTTCCATTTCTACTCGCCATGCGTCTATTGCGTCAAATCTCTGGTTGAGATTGTGCAATAGTGTGCGTATTTCTTCGTTCGTCCCTGTGCTCTTGGCTGAATGGTCCGACATCTGAAATCACAAACAACCAACAAAGAACAAGCGTAAAATTACGTTATCTAACACTCCCTCACGTGTTTAAACCCTCGTGTTTAAATCACTCTAATGCGCTCACAAATCACTCTGAAAATCTGCTCCAATCAATCCAAGATCCGTTGACTTAAGGAATGTCAAGGAACGCTTCCAATAATTTGCAAAGAAAACTCTAGCTTGGAAAGAATATAGATGGGATATAATTGAAGATTACTTTATCAACTAATCAATCAATTATAGCACAGAATAGATAGGTCATGTGTCACAAGAGCTCAAAGAAAGACAAGATATTTGGACTAGTTCGGATTTGTTTCAGAACTAGGGTTTTAGGTGTCCGATTTGTTTCTTTGATAACTTTTGATTTACAACTCCGTTTTCTATGATTCTTGTTGCGTTGGAACACACTTTTCTTGCTGATTTTGATTCTGTTTTGATCGCAAGGTTCCTCTTTTGTTAATACACTAAAAATTTAGAATTCACTTTCTGTTCTGTTTTTGTGCGAATGAATTCTTTTGTTTTGTTTTGTTCTTTTTTTTTTTTTTTTTTTTGTAAATAAGAATCGCAAATACTCGAAACAAAATAAACTGACACTTTGTGGGACTTTATTTTCTGTTTTCTGACTCAAAGAAGATAGCAAATCAAAGGGCTTGATTTGATACCTAAACAAGACGCAACTAGTTACTAGTTTCGACTCCTAACACAAACGGGAAAACAAACAAGATTGGTATTGATTTGGCTAAGGAAATCAAGGAAACCAATCTCAACAAACGAAAACAATAATTAAAAGGATAGATACCTATTCGGTGAGCAGCCTTTGCTCCGCTACCAGCTGATGTGGTTCCTAATTCGGAAACCTTCCAATCGTTGGATCGTTGCTCAGCGACAAGGCTTTGAATGCGGAAAACTAACTCGTCGGAAACTCCAACCCTCCTAAGTACAATACTTAGGCAACCTGGACGAAATCCTTCAAGGATCTTCAATAGGACTCGGACCCTCCTAGGTGCAATACCTAGACAACCCCGACGAGACTAAAGAATGGAAGGATAGACTTCGTGCTTTACTTGCAACTATATGCGGCTTATCAAACCGGATGTAGGACAAGGATCTTGGAGATCAGTTGAAGAAAAACTCTTCTGGTTTTGTTTATCAAATAACGTCTGAGGAATAACAATAGCAGCGCCATGCCCTTTATAAGAAAAGAGATGCGCAAAACCCTAATTAAGAAGTTTACTTGCGCTTAACTACTTAAAAGCGCTCTTAATTAACAACAATAAAATCCACCTGGATAAATAAAGTCAAACAACTTAATACTTCAGTCAATGCGCGCTTCTGGACACGCGAAACGGGCAGGAGCCGTTTTTGAGCAATCGGCACGCGAGACAGATGAGTGAAACGGCAATGGCTGAGTGAAACGGTCAGGTGCCGATTAAGCGAAACGGACAAGAGCCGTTTTGAACGAATCGGACAAGAGCCGTTTTGAGCAATCGGCACGCGAGACAGATGAGTGAAACGGCAATGGCTGAGTGAAACGGTCAGGTGCCGATTAAGCGAAACGGACAAGAGCCGTTTTGAACGAATCGGACAAGAGCCGTTTTGGTGACAAACGGTCAAGTGCCGTTTCTGGCAGAATCATCTTCGGGCGTTGTGAATCTAGCGTACACGAGCGAGACAAGGCGCGGCTGGGGCGCGCGCAGGATGGCTGACTCCAGTGAGGCTTCGGCCTTCAGCTCCGCATGGATCAGAGAGCTTAGCCTCGCTTGCAGGGTCCTTGCGTGAGAGCGTGTGATGGCTCCGGCGGGTGGTAAGGGCACGGATGCGGTAGGTGTCCTTGCGCGAGAGCGTGTGATGGCTCCTGCGGGCGGCAAGGGCACGGATGCGGTAGATGCGGCTGGGCTCCTACTCAGGCTCGTATCATCCCCTCCCTCTTCAGATGGATTCGTTCTCGAATCCAGGTCAGCATCGTCCTCATCACCTGCGGGACAAAGCGTCGGCCACGACGTTGTCCTTTCCTTCCTTATACTTGATGTGGTATGGAAAAGCTTCTAAAAACTCCAACCACCCTGCATGTCTTCGGTTGAGCTTGCTCTGGCCCTTCAGGTATTTGAGGCTGAGATGATCCGTGTGTACCACGAATTCCCTCGGCATAAGGTAATGTTGCCAAATCTCAAACGCGCGTACCAAGGCGTACAACTCTTTGTCATACGTAGGGTATCGCAACTGGGCATCCTTGAGCTTCTCGCTGAAGAAGGCAATGGCTCGCTTCTCTTGCATCAACACGGCTCCTATCCCGATACCGCTCGCATCACACTCGAGCTCAAAGGGCTTGTCGAAGTCCGGCAAGGCAAGGACAGGCGCGTTGGACAGTCGGTCCTTGAGCGCTCGGAAAGCAACCTCCTGTGTCTCGGTCCACCTGAAAAGAACATTTTTCTTTGTTAGTTCATTAAGTGGTGCGGCCAAAGAACTAAAATCACGAATGAACCGTCTGTAAAAGCTTGCTAATCCGTGGAAGGAACGGATATCGCTTGCTGATTTTGGAGTTGGCCATTCGCGGATCGCTCGGATCTTCTCCTCATCAACCTTCATGCCCTCTCGGCCTACAATAAAACCTAAGAAAGAAACCTATTCTAAAGCAAAAGAACATTTCGAAGGTTTAGCAAATAATTTCTCTTGGCGCAAGGTTAGGAAAACTTCTCTTAAGTGCGCAACATGCTCATCAACAGATTTAGAGTAGACTAAGATATCATCAAAGTAAACAACTACAAATCTGCCTATGAAATGCCTAAGGACATGATTCATTAGACGCATGAATGTGCTTGGCGCATTGGTTAAGCCAAACGGCATGACTAACCACTCGTATAGTCCGTACTTAGTTTTAAATGCCGTTTTCCACTCATCACCCTCTAGCATCCTAATCTGATGGTACCCACTCATTAAGTCAATTTTAGAGAACATAATGCTACCGCTAAGTTCGTCTAACATGTCATCTAAACGTGGGATGGGGTGTCTATACTTTACCGTAATTTTGTTGACTGCGCGACAGTCAACACACATCCTCCAAGTCCCGTCCTTCTTCGGCACAAGGATGACAGGAACCGCACACGGTGAGAGGCTCTCTCTCACGTAGCCTTTGGACAGCAGCTCGTCCACTTGGCGTTGCAACTCCTTGGTTTCCTCGGGGTTGCTGCGATACGCTGGGCGATTAGGTATTGACGAGCTCGGCACAAAGTCTATGCGGTGCTCAATGCCGCGGATTGGGGGCAGTCCTGGCGGCATCTCCTCAGGTAACACGTCCTCAAATTCCTGCAAAAGAGGTTTAAAACAAGGAAGCAAGGAATCCGTAGGGTTAGGGTTAGCGGCGTTCAAGGCGAACGACCTAAAACGGAGAAGAATGAGAGGAAAAAATGAGTCCGAAGACTTTTGAACCGTCAATGCTTGTCTCACATGCCTCACTTTTGCGAATATGTTTAATTTTAACGTGTGCTCTCTATTTTCACACGGGCTATTTTTATTCCCCTTTTTCCCATTCGCAACTCTCTTCTCACTTTTATTTTTCTCTAACCCGAGCTCACTCTTTTCTCGGGGGCTGTTTTCACCCTCAATTCTTTTCTCTCCCCCTGATCGCAATAACTCAAACTCGGCACTAGATTTTTCAAGCCACAGCTGGTCCTCCACGACCTCTTTCATGTTTAGTGGTGCTAGGGTGTACTTGACACCATCTTTCTCCAATCGGTACTTGTTGGTGCGCCCTTCATGGTTGGCGTTTCGGTCGAATTGCCACGGCCTTCCCAACAACATGTGGTTGGCGTGCATAGGCACTACATCAAATAGGATCTCGTCCTTATATCTCCCTATGGCAAACGAGATCAGCACCTGCTTGGTAACCTTCAAAGTGTTGCCGTCATTCATCCAAGACAACGTGTACGGCTTTGGGTGTTTAACAACGGTCAAGCCAAGCCTGTGAACCAAAAGTGTGCTCGCACAGTTAGCACAACTGCCATTATCTATTATCACTGAACATACCTTGGTTGCTATGATGCAACGAGTGTGAAAATGGTTGTCACGCTATTCCTCATCACAAGTTTCTAATTTTGTCGCGACACTCAAGTTGCGCCTGATAACACAATTAGTCGATATGGGAATTCGCTCCTCTCCGTCACTCTCTTCTTCGGCTTCCCGTTCTATCTCCTCTTCTTCCTCCATATCTCGGTCCTCCTCGGAGTCTAAGTCACCGTTATCGCGCATGATAACAACACGCCGATTCGGGCAGTCCCTTTGCATATGGCCACGGCCATTGCACTTAAAACAAACTATCTCCCGCGATGGTTGGCGGTCAGTGGTTTGGGGGTTTTGGGCAGTAGGTTTTGGTGAAAAAGGTGTGGTGTTTGGGCCTTTAGGGTTGTAGTTCGGGGGTATTACTTTTGGTGGTGTTTTGGTGAAATTGGTAGGTTTGTTCCAAGGTTTCTTCCAAGGTGTTGGCTTCGGGTTTTGGGCAGTAATTGGGGTGGTGTTTGGGCTGCGGAACCTCTTCTGTTTCTCCACCATAATAGCAAGGTGAAGGAGGTCCTCGATGGTTCGGTATTGCATAACCTCAACGGTATTAGCAATCTCTTTGTTCAATCCACTCAAGAACCGTGCCATGGTGGCATCTTCGGTCTCTACCGATTGCACTCGTGCCATGGTCATCTCCATCTCGTTGTAGTACTCATTAACACTCTTCGATCCTTGGGTAAGGGTCTGCAATTTTGCATGGAGACTTCGGTGGAAGTATCGGGGAACAAATCGTTCCTTCATAACCCTAATCATCTCATCCCAAGTATCAATTGGACCCGCGCCTACTCGTTGCCTAGTGATGTGTAGCTGATCCCACCAATGGGCAGCATACCCAAAGAACTCTACAGAGGCAATCCTAACCTTCTTCTCCTCTGAGTAATTGTGGCACAAGAAAATGGCCCTCATCTTGCGTTCCCAAGTAAAGAACGCTTCAGGATCTTCTTTCCCTTCGAATGCGGGAACCTTAAGTTTAATTCCTACTAGGCGTTCCTCACCTCCGGCCTCTCCCCTAGGTTGCCTTGGTGGAGGTCTCCTATATCTAGGTCTTTCCTCCTCCTCCTCATACCCAGGCCCCTCCTCGTACCCATCGGGATTGGGTCCGGGATCATCCTCCTCATAATCCTCCTCTCCGCGAGGTGCATTCCTAATCATCCTCCTAGCGACTCGGCCAGTAGGGTTTAATCCATCTCCGGATGGTGGCATACCATAGGAGTACGGGGAACTCTTAGGGTTTAGGACTTGGTGGAACTGAGTGGGGTGCTGTTTTGCAGCTGCTTCCTTTCCCCTTTCCATTTCTACTCGCCATGCGTCTATTGCGTCAAATCTCTGGTTGAGATTGTGCAATAGTGTGCGTATTTCTTCGTTCGTCCCTGTGCTCTTGGCTGAATGGTCCGACATCTGAAATCACAAACAACCAACAAAGAACAAGCGTAAAATTACGTTATCTAACACTCCCTCACGTGTTTAAACCCTCATGTTTAAATCACTCTAATGCGCTCACAAATCACTCTGAAAATCTGCTCCAATCAATCCAAGATCCGTTGACTTAAGGAATGTCAAGGAACGCTTCCAATAATTTGCAAAGAAAACTCTAGCTTGGAAAGAATATAGATGGGATATAATTGAAGATTACTTTATCAACTAATCAATCAATTATAGCACAGAATAGATAGGTCATGTGTCACAAGAGCTCAAAGAAAGACAAGATATTTGGACTAGTTCGGATTTGTTTCAGAACTAGGGTTTTAGGTGTCCGATTTGTTTCTTTGATAACTTTTGATTTACAACTCCGTTTTCTATGATTCTTGTTGCGTTGGAACACTCTTTTCTTGCTGATTTTGATTCTGTTTTGATCGCAAGGTTCCTCTTTTGTTAATACACTAAAAATTTAGAATTCACTTTCTGTTCTGTTTTTGTGCGAATGAATTCTTTTGTTTTGTTTTGTTCTTTTTTTTTTTTTTTTTTTTTGTAAATAAGAATCGCAAATACTCGAAACAAAATAAACTGACACTTTGTGGGACTTTATTTTCTGTTTTCTGAATCAAAGAAGATAGCAAATCAAAGGGCTTGATTTGATACCTAAACAAGACGCAACTAGTTACTAGTTTCGACTCCTAACACAAACGGGAAAACAAACAAGATTGGTATTGATTTGGCTAAGGAAATCAAGGAAACCAATCTCAACAAACGAAAACAATAATTAAAAGGATAGATACCTATTCGGTGAGCAGCCTTTGCTCCGCTACCAGCTGATGTGGTTCCTAATTCGGAAACCTTCCAATCGTTGGATCGTTGCTCAGCGACAAGGCTTTGAATGCGGAAAACTAACTCGTCGGAAACTCCAACCCTCCTAAGTACAATACTTAGGCAACCTGGACGAAATCCTTCAAGGATCTTCAATAGGACTCGGACCCTCCTAGGTGCAATACCTAGACAACCCCGACGAGACTAAAGAATGGAAGGATAGACTTCGTGCTTTACTTGCAACTATATGCGGCTTATCAAACCGGATGTAGGACAAGGATCTTGGAGATCAGTTGAAGAAAAACTCTTCTGGTTTTGTTTATCAAATAACTTCTGAGGAATAACAATAGCAGCGCCATGCCCTTTATAAGAAAAGAGATGCGCAAAACCCTAATTAAGAAGTTTACTTGCGCTTAACTACTTAAAAGCGCTCTTAATTAACAACAATAAAATCCACCTGGATAAATAAAGTCAAACAACTTAATACTTCAGTCAATGCGCGCTTCTGGACACGCGAAACGGGCAGGAGCCGTTTTTGAGCAATCAGCACGCGAGACAGATGAGTGAAACGGCAATGGCTGAGTGAAACGGTCAGGTGCCGATTAAGCGAAACGGACAAGAGCCGTTTTGAACGAATCGGACAAGAGCCGTTTTGAGCAATCGGCACGCGAGACAGATGAGTGAAACGGCAATGGCTGAGTGAAACGGTCAGGTGCCGATTAAGCGAAACGGACAAGAGCCGTTTTGAACGAATCGGACAAGAGCCGTTTTGGTGACAAACGGTCAAGTGCCGTTTCTGGCAGAATCATCTTCGGGCGTTGTGAATCTAGCGTACACGAGCGAGACAAGGCGCGGCTGGGGCGCGCGCAGGATGGCTGACTCCAGTGAGGCTTCGGCCTTCAGCTCCGCATGGATCAGAGAGCTTAGCCTCGCTTGCAGGGTCCTTGCGTGAGAGCGTGTGATGGCTCCGGCGGGTGGTAAGGGCACGGATGCGGTAGGTGTCCTTGCGCGAGAGCGTGTGATGGCTCCTGCGGGCGGCAAGGGCATGGATGCGGTAGGTGCGGCTGGGCTCCTACTCAGGCTCGTATCATCCCCTCCCTCTTCAGATGGATTCGTCCTCGAATCCAGGTCAGCATCGTCCTCATCACCTGCGGGACAAAGCGTCGGCCACGACGTTGTCCTTTCCTTCCTTATACTTGATGTGGTATGGAAAAGCTTCTAAAAACTCCAACCACCCTGCATGTCTTCGGTTGAGCTTGCTCTGGCCCTTCAGGTATTTGAGGCTGAGATGATCCGTGTGTACCACGAATTCCCTCGGCATAAGGTAATGTTGCCAAACCTCAAACGCGCGTACCAAGGCGTACAACTCTTTGTCATACGTAGGGTATCGCAACTGGGCATCCTTGAGCTTCTCGCTGAAGAAGGCAATGGCTCGCTTCTCTTGCATCAACACGGCTCCTATCCCGATACCGCTCGCATCACACTCGAGCTCAAAGGGCTTGTCGAAGTCCGGCAAGGCAAGGACAGGCGCGTTGGACAGTCGGTCCTTGAGCGCTCGGAAAGCAACCTCCTGTGTCTCGGTCCACCTGAAAAGAACATTTTTCTTTGTTAGTTCATTAAGTGGTGCGGCCAAAGAACTAAAATCACGAATGAACCGTCTGTAAAAGCTTGCTAATCCGTAGAAGGAACGGATATCGCTTGCTGATTTTGGAGTTGGCCATTCGCGGATCGCTCGGATCTTCTCCTCATCAACCTTCATGCCCTCTCGGCCTACAATAAAACCTAAGAAAGAAACCTATTCTAAAGCAAAAGAACATTT
Source organism: Viola odorata (assembly GCA_963691705.1). NCBI lineage: Eukaryota > Viridiplantae > Streptophyta > Magnoliopsida > Malpighiales > Violaceae > Viola > Viola odorata. The sequence goes on along the minus strand of OY829546.1, from coordinate 25,767,489 downwards.
CGAAGGTTTAGCAAATAATTTCTCTTGGCGCAAGGTTAGGAAAACTTCTCTTAAGTGCGCAACATGCTCATCAACAGATTTAGAGTAGACTAAGATATCATCAAAGTAAACAACTACAAATCTGCCTATGAAATGCCTAAGGACATGATTCATTAGACGCATGAATGTGCTTGGCGCATTGGTTAAGCCAAACGGCATGACTAACCACTCGTATAGTCCGTACTTAGTTTTAAATGCCGTTTTCCACTCATCACCCTCTAGCATCCTAATCTGATGGTACCCACTCATTAAGTCAATTTTAGAGAACATAATGCTACCGCTAAGTTCGTCTAACATGTCATCTAAACGTGGGATGGGGTGTCTATACTTTACCGTAATTTTGTTGACTGCGCGACAGTCAACACACATCCTCCAAGTCCCGTCCTTCTTCGGCACAAGGATGACAGGAACCGCACACGGTGAGAGGCTCTCTCTCACGTAGCCTTTGGACAGCAGCTCGTCCACTTGGCGTTGCAACTCCTTGGTTTCCTCGGGGTTGCTGCGATACGCTGGGCGATTAGGTATTGACGAGCTCGGCACAAAGTCTATGCGGTGCTCAATGCCGCGGATTGGGGGCAGTCCTGGCGGCATCTCCTCAGGTAACACGTCCTCAAATTCCTGCAAAAGAGGTTTAAAACAAGGAAGCAAGGAATCCGTAGGGTTAGGGTTAGCGACGTTCAAGGCGAACGACCTAAAACGGAGAAGAATGAGAGGAAAAAATGAGTCCGAAGACTTTTGAACCGTCAATGCTTGTCTCACATGCCTCACTTTTGCGAATATGTTTAATTTTAACGTGTGCTCTCTATTTTCACACGGGCTGTTTTTATTCCCCTTTTTCCCATTCGCAACTCTCTTCTCACTTTTATTTTTCTCTAACCCGAGCTCACTCTTTTCTCGGGGGCTGTTTTCACCCTCAATTCTTTTCTCTCCCCCTGATCGCAATAACTCAAACTCGGCACTAGATTTTTCAAGCCACAGCTGGTCCTCCACGACCTCTTTCATGTTTAGTGGTGCTAGGGTGTACTTGACACCATCTTTCTCCAATCGGTACTTGTTGGTGCGCCCTTCATGGTTGGCGTTTCGGTCGAATTGCCACGGCCTTCCCAACAACATGTGGTTGGCGTGCATAGGCACTACATCAAATAGGATCTCGTCCTTATATCTCCCTATGGCAAACGAGATCAGCACCTGCTTGGTAACCTTCAAAGTGTTGCCGTCATTCATCCAAGACAACGTGTACGGCTTTGGGTGTTTAACAACGGTCAAGCCAAGCCTGTGAACCAAAAGTGTGCTCGCACAGTTAGCACAACTGCCATTATCTATTATCACTGAACATACCTTGGTTGCTATGATGCAACGAGTGTGAAAAAGGTTGTCACGCTGTTCCTCATCACAAGTTTCTAATTTTGGCGCGACACTCAAGTTGCGCCTGATAACACAATTAGTCGATATGGGAATTCGCTCCTCTCCGTCACTCTCTTCTTCGGCTTCCCGTTCTATCTCCTCTTCTTCCTCCATATCTCGGTCCTCCTCGGAGTCTAAGTCACCGTTATCGCGCATGATAACAACACGCCGATTCGGGCAGTCCCTTTGCATATGGCCACGGCCATTGCACTTAAAACAAACTATCTCCCGCGATGGTTGGCGGTCAGTGGTTTGGGGGTTTTGGGCAGTAGGTTTTGGTGAAAAAGGTGTGGTGTTTGGGCCTTTAGGGTTGTAGTTCGGGGGTATTACTTTTGGTGGTGTTTTGGTGAAATTGGTAGGTTTGTTCCAAGGTTTCTTCCAAGGTGTTGGCTTCGGGTTTTGGGCAGTAATTGGGGTGGTGTTTGGGCTGCGGAACCTCTTCTGTTTCTCCACCATAATAGCAAGGTGAAGGAGGTCCTCGATGGTTCGGTATTGCATAACCTCAACGGTATTAGCAATCTCTTTGTTCAATCCACTCAAGAACCGTGCCATGGTGGCATCTTCGGTCTCTACCGATTGCACTCGTGCCATGGTCATCTCCATCTCGTTGTAGTACTCATTAACACTCTTCGATCCTTGGGTAAGGGTCTGCAATTTTGCATGGAGACTTCGGTGGAAGTATCGGGGAACAAATCGTTCCTTCATAACCCTAATCATCTCATCCCAAGTATCAATTGGACCCGCGCCTACTCGTTGCCTAGTGATGTGTAGCTGATCCCACCAATGGGCAGCATACCCAAAGAACTCTACAGAGGCAATCCTAACCTTCTTCTCCTCTGAGTAATTGTGGCACAAGAAAATGGCCCTCATCTTGCGTTCCCAAGTAAAGAACGCTTCAGGATCTTCTTTCCCTTCGAATGCGGGAACCTTAAGTTTAATTCCTACTAGGCGTTCCTCACCTCCGGCCTCTCCCCTAGGTTGCCTTGGTGGAGGTCTCCTATATCTAGGTCTTTCCTCCTCCTCCTCATACCCAGGCCCCTCCTCGTACCCATCGGGATTGGGTCCGGGATCATCCTCCTCATAATCCTCCTCTCCGCGAGGTGCATTCCTAATCATCCTCCTAGCGACTCGGCCAGTAGGGTTTAATCCATCTCCGGATGGTGGCATACCATAGGAGTACGGGGAACTCTTAGGGTTTAGGACTTGGTGGAACTGAGTGGGGTGCTGTTTTGCAGCTGCTTCCTTTCCCCTTTCCATTTCTACTCGCCATGCGTCTATTGCGTCAAATCTCTGGTTGAGATTGTGCAATAGTGTGCGTATTTCTTCGTTCGTCCCTGTGCTCTTGGCTGAATGGTCCGACATCTGAAATCACAAACAACCAACAAAGAACAAGCGTAAAATTACGTTATCTAACACTCCCTCACGTGTTTAAACCCTCGTGTTTAAATCACTCTAATGCGCTCACAAATCACTCTGAAAATCTGCTCCAATCAATCCAAGATCCGTTGACTTAAGGAATGTCAAGGAACGCTTCCAATAATTTGCAAAGAAAACTCTAGCTTGGAAAGAATATAGATGGGATATAATTGAAGATTACTTTATCAACTAATCAATCAATTATAGCACAGAATAGATAGGTCATGTGTCACAAGAGCTCAAAGAAAGACAAGATATTTGGACTAGTTCGGATTTGTTTCAGAACTAGGGTTTTAGGTGTCCGATTTGTTTCTTTGATAACTTTTGATTTACAACTCCGTTTTCTATGATTCTTGTTGCGTTGGAACACACTTTTCTTGCTGATTTTGATTCTGTTTTGATCGCAAGGTTCCTCTTTTGTTAATACACTAAAAATTTAGAATTCACTTTCTGTTCTGTTTTTGTGCGAATGAATTCTTTTGTTTTGTTTTGTTCTTTTTTTTTTTTTTTTTTTTGTAAATAAGAATCGCAAATACTCGAAACAAAATAAACTGACACTTTGTGGGACTTTATTTTCTGTTTTCTGACTCAAAGAAGATAGCAAATCAAAGGGCTTGATTTGATACCTAAACAAGACGCAACTAGTTACTAGTTTCGACTCCTAACACAAACGGGAAAACAAACAAGATTGGTATTGATTTGGCTAAGGAAATCAAGGAAACCAATCTCAACAAACGAAAACAATAATTAAAAGGATAGATACCTATTCGGTGAGCAGCCTTTGCTCCGCTACCAGCTGATGTGGTTCCTAATTCGGAAACCTTCCAATCGTTGGATCGTTGCTCAGCGACAAGGCTTTGAATGCGGAAAACTAACTCGTCGGAAACTCCAACCCTCCTAAGTACAATACTTAGGCAACCTGGACGAAATCCTTCAAGGATCTTCAATAGGACTCGGACCCTCCTAGGTGCAATACCTAGACAACCCCGACGAGACTAAAGAATGGAAGGATAGACTTCGTGCTTTACTTGCAACTATATGCGGCTTATCAAACCGGATGTAGGACAAGGATCTTGGAGATCAGTTGAAGAAAAACTCTTCTGGTTTTGTTTATCAAATAACGTCTGAGGAATAACAATAGCAGCGCCATGCCCTTTATAAGAAAAGAGATGCGCAAAACCCTAATTAAGAAGTTTACTTGCGCTTAACTACTTAAAAGCGCTCTTAATTAACAACAATAAAATCCACCTGGATAAATAAAGTCAAACAACTTAATACTTCAGTCAATGCGCGCTTCTGGACACGCGAAACGGGCAGGAGCCATTTTTGAGCAATCGGCACGCGAGACAGATGAGTGAAACGGCAATGGCTGAGTGAAACGGTCAGGTGCCGATTAAGCGAAACGGACAAGAGCCGTTTTGAACGAATCGGACAAGAGCCGTTTTGGTGACAAACGGTCAAGTGCCGTTTCTGGCTCGGGCGTTGTGAATCTAGCGTACACGAGCGAGACAAGGCGCGGCTGGGGCGCGCACAGGATGGCTGACTCCAGTGAGGCTTCGGCCTTCAGCTCCGCATGGATCAGAGAGCTTAGCCTCGCTTGCAGGGTCCTTGCGCGAGAGCGTGTGATGGCTCCGGCGGGTGGTAAGGGCACGGATGCGGTAGGTGTCCTTGCGCGAGAGCGTGTGATGGCTCCTGCGGGCGGCAAGGGCACGGATGCGGTAGGTGCGGCTGGGCTCCTACTCAGGCTCGTATCACATAATTACGCGAAAATTGAAGAGGAGGAAAATAGAGATAGAACCTATAACATGCCGCCTGAGACACCTCTGATTCCTAACGCTCCTACAATTACCATTCCTGATGACCGCCTCACCGACGAATATGCTCGGCGGAAAGATCATATTCCCAAGACCTCCAGTGGGCAGAAAGGTAACACTTCGAAGGGAAAGCCTGGTGGTTCCCCTACTCAGCGTCAAGGAGATCCTTCTAAAGGTCGGATGTACGACCCTGATTTCCCTTCCCTTAATATACCGAGGGCGGAGATTTTAGCGATAGTGGAGCAGCGAAACCTTCCCATCCGTTACCCTGCGCTTGTGAAGCCCGGGGTGCTTCTAGGGAGAAGAGAAAATGCTTATTGCAAGTTCCACAAAGCCAGGGGGTATTCTACAGAAGTGTTCAGAGGATTAAAATCAGCAATAGAATGTTTGGTGAAAGAGGGTTACTTAGGAGAATTCGCAGCCAAAGTAAGAGAAGACGCCAGAAATAATCCCACGAAAAGGATAGCAGACGACCGACAAATACGTCCTCGCGTCCCACAGAAGGATAATACTCCCGGAGGGAGAGGTGAAGAAGCTTTCACAGTAGATGACGAGGACTTCCCTATGATTAACATCATAGCGGGAGGGACCCCTTTTATAGACGAAGTAGAGCCACTGACAACCGCGTTAGGAGAAAAACGCAAACGAGATGGCGCGATAAAGAAAGGTGAAGCAATAAGCATCCTAGATCGCATGATATTAGCCTTCTCAGAAGAGGAAGAAAAAGGCATTGTCTATCCGCATAATGACGCATTGGTGGTTACGCCCATCATTGCCAGTCACGGAGTCAGAAGAACTCTTATAGATAACGGGAGTGCAGTGAACCTCTTCTCGTTAGAGGCATACAATCTCATGAAACGACCCGACAATGAGTTAACACCTTGCAAGAAACCCATAATTGGAGTGGATGGGGTCCCAATCCCTATCACAGGGATAACTACTCTGCCCGTATACTTCAGAGAAGACACCTCCAAGCGATCAGAGGATCTGTTATTCCTTGTCGTGGACTTAAACTTGCCCTACAATGTCATACTCAGACGACGTTTTCTCAACCGCTTTGGAGCGGTGATATCTCAGAAGCATCTGAAGATGAAATACCCCTCCTGGGACGGAGTGGTATCGATAAAGGGCAACCAAAAACTGGCGGCAGAATGTTACCTGCTCATGACTCAAAAGAGTTGCGATAGGTATGTATGTATAACGGCGGACCCATACGAACAGAGTGATGAGAAGCGCGCTCAACCTCTGGACAAAATGGTGCCCGTACCAGTGATAGGCATAGAGGAGGCGAGTTTCTTAGTCAGCGAAAAGCTCAGTCCAGAGGAAAACCTTCAATTGGCTCGGTTATTGAACAAATGTCAAGGAGAGTTCACATGGAAACCCGCAGACATGCCGGGTATGTCACGCAAAATAGCCGAACATCGTCTCAATATTGACCTTGGCACCAGGCCGGTCCAGCAAAAGCGGCGTGCGTTCTCTATGGAAAAAGCTTTAGCCGTTGATAAAGAAGTGACGAAGCTCCTTGATGCGGGGTTCATCCGCGAAGTTCAATACCCTACTTGGTTAGCCAACCCAGTTCTCGTTCCTAAGCCCAATGGAGACTGGCGCATGTGTATCGACTTTACCGATTTAAACGATGCTTGCCCTAAGGATTGCTACCCGCTTCCTCGTATTGACCAACTAGTCGATCAGACTGCCGGGTACGCATATTTAAGCTCACTTGATGCTAACTCCGGATACCACCAAATTCCTATGGCCGTTGAAGATGAAGAAAAGACTGCCTTCATCACTCCTAAGGCCACTTACTGTTATACGACGATGCCGTTCGGGCTAAAGAACGCAGGGGCGACGTTCCAACGTATGGCAAACAGAATATTCGAAGAGCAGATAGGAAGGAATGTGGAAGCATATGTTGACGATATATTGGTAAAGAGCGCGAACTTTCAGGATCACTTGCAGGATCTAAAGGAAGTCTTTGATGTGATGAAAAGGCACCGCATGAAACTGAACCCCCGAAAATGCATGTTTGAGTTTCAGACGGGGAAATTCCTGGGCTACATAGTCAGCCGAAAAGGAATCCAGCCTAACCCCTCAAAGATTAAAGCCATACAAGACATGATATCTCCAAGAACCGTTAAGGAGGTACAAAGGCTAACAGGGCGCGTTATCGCCCTAGGGCGATTTATTTCCAAACAAGGCGAGAAGTGTCTCCCTTTTTTCAAAGTCATTCGCAAGAAAGCACCATTCGGGTGGACCCCGGAATGTGAAGAGGCATTCATTAGCTTAAAAGATTACCTATCGTCCGACCTACTGCTGACCAGGCCGGAACCGGGTGATAATTTATATCTATACCTTGGCGCTGCCGATGAAGTGGTTAGTGTCGTCCTCGTTCGCGACGATAGCCACGCGCACTGCCCTGTATATTTTGTAAGTCACATTCTGAAAGATACGGAGCTGTGATACGCCCGAATTGAGAAAATAGCGTTCGCACTAATACAAGCCACTCGAAAAATGGACAGATACTTCCACTCCTACTCCGTTATCGTGCTTACAGACCAACCTCTGAAGAGGATATTTCGAAAGCCTGAGTCTTCAGGAAGAATGTTAATCTGGGCGCCCGAACTCGAACAGTACGGGCTGAGGTACCAGTCTCGACCGTCCATGAAGGCTAAAATCCTGGCAGATTTTATAGCAGAATGCACCTTTACGGAAGACCCGTTAACAGATGTACCCGAAGAAGAATGGGGCGACGTGGATCTCCCGTTTTCAGAAACTTATACGGACCTCTGGATCATTCATGTAGATGGAGCTAAAAACCAAGAACTGGCTAGAGCAGGAATCTTCATAAATGGGCCGCACGATATGCGAATACAATACGCCATCCGAATCCTGCAGCCATTATCCAATAATGCGACGGAATACGAGGCGTTACTAGCCAGACTCAGGATAGGGAGAAGCCTTTCTTCCAAAGGTAGGCACGATACCGGAAGAACAGGAGACCTGCGTCTAAAAATTTGTGGTGACTCCAAATTAGTAATCGAGCATGTCTTGGGGCGCTCTCAGGCTCGAGAGCCCATCATGGTCCAGTACCTCGCCAAGGTAATGCGAGAGATGTTGGAAATAAAGAAAGAAAGCATGCAAGTCAGCTTTGAGCACATTCCCCGAGAGGATAACGTTGAAGCTGACAATCTCGCCAAGCTGGCAGCAAACCCGGAAGCGTCCATACCCGAAGGGGTGTATTACCGTGAGTTATTTGTACCTTCTTTCATGGAAGAGCAAGCGTCTCTGTGTGTGGAAGAACTCGAGAATGATTGGCGGGTTCCCGTAATCAAATACTTGAAATACGAAGAACTACCTGTGGATATCGCTGAAAAGAAAAGGGTGCTGAAACAGGCAGCTCGCTGTACGTACTATGACGGGGACTTGGTTCGGAGATGTTTTTCCCACCCAGCCGCCAAATGTATAACGGAGCAAGAAGGTCTTCACACCCTACGCGAAATCCACGAAGGAGTGTGCGGTATGCACGTGTCGGGTGGCACCCTGGCTGCACAAGTTTTCAGATCTGGATTCTACTGGCCCACCATCCGGAGAGATTGCCACAACTATGTGCAAACTTGCCCGAAATGTCAAGAGTTCTCTAAAATTCCTCGACGTCCCGCCACTGAAATATCTGAAATTATCGCTCCTTGCCCCTTTGCTAAATGGGGGATCGATATCCTGGGCCCATTTCCAAAGGCAAGGTCCCAACTGAAATTTGTAATAGTGGCAGTGGACTACTTTACGAAGTGGGCGGAAGCTGAAGCGGTCGCCAACATCACAGCAGAAAAAACTTGGCATTTCTTCAAACACCAGGTTATTATGAGGTTTGGCGTACCCCGTATCCTAGTCAGCGATAATGGAACACAGTTCACCAGCCAATTCTTCAAAGACCAGTGCTCGAAATTTTGGATTGAGCAGCGATTCTCTTCCGTCGCTCACCCGCAAACCAATGGACAGGCGGGAGTGACCAACCGGAGCATCCTCAGCGGCATTAAGAAAAACCTGGAGGGGTCTAAAAAGAAGTGGGCTGACGAGCTGTCATACGTGATGTGGGCGTACCGCATGACTGTTAAAACCAGTACTAGAGAAACACCTTTCGCATTGGCCTTCGGGACCGAGGCTGTTACGCCGATAGAAATCGGTACCATGAGCCTGCGAGTGGCTCACTTTCGGGAGGAGCTGAATGAGGAAAGGTTACGAGCTAACCTTGACGCATTACCGGAGGTCCGAGAAGAAACCCTCATGAAAACGCAACATTACAAGCGAAAGATGACCCGTTATCATAACAGACGCATCAAAGAATGGTTGCTAAAGGCAGGTGACCTGGTGCTTAGAGACAAGCGAGCGGCTGGTCAACGTATGGGGAAGCTCAGTCCAAACTGGGATGGGCCGTATCGCGTTACCCGCGTTATCAAAAAAGGAGCCTATCATCTGGAGACACTCGATGATACTCCCTTATCTAACTCTTGAAACATCACTCGTTTGAAATTATATTATCGTAGAACTTGATTTTATCTGCACCTTTGACTGATGCCAACCCTAACCTTAGCTAACGCTCGGTGAGAGAGCTTTCTTGGGTGTTTGTGGTTGCTTTTGTGCAGATAAAAAAGGGGGATTCTGGGAGTGAAAAGTCCTATCCTTGTGATGGCCGATCCTGATCAGACAGCTCACTAAGTGAGGGCACGACCCAGCATGCCTTGAACTAGCGTTGGGATTGAAAGATCCCTAGTGCCCTCGGGAGTGAAAAGTCCTATCCTTGTGATGGCCGATCCTGATCAGATGGCTCACTAAGTGAGGGCACTACCAGGTATCCTTGGGAGTGAAAAGTCCTTTTCTTGTACTGACTGTTCTCGTGGAGACGGCCCATCAAGACAAGGCATGCCCCAAGGAAATAGTAACTCCGTGCTAGAAATGAAAAGTCCTATCTTAGTGACCGGACTAGTGTAGTCGGTTCATCAAGTGAGGGCATGATTCTAGACGCGAGGACAACGCCTGAAAGTGAAAAGTCATATCCTTGTGACGGTCTGTCCCGATCCGACGGCTCACTAAGATGAGGCACTTTCCAGGCCGATCGTGGAAAGATGGAAACGCAAAGAATCGCAAAATCCCAGCTAGTAGCTAGATGTGTAATCCCTAGCGAAGTACAGAGCTGATAGAAAAAGTGATTTACGCGGTTTTCGTACTAACGCCCAATGACGGCAGCGGAAAGGCTCCTACGGGTAATTACTGTCTCTTGTAACCCATTATGATACTAATGGTTTACAATTAGGAATGTGCAGAATACTTTTCGAGCAGCGGAAAGATTGACGATCGCATAAGTGGTGATATTATGAGGCTCGCTGGGAAAACCAACCCGATACTGACCTCAGGGATTTCTGTTGCTGAAACACTAGGAGCCTGCTCGAGAAAGTAAACACTATGTTATCGGGGCGACAATGGCGCTAAGGGAGTTTCAAAAGGTGAAAACTAAAGGAAAGGAAAGACAGCGATAAGGATATAAACTGTTTGAACATATGAAAATACCTTTGAGGGGTCACAAGTTCTAAGGCCAAAACAATAACACCGCGGAGGCAAAAAAACAAAAAGCCTGGCAATTCCCGATAGCTACGGAAGAGGCGGTGAAGCGTTGGGATGCGTCAGCCCTCGGGGTTCCTCAGTTTCCAGCCCTCTGCCTTAGCTTGGCGAAAACCCGCTTCATTGAGGTCGGCAGACTTCTGTTTGAAAGCCCTCATGACCTCCTCACCTTTATACGCATCCACTCCATGGATCTCCTTGAAGTAATTAACCAAAATAGTGGCAGTCCGCTCGACATGCCACAGACACTTATCGGCTGACTCCCCTTCCAGAGCGGTTTTCCTTTCCTCCAGGGCAGCTTTCTCCCTTGCCAAGGATGGCTTCTCTTCCTCCAGGATAGCATTCTTGGCTCTTTCCGCTGTCAAGGCTGCGTCAAGGGTGGACGCTTGCCCTTTCAGCTCCTGCTGGGTCAGCAATAATTGAGTGCGTTCCTCCAGCAACTTCTTCTCATTTCGCTCTCGCGAAAGTTCAGACATGGGGGCGGTAAGAGAGGCAGCCTGACGCTGCGCGTGCTCTGTCCAGTAATAGAACTTTACAAAATTGGTGAAGAGGCTAGAGCGCAGCGAATTCGCCTTGTCATCATTAACCTTAGAGAGAAAAGCTTCCCGTTCGGCCGCGGACGATAATATTTGGGCAACCAATAAAGCGGAAACCTCGTCCGAGCCATCGCCCCCAACAGCCGCTAAGCCTGTGTTACGAAAATCATACAAGCCAACTTGATGAGTCACAGTGCCGGACTCACCCATCGGACTTAGATCCGCAGCTAAATTAAAGGCGGTGGCCCCTTCGCTAGAACGCTGCGACAAGGGAACGCTCGAAGGGACAAACGCCAGGGGAACGGGAGGGTGAGCCTGTGTAGAAGGCCCCCCTTGGACGATGTAGGAACCGTGGGGATGGTAGCCCGAAAAGTCCTGTAAACTCTCTTGATAGTCCAAGTTAGGACCATATGAGTGAACAGGCCCACCGAAAGAATTGGGTGAAGCCCCGAAAGACTCAGCCGTACCCATGTTTACCAGAAACTCAGAGGGGTGATTCTGGCGAACATCCGTAGAAACGAAGGCGCTGTCAGGTCGCACTTCCGTCGCAGCGATAGTAGAGGATAAGCTTCCACCCTCACCCTCCGGCCGAGGTCTCTTCTTGGAACCACCCAGCACATAACCCATGTCCATATCGCCTATGGGAGATGTGGAAGTAGAAACAACAACAGTATCCTGCAAAGAACCTAGTATAAAACACAGATAAGAGAAATGGATGAAATGACGACAGACATCAATATACAGCATATTGCGGCCAAAAAGCACACTCACAACAACAGTGTTAAGAGGAGGCGCTTCCGAAGAAGTTGCCGCGTCCGGAGAAGGAGTGAGAGCGACAACACTTCTCGTTCTTTTCTTCTTTTTTCCTTTGGCAAGGGCCTTAGGGACTTTAGAAGAAGATGGCTGAACATGAGGGGCAGCGACGGTCACAATGGGGATACCTGAAGGGATGTCGGTATTTCCCTCACCAGCTGAGGAAGAGGATACTTGAGCAAGGCTCACGGAAGCAGCAGGTAGTACAGTTGGGTTATCAGTAGCTCCCGTGGAGGCGGCCCTATCTTTTTCTTCTCTCTCCTGGGCCCTTTTCAGTCGTCTCCTAACGCTTTCAGGCTTGTAATTGGGATCCGTCGCTGCATTATCGCAAAATAACGTTAGCATTAGTATCAACGGTAATAAGGAAGGAAGCAACACGACACTCACGTCTAACGCAGTCCTTGATATCAGCCCCGCATGCTAGATAACGGATGTGAACGCTGATTTCCAGTTGAAGCAATTTGTCTAGCCAACCTTGTTCCCACTGAGGAAGGCTCTCCGGCCGGCCCCAGACGTTATCCTTGACGTCTTGGTTAAACCCAGATCACCACCAGGAACCAGGAGCTTCAGGAAGATTTATCACAAAGAACTCCTTTTTCCAAGCCTCGACGGAAGACTCGATGTGGAGGAGTTTCCAAGTAAAAGACTTGAGTGAATCATCGTCGTATCGGGGAGATATCGTTATCACACACCCGATACTTCATCAGCTTAAAAACCGATTTAAGCAACAAAAGGGAAGGGGAAGCAATCCCCTTATATTTACAAAGTTCCAGAAAGGCACAAACACAACAATATGCATTTGGGGCTAATTGGACGGGATTCAAATCGCAGGCAATAAGCAATTGTTTTATGAAAAGGTCGATGGGAAGCCGGAAACTATAACGGAACATTTGTGCGTACAGAACCCTACATTTGCCCATCAAAACACTGTTCAAGCGTATCGACTCAGGGGCAACGGTGGCTTTATAACCGGCAGGGATAACAGTATTATGTGCGGCTAAATGCTCATTGAGAGCGATTTCAGAGGTGATACTGCTAACCATAATATCCATCTTTTTCTCATCGCCAGACTTCGACTCAGGGCGGCGAGTCTTGGCCATGACAGAAAATAAAAAGTAAAGACGAAGAAGATGATGGAAAAAAATAGGAAATACCTTTAGAGAAAAAGCACTTCGAGAGCCTTGAAAGGTGGAAAGAAAACAAGACGGCTAGAGAGAGTATGAAGAAAGCAGAATGACAAAAGTAAGAAAAAGAAATAAGTGTTGGTTTTTATAACCCTAGTGGTCAAAGGAAACGACAGACGCTGCAGTCGTTGCGTGAGAGCGTCACAAGGAATAGACTCAAGCAATGAGTACAATTCTAGAGAAGCGCGACAACGCTTCGATTTTGCTTAAATTATAGAGCACGCTAGCCCGTGGCGTCATAAAAAATGGACACGTGTGTCTACGCCATCACGACTTTTCTCTCGCATTAATAAGGGGATCGTGAGCATTAAATGCACTGGAAAGCAGAAATGATTTTCTGGAATAAGACAAGAGCGATATTGTAACAATGGAGATAATGCAGAATGGCGTTAACCAAGCCAGCGACTTTCGAGATAACGCAGGAAAGCGAAACGAAGATCAGTTATTATGTAAAATAAAGTACAGATATCGTTGCGCGATAAGGCGTTATTACAAGACAGAAAAAGCAAATAAAGAGGAAAATCCTCTAAAGAGTCAACCTTGACCATTCATTGGTCGGCACGGATATCGCAGCCACCATTCCCCTACTCCTCTCTGAAAGAAAGAAGATCTCCCTCACTTTTGCCTAAATCCTTTATCTTCTTGGAGGCGTAATCAGCCAACTTAGATGGATCAACAGTTCCCTGGCGATGGAGATCCGTAAATCCGGTGATACAGACTTCCAGGATCTTGTTTTTCCACCAGGCTATCTTCGAGGGTACCTTGGCCAAATCCGCGTCGCGGGACGATATCTCTTCACGAAGGAAAGAGTTTCTTTTGTCGGCCGCCACCATTCTGCCTCCAGCAGTTCTATCTTAGCCTTCCCTTTTGACTTTTCTCGCGCGAGCTCGGCGCGACACTCATTCAACTCTGCCCATGTTCGATCTTGAAGCTTTGACAGCTCTGTTACCTTCGCCAAAGCGGCGTCTAGTTGTTCTTTCGAATCGGGAGAGCGCCGAACTTTGTCGCTCTGATCCTCAAGAAAATAGTGCAGCTCGCGGAAGCTGGCCAACATGTCGTTCAGAAGGCGTGAGTGCTGAACTTCAGGGGGATGTCGCAGGAACTCTTCCTTGTCCTTCGAAGAACTGAACATTTGGCCCACTATAGAACCTACTGGCTCATCTCGCGATAGCGGATCCGATATCCCTAAAGCGCGAAGCCCATTAGTCCCAAAATATGACAGATCCAGCTGGTATGCGACATTTCCTTGAGGACTTTGAGGGGAAAGATTGGCGATATAGGGAGGAGAATAACTTTTTGTGGAATTACCAATGCCCGAAATTGAAGAAAGGAATAAGGGCTGAGCCTTCCTCGGGAAAGGGTCAGGAGGAACACTTGGGCTCGAAACTGGCACGGTCACATCCGAAATACAGGAAGAGATCGGAGAACCAGGGCCACCAGGCGGCAAGGGTGAGTCCACCGCCGCTGAAACCTCATTAGCTTTGGAAGGAATGGCAGAAGACACCTTGACAACCTCCGCTATTTGCAAGGTACTCGCGACATGAGAAGTGTCAACCTCCGCGATAGGAACTGCGTTAACTTCCCTCAAGGGAGGAACCGGTGGACCAGTCTTCTCTTTCTGGATTTTCTTTCGGAGACGCTCCGTCTCGGCAGCCATCTCTTCGCTATCGTCCTCGGTTGACTCCGCCGCGGAATCGTTTTTTCTCGCCCTAAACTTCACTCGTTGGGCAAGGGTGGCGTGACGTAGTTCGGAACCGGCATTCATGCTCTCGCTATCACTGTCAACCATTCCAGTCACAGGACGACTCGGAGTCACTCCCCTACCCCCAGGTGGAAACCAATTCTCAAGGTTGAGCGGATGCACTGCGTGCTGCGACGGTCTTAATTCTCCTTCTCCTCGGCGGAATAGTCGGATGGCTGAAACTTTCAGGCGGTGGAGAAGGAGGTAACGTCTGAAGCGGCACCACGTTTAGAGGAGTGTTATTCCCCCCGGAGGAACGACCCTCAGCGCTACCTGCCAGCGAAGCATGTTAATGCAGCAAGCAAATCAAAGCGATAACATGGCAAAAGAAAAACTCACCAACGACACACTCTTTCAAGGGTCTGAACCGAGCAAATTCCCGAATGCGGAAAGGCCCTTCTATTTCTAACAGGGCAGTAACATGGGACACGTCAATGCTAGACAGCACTTCTGGTTTTTTCCAAGCGGCGCTGGTAATCTCTCGGTTAAAACCCCCGCGCCACCAGCGGGACGGCAGGCGAAGGGTGAAGAAGCCATTTTTCTAGTTGACCACGTTGTCCTCAAAACCTTGAAAGTTCTGCCAGAAAAATTGCACGATGGCGTCATTCCATCTTGGGGTGATATCCACCAAGCAGTCATGACAGCTCAAGCTGAAAAATGTGCGGAACAGATCGAGGGATGGAGTGAAAATATGTTTCATCTCGCATGCCCGAAGAAAGGCATAAATCCCACACCAAGAAGGCGGAGTTATTTGTACGGGATTGAGATCATAATGATTTAGCATCTTCATCAGAGAAGTATGGATCAGAAGATGAAACCCGTAGAGGAACATCTTGAAATAAACCAGCCGGAACGTTCCCCACATGGCATCATGGAGCCGAATATCCTTCGTAGGGATATAAGGGCGGCAGCACAAGGGGAAGGTGATACCGTTCTCCTCTAACTCTACCCTCAAAACTTCATTACAATCAAAAATACTACGAGCTCTCCTAGCCTCGAGATCTATGGGATTTTCGACACTCGTAGAGGCTTTAATATGAGACATAAGGGACCGGAAAAATAAAACTACGACGAGAGAGGAACAGAATACCTGGAACAAAAAGCCAGTAAACAGGTCGTTGGGGCCGGCGAGCAGTTGCAGAAACTTCTCTTGAGCAAGAAGAAGCACAGGAGAAAGAGAAAGTGTGAATTTTTTTGAAATATTGGCAAAAGCAATAAAAGAGAATAGCGGTTCCCTTATAAAGGTCAAACTTGAAGAAAAGACAGCCTGTAAAAGTGAAACACGTGCGGAGCAGAAAGTGACGCGTGGACAGTCATTTATGTCTTTGGGAGAAGACAGTTACTGACAAAAAACCGAAAGACGGTTGCACCCAGCAACAAATATCCCTCCGCGGCAACCCTTGATGTTTAAAGAAGTGACGCGGGAAGGCGATAGGAGAACAAAAGGAAAATGAAGCGTTATCTTATTCATTTTCGAAAAACCATACGACATCTACAAAGAGGCAAGACCCGCTAAACTAATCACCATCAGACCAAGAGATACCATAACAATAAACTACATCATCATCTGAGAGCGATAGCTCCCTGTTGACGGGATGAAAAGGCTCATCAACCCTCTTTCCTATGCGTATCGTTGATCGGCTGGACTCCTCCTTGATGGCTGACGTCACCGTTTCCACGCCCGCGCAGGCAGGGAGAGCCATTTTTGGCGAATAGTGAGGAAGAAGAGGTGGTTCATCCCCCTTTTGAACAGAAGGGGCGGGAGAATTAGAAAGCATTTCAGACATTTTTAAGGCATTTTTCCTCAGCCTTTTGCGACCTCGCCGGTGGACGAACGGCCTCCATGGAGGCGACGAAGGAGGATAGTCTGAATCTGGCGAAGCCGGAGGAGTTGGCAGAGAATCCCGCGCAGCAGTATCCAAAAAATGAGAATCAGCCATGAAATCACAGGCAACTTGCCGAGAGGAAAAATAAGCAAGAAGATGAATGGAAAAATGGGATATGATCCCATTAAATAGCCAAAAAAAGGGGAGAAGTTTTTCGATCATCTGGCGCGACTCTTGAGAACTGACACGCGTACAACCTGGAGTGCAAATCTAGATTTGCAGTCACGCCTGTTGAAATCTCCCACAGATCGAGGAAAACCAAAAATTAGCCCAATCAGTTGGCAAGGAAGCGGCGGCGCAAAATTAATGCAGAACGGTTAGCGAGGAAACTGTCGTGAAAAAACATCCAATAACTGACTCGTTTTCAGTTGGGCTGAGGATGCCTCCAATCGAAAAAGGACAAAGGGCACATTGAAGAAGAACAGTTACAAAGGGCATAATAAAAACAGTTTATTTATTATGGCCCAACGGCCGAAAAGTACATCTGCGTAAATAAAGAAAGAGAAAAAAGGCTCAAAGGGAGCCACCGCCGTCAGGCGTCAGAGCCAGCATCCTCGGGTATGTCGGGAATGTCTCTCAGGGAGTCCATGACCAGAGTGAGGTCAGTAGAGGTGACCCTCATTCCCTTCAAGCAGCACCTCAACATGTCCTTGCGTTGCTGCAGCATGGCGATCACCACTTGAATCCGAGCGATGAAGGTGGCCAGCTTCGACACGCTCTCTAAAGGATTGAAATCCTCCAGAGATGTAGCTCCCAGCCTGGAATGGAGTGGGGTCAGCATCCCTTGCAACTCCAAGATGTCCTCGGAGGTCTTGATCAGCATGTTCTCTAGGAACCCGACGTCACCATCATTGAGGTTCTTGAGAGTATGGCCCTTGGAAAGGAGAAAATTTTTGGTCAAATGATCCATGATGCAGATTGCGAAAGAAAAAAATAAGATGAACTTGAGTGAAGAAAGCTCTCAGATTTATAGGCTCCGAGAAATGGGCCTTTGGAAAGAGGAGGTCCTCAAAAGACGAGCCGCCCCGTTACCATCAAAGACTGATGGACCTGAGGCGGGAACGAGGATCGACGTCTGTATGCTGCTAACGATGCAGGTACTCGAGAGGAGTACGAGCTAGAATCTTGGAAAACGCGAAGGAGCGCGGTCTTACGAGTAGCCATGACGTAAAAGCCGTACGATTGTAGGTATCCACAGTGTAAGACTGCGTCGATGTCGCATGTAGCTCCTAGCAGTGTAAAGCCTCGCCGGTATCGCGGGTATCTGGTGGTATAAAGCCGCACAAATCGTAGGCAGCTGATGGCATAAAACCGCGTCAATATCGCTGACTCCAAGAGCGGAAAAGAAAGAAAGAACCCGCGTATTCTCAAAATCCCTGTAAGTACAAAGTTTACTAATATCTCCGTAGAATGCCTATCTCCTCTACATGTTTGCAGTTCGCCCGAAATACCGATGGACCCGGAACGTATGTGAACCTAACCCAACGGTATGAACCTGGTCGCAGTCCGCGGCGACGTCAATAGTGGTCCGTCAGCGTCAATAACTCTCCTACGGCACGGACGAGTTTGCAACCTTCAAAGCACTACTGATGGCCCAGGCCGGTTAATACCGCTAGGCGAAAATGACATCCTAACGGTTCTGGACGAGTTAGCGGTGTCTCTCGTTGATTCCTTGGCACCCCATGAGGACGGGTCTTTGGACAAGCACGAAGACCGGAACCCGCTTGCTCGGAGGAAAACTCCCGACCTAGGCACTACCTAACGTTCAATTGTTCTTTGTCGTATCGAAAGAGACAAAGAAGCTCGGAGATTCCGCAAATATATCGCCATAAGGAGGAAAGGACCCTCACCTAAGATAACCAGACATGAACAGGGAATGACAGCCCTTGGTGAACACTCGGGCTCGTTTTCAGTTGGGCTTATGATAACAATTAAGGCAATCCTAAGGGCATTGCTGTAATTATGATCCCTGCCAAGGGCGGAATCCTATAAGCCTTATCGGACATCTAAGCTATCGCTACTAGACTATGAGGTGTTTCCTGGGATGGTCGACATCAGCGGGGGGGGGGGGGGTCTCACGCGACTCTGGACGCACGACATCATCCTATCCCGGGGGATCCGCGGAGTTATCGCCCCCGACACCCTCCTCAGAGTTATCACCCCGACATCACCATGGGTATCACCCCCGGCACCCTCCTCTGAGGTATCGCCCATGACGTCACCTCCAGATATCGCCTGTGATGTCATCCAGAATGCTATCTTTTCGGGATATCACCTCTTTACCTGGGTATCGCCCCTAGCGGCCTATAAATACTCTCTCATTTTAAAATATCAAGTAAGCCGAAAATTGCCTACTAGAACCTCTGCTATTTTTGAACCACTTACTGACTTAAGCATCAGAGTGTCTACGCTGGAGCCCCCCCTCCGGCGCTTTGCAGGTGCGTCCGACGTCATCTACAGCGACTCCGACCAACAGTAGACATCGTCCCGATCGCCTCGAAGATCGAATCTTATCATAAGCGTATATAGATTCTATAACAATTATGTAGACTAGAAAGGAATATTTGTGCATCAATAATCGAATACTTATGAATCGTAACTTGCTTTAACCTTTATTAGGAACCTTTTACCCAATTGTTTGTTCTTGACCAGTTTCTTGACCAAGAATAATATTGTTGGCCTAGACTTTACACTTTCTTTAATTGCTTTTTAATTTTTTAGTTTAAAACAAAAACCTTGATTCTACTTAAGTGTTTAAATCTAGTATTTATCTTATTTTAAGGCTACCCATTTTCTATGGATCGAATCTCTTACCATTATTTGTAATCTTTTTAGTTAGTGTTAAGTTGTATTTATTTTTTATAGGTATGGACAACCCATGAATGGACTACAAAAATAAATTATTAGGTTTTGAGTCTATTAGTAATTTTAATTGTGTACACATAAATTTTAGAGTATGGTACATAGAAAACTTATAATTTCAAAATCCTCCATTTTAGTCGCTATACTTTTAAATTTTATAATATTAATGGGAAAATAGTAAAAACTTACAAAAATATTGTAAAAAATGGAAGAAAATATAAAAAATATGGTTAGACCTACCTTACTGAAAAAAATGAATAAAGTAATAAGGAATACGGAAAATGTTATAAGAAAGTTTTAACTATTTTTTTTATCATCGTAACTCTTACCATATTTCTTATATATTTTTCTCAAACTTTCGTAATTTTCTATTATCATTGAAAGAGGTTGATTAGTTTGGTCAAACTATTGAAATCAAGTTTTCAAAAAGATAAGATGTATACAAAAGATCAAAGTACCTATTACTCTATTTTAAATTATTAAGGGTTTATGACCATAACTTATTAATTCTCAACTTAGTTGGTTTGCCAAAAGAAAAGTAGAAGATTTTGAAAAATAACTTTCGGATTTGATAATAAGGAAATAAATTGGGGATTTCAAGTTCAACGCGTAGCAGAGTAACACGAAGTGACTTGATTTGACTTAAGACTTAAAAGTTAATTAGTACTTCAGTTGTTTGCTTTGGATTAAAAAAACAAAAAGAATTAGAAGTTTGATTCAATATATATTGTGACTAAAAAAAAAGAAGCTAATAAGTCATTTATTTATATATATATGTTTGCTTTGGATTAACTTTATATTCATTGGTAAAGATAATTTTTTTAACAAAAATAAAAACAAAAAGAATTAGAAGTTTGATTCAATTTAAACTATAAAAACCAACAACAAAAAAATAATTTGTATAATTAGAAACCTATAATTTTCTTATTTTTTGCTAGATATTTTTCTTATTGCTAGATATTTTTTTATAATAACTTAAAATAATTCACGTACGTCTATATATAGTATTAGGCGTTCCTTTTAGGTGAAATTGTTATATTTATTTTGTTTTTTTTTTCATCATGTGATAGTTATGTCAGCTTTATAATCTATTTTTGAAACAATAATCCATAAATGAAAACAAACAAATTACATGACTTATTATAATTCTGAATTAAACACCAAACTCATTCTATGTAGAATTCTTTATAATAGTAAGATTCAATTGTTAAAAAACAGAATCCATAAATTGATAATTTATCCCTTGTTTAAAAAAATTCAGCGTATCCTAAAAATATGGACCAAACCCAAGTAATAGAAGTCATCATGTGTCTCACAATCGAGGAATTAAATGTAGCACTAGTGAAGAAGAAATCAGGAGAACAAAATCGATCATTTGACGAGATGTTAGCACAATTCTTGAGTAGACCCAAATCAAAGCAAAACAAAACATGCATGCCGAATACAATAGAGGGTTTTTGTTAGAGGTGGTAATATGAGACATTATCTATATACTTGTTATGTCCGTTTAATTTTAGACGGAATATGGACAATAATTTTAATCCCATTTAATAAACGAGTCGGGTCAAATCCATCCCGCTCTACACACGGGCAGACGGGATAAACTCGACGGATTCTCGTCTGTCCATTTATTATTTACTCGCCTCACCTCTTCCTCATCCTCCGCCTCCGCTAAACAAAATCCTCCTCCTTCCGTCGCCAACAAAGGCCTCAGGAAGAAAGTCCTCCGCTCCCTCCCTAAACAAACCTTCTCCCCAGAAGATCCCGTCGTCAAACTCTCCGAGTGCACCATTTCCCTCACGGAATTCGCCGTTGGGGACGAAATCAGAATCCTACCGCAGTGCGGCCACGGGTTCCACATGAGTTGCATAGATGCGTGGCTTGGGTCCCACTCGTCCTGCCCGTCCTGCCGTAAAATTCTGGTGGTTTCTAGGTGTCAGAAGTGCGGCGGTATGTCAGCTGGGAGCTCCGGAACCACCACTAGTGGCGGTGGCGGCGGAGGAGGAGCGGAAAGCACCAGTGAGGCAAGATTTAAAGAGCGAGAAGATGATGCCAATAGGTTCTTGCCCTAGCTAGCTTGATTAAAATTGATCAATTACTTAGATCTTGTGTCTTCTTCTAGTTCTTATTTTTTTTTCTGAAATTAAATTTGAATGTGCTGATCATCAAGATTCTAAATTAATTAAACACCAGTCAACAATTAGGAAGGAAGGAAAAGGCCGACTGGGTTTGATGGGTTGAAATTGTCTGTTCCATTACCAGCATTTGCAACCTGTGCTGGACCATGCATAAGCTTCTTTTGGCTTTGATGGGTCAAGTTTGATGAATATTGTTGTATTAGATGTTCTTTGTTGAGGCCATTTTGTTTGTCAGGCTTTTGCATTGCAAACCATTTATTTGAATCTTTCCTTCGTGTAGGGAGTGCCTGAATTAAAGCTCCGAGCTCATTTTGGTTCTTTTGGTGTAACTGGAAATCTTGCCCTTCAACCAATGTACACCCTGTGTGGTATGTGGTTTTACTATCTTCAGTTTCTCTTCTTTTATTCCTTTTGGTACTAGGTTTTCCTTGAGTTACTATCATTTGTGTTATGTTTTCAATTTAGCATATTTAATTCATTGGGCATTTTGCAATTATCTTGGAGCACTTTGATCAGGTTGTTGGAGATTGTTTTATGGACTGCGTCAACTGTCTTATCAGGTTTGCCAATAATAAGACTTCTCACCGTATAAGTTTGAAGGCTATTGCACTTCTCCGCATATGTGAGGATCGCTTGGCAGAGGTTGTATACATGCTATTATAAAAACATCGTTTCATTTGTCCTGTTACTTTTTCTGCGTTTAAGCTTGTATTGTTTGACTTGGATTCCGATAATTAAGTTTAAGTGCTTGAGTGGACGACTGCTATATTGGAAATGCATGCTTAAACGTGATCTTGGATGTTTACTGTTAATATTTACCATCAGATTCTTCATACTGTCTAAATTCTCATGTAGTTCTCTCATCTGAAACTGTACTCACTGGTTTCTTTGACATGCATTGTAATCACTCCATACACCAGGTGGTCAGAAAAGGTTGTTGCTTCTGTGTTGAAGTTCTCACTTGTGTTGTGTATTTTTCTTGTGCTTAGTGTTGTGATATGATGCAATTTGTATTAATTTTCCATCCCTTTCCTTGCCCTTTTTGATCATGATGTTACTGATCTTCTCTTGTTTTCCCACTATTTCGCAGATCAGGGCTCTTGGAAAGGAAATCTCAAAAAGATGCACTTATCGCTGGATATTGGATGGATTTGAGCAGCGAGGCCTCGCAGCTGAGCGCAGACAGTGCCAGTTAGCCAAGCACGGACAAGGAAACTTTTTAAAAGAAGGAAATCAGCTGATCCGTTCCAATCAATCCAGATCTCTCCCGTTTTGGCAAGAGGATATTCCAAGATCAACTCCAATTAAATTAGGATTTCTCTTTTTTATTAGTTACTATTTTCGGAATTTCCCTTTTTTGTATTTTCCTCTTTAAAACCCTTTTTAGTCTAGGGTTTCGGGGGATCTTCTATCTCTTCCCACCTTGGAATTCTGAACTCTCTCTACCTTCGGCACCCTTGTAATTCAGATCAATAAGCTCCGGTCAGTAATCTATAAGGGTTTTTTCTAAATTCATCTCTTTTCTTTATGCAATTTTATTTATTTACTTATTTTAATTCTAATATGAGCGGCTAAGATCATTTGTTCTTGGTAGGATCATCAAAGGTTGCTTAAGAAGGCTGTGAGGTCGAAGTGAAATTAATATATCCTTGGTCGGTATTTAATTATTTAACAATTTCTTGTCAATTTCACTAGGACTGTTTCTAGCCTGATCAACTAACTGCTAGCACTAGGCGATTAAAGTCATCACTGTGGTTATAACTAACGTGAAGCTGCAGGGTAAAGTAGACGACCAATTAGAGTCATCAGGTCGCTAGTCCCATATGATTGGGTTAAGTAAGTAATCAGGGTAGAGCCTCGAACGTATTGAGTGTCTCGCCCTGGACGCGTCTTCCTTCATCTTCATGGGCCTTTGAGTAATGCCCCCATAAACGTACCTTGGGGGACGGCAAAACGTCAAGACTACTCCATAAATATACCTTGGAGTAGTTTCTCGTACGAAAGGAAATAGGGGACCTAAATTGTTAAGGTCTAAGCCTTGGAATTCAAGCTTAGCCTTAACATGGATCCTAACATGGATCCTGAGACGCACCGAAGGCGCATGGATTTGACGGATAGCCCATTTATAGGGTATGTGAAGGGAAAGTCTAATTGGGTGTGATAGCTCTCCACCAACCCCTGGATAAGATATGAGAGTATGCTTGTCTAAGTGAGCTTCTCCTATGCGGGTACGACATAGGTGTGTGAACGAGCCTTCCGTGTTATGGAATGGGCGTTGCCACGATGACCACTTCTAGTTGGGTCCGAGTTGAGAGCTAGTAGTGCGCTGGCAAGATAGGGCCGAGGCTGGATTGGGTATTGGAGATTACTACTAAGTATCAGGAGAAGGCTAGTCTAGGCGTGGGACCTAGGCACCGCACGGGCCTTAGAATGGTTATGCCGTAACAGTTGGTAGCGGAGAGATTTCGATTTCTTTGAGATGGCAAAGACTTCGAAAAGTCAGGTGCACTGAACTAGAGAATCGCGTGAATGCGATTGATGTATAGATGCAGAGTTAGAGGACCCCAGGTGTTGGCTCTTCACAGCCACAAGTAACGTTGGAATAAATACTTGAGAGGGATTAACACATTGAGATGCTAGAATGTCGTCTGACCCAATACGATGAACTGTTCGTAGGCGAGAGCACCGATAATATCTCTATTGAAGAGAATGTGGAAACATGTCGTCTCTTTGCTGAACGGGTGCGATGCGTGGAGGCGCTAGAAGCACAATTAACAAGGAAACTTTTAACCTTAGAAGGTCGAACCCTAGAGAAAGATGATGACTTCCAGGGAAATCTCGATGAACTGCTAGAGAGGGCAAATATTAGAGAAGTGACTGAGTCACTTACCACACTGATATTAGGGTGGATGTTTTGCAGGATAATCTCAAGGAAGCATGGAACATGCTTCACGAGACCAACGAGAAGGTGGGACTATGGAACGCCTCTCTGATTGTGATACAGGGCAAACTTACCGAAGTTGAGCAAAGGAATTTTCACGGCCCTTCGGGAATGGAGATGGCTGGACTAAATAAGTGCAAAAGTTTTCAATCAAAAACCCTATTATGGAGTGAGGAGCGCGAAAGAGATAGATAATTTCTCATTTGACGTAGAAAGCTATTTTCAAAGAGTCGAGACTGATGATTGTAGTAATGCTTATATCTGATGATGCTAAAGTATGGTGGAAGACTCGCGCCGAAAATCTTTGATACAGGCGCCAATGACTTTGCCACATGGGAAGTGTTTGAAACGGAGTTGAGGGAAGAAATTTTCCTAGAGGATGTGGAATATGCTGGCCATGTGGGCTTGCGTGACCTTATGTAAACGGTTTTTTTGTGTGAGAATATGTGAACCAATATTCCACGCTTATGCTTGGTATTAAGGAGATGTCGGAGGTCGACAGATTGTCCAATTTCATTCAGGGGCTCACTGCGTGTCTTATCTGTGAAGGTCCCTACAAAGCTTCCGAGTACTCTACAAAAGTTGCCTTGAGTGTGCTGCAGGCGGCTCGAGGAGCTATGAACTCAGAACTAGAGAAAGAGACCATCGGGGGGAAGACCTTTCAGAGAAGAGTTTTCATCGACCCGAAAGAAACAGTTGGCCAGACAGGAGATAGCGAAGGGATATATATGTGACGGTTCAAAGGGGATGTTACTCCATGGAGGCCCTCATTGACACAGGTGCCACCGGTAGCTTCCTTTTGGACTCCTTTGCACGAAAAAGAGCGAAGGCTTGAGAAGCTAAAATGGTGAAACTAAAGTTTGCAAAGCTAAAGCTCGAGGAATTAAAGTTCGAAGAGCCTGAGTTCGATAATATCTTGTGACGTCAAGATGTGAGAATGTGAGCTGATGGAATTATGAACTTGTGGATGGTAGTAAAATGTTAGCCCAACATTATGTGTAAGGCGTGGATATGATAACGTCGAGTGAGAACCTAAAGGCCAAGTGCTCTAGATGAGAAGGCGGTGGCTGGTGTTTGGAGGAAACACGCATGAGGGTGAGTAATGTGGAGAAAAGCAGTTGTTGGCTTCTGTATTGTGCACATCACATAGTGATCAGACAACGAGGTCGAATACGAGTTCTATTGAGATGAAGAGGAGACCAATCTATGTTCGTCATGACAACCACACCAAATTCTACGTTATAATCATAAAGAACCTTTTGAGAAGAAATCATACTTATAGTGCTAGAATGTCAGGGATTGGGAAGCATGAGACAATAGATGTGGCAACGTGCCGGTAGGTCATCCTAGAACCTCGAGAAAAAGATGGAATCCTACAATGAGAACTAGGAAGCGAGTTGGGATACAAGTTGTGAGTGTTACTACGGAAGAACTATCTAAATGTTCGAGCATTGGATAAAAGGCCTTGCCTTGGGCGAAAAATGAGCATAAAAAAATGGGGTGAGAAGGCTCGGCCTTTGACATGGTCAGACATTGCTGAGAGGCCGATCGAACATGCCCGAGAGGCACGAGAGGGTGTGGCCTTGAGATGTGGAATGTGGCTGAGAGTTACATGCAAGTTTGGGCGAGAAGCCGGGCGAGCGTGTCTCAGACGATTGGGGAAGTCTTGCTAGTCCTGCATGCGAGTGATGGCCGAGGGCAAGAGAAGCCTTGCTACGAGATGCATATGAGTGACGTAGGTGATGGCCCTGAGTATAAAGGACTCGCCGTAGTCGGGCGACTGCGCGAGAAGTAGACTCTAGCTTAGGCGTTAGTCTTGGGTTCGACTAAGCCTTAAGAGTGTGGATCTGAGTCGGTGGTAAGTCTTATCATATGATATGCACGAGATGAAGTTACATGAGGATCCTCGTAGACTACTGTCAAGGACAGGGAAAAGACTGACCCAGATGGATACGAAAGTATCAGCGATTATGTAGATTGAGGAGTGAGACTATTAATGCATATGATGGGTAGCTAGTGTTCCTAGTCCATGGAATGATTAATATAATGCACAAATCAAGTCGAGCATAATGCGAGTACGAAGCTGAATATAACAACTATGTGATATGAAGGGTTAATTCAGGCAGTGAGAATTGAGCGAGTAACAACGAACAAGAGATCAGAAGGGAAGTGTTCCTTTAGAGATTGTCTTGAGCCTTGCATTGCGTATTTGATGAATGTAAGGATGTGGAAGTCAACCCATGGAGATAAATCGATGAGGACATCAATGCACAAGTGACAAACCATTTATACAAACAAAAGAAAACAAAACAAAAATAAATATATATATATACACTATACACATGAGAACCACTGACTCAGATGGACTTGAGCCAGTAAGAGAATTTGTAATACGTAGTGGCGCATGGCTTGATGGGGCAAAACTATAAGGCGCAGTGGCGCTTGGCCCGGTGGGGGAGAATTACGTCGGGCAGTGACGCTTGGCCCGATGGGGCAGAACTATAATACACAGAGGCACATGGCCCGGTGGGGCAGAATTATAATACGCATGAAGTACTATGAAACTCACTGGCTGAGACGGACTTGAGCCAAGAAGAGGAACTACGATGCGCAAAGGCGCTTGGTCCGATGAGGCAGACTCACTAGCTTAGACGAACCTGAGCTAGGAAGAGAAATTATGAGGCGTAGAGGCACTTGGCCTGATGGGGTAGACTCACTGACTCAGACAAACTTGAGCTAGGGAGAGAAATTATGAGGCGCTGAGGCGCTCGGCCTAAGAGATACACTATAATGCGCAGAGGCGCTAACCCAGACGAATAAGATACAATGCGCAGAGGCGCTTGGCCTAGACAGATATGATATAATGCGCAGAGGCGCTTGACACAGACGGATATGTTATAATGCGTAGAGGCGTTCGACTTAGAAAGATATGATATAATGCGCAAAGGCGTTAGCCTGAAAATGCAAAGTGATACCTGTCAAAAGAGAGTCGGTTCGGTAAAATGGCACGCCTATGTGCCATGAGAAAGCTGGACAAACGGATCTAGTACTGGATGCTGGAACGGGAACAAAGTGCTACGCAATAATATGACCCTATGAAGTAGGCTTTGGTGAGCATAGTGAGAATGAAGAAAAGAAATAGTGATAAAAATATGTGTAGAGGAAAAACAGCCCGCATGAAAAGAATGGGCATGCGATTGAGAGATAAAAGAAAATGAGAGATGAGACCACAATCTGAGGAGTTGTGGAAGAGTGAAAAGAATGGTAATTGAGAGAAAAAGAAATGAGAAAAGAATAACAAGTATTGAAGTGTGGGAAAGCCTATGATAAACTATAATGGCCTTAACGTGTTTCTAACCTTGTGTTCCTTGATAATGCAGGTCTAAGGTATGTGTGAAAGACTGGTTCTATAGAGAGAGGGCGCGAACACCGCATAAACGTAACCCCTTTGGCTAGAGATTGGAGATCTAGTCGATGAGGACATCGACATTATCAAGTGAGGGAGAGTGTTAAGGTCTAAGCCTTGGAATTCAAGCTTAGCCTTAACATGGATCCTGAGACGCGCCGAAGGCGTATGGATTTGACGGATAACCCCTTTATAGGGTATGTGAAGGGAAAGTCTAATTGGGTGTGATAGCTCTCCACCAACCCCTGGATAAAATATGAGAGTATGCTTGTCTAAGTGAGCTTCTCCTATACGGGTTTGGCATTGGTGTGTGAGCGAGCCTTTCGTGTTATGGAATGGGCATTGCTATGATGGCTACTTCTAGTTGGGTCCGAGTTGAGAGGTAGTAATGCGCTGGCAAGATAGGGCCGAGGCTGGATTGGGTGTTGGAGATTATTGCTAAGTATCGGGAGAAGGCTGGCCTAGGTGCAGGACCTAGGCACCGCACGAGCCTTAGAATGGTTAGGTCGTGACATAAACGTACCTGGTCCATATAGTGCGTCTATCAGCAAGGGGTAGAAGATCATTGCACCAATGATCAGCCGACTTTGAAAGCAACCGGAGATAGATTCCTACTAGGGACTTTTCTCTCTATTGACCTCTTGTTTTATTTTATTTCTATCTATTACTGTTTTCATAGTCATTAATCAAACCAACTCTTGAAACTCCCCCGTTACTTGTTACTTTTTCTGACTGTTTTCCCTCACTGCACAACACAAGACAGTGTCTACCTTAGTCTCTGTGGATCGACCCTGTACCACTATACACAGTTTAATTGTGCACTTGTTATAGGATATATATATTATTTTTGAGGTGTCTCGACAGCACGTCAAATTTTGACGTCGTTGCCAGGGAGTTCGGTACTGATCCTTTCTTTGTTGTGTATGACCAGGTCATCCAATCCAAATCCTTTACCAATCGATCTTGAAATCCGAAGGACAGAAAGATTAGCTAGAAGGCTAGCCAGACTGTCCGCAGAAAATAACAATCCCATTCAAAACCCACCCGAAGCTGAAAATCCCGACCACCTCTAACATCCAGATTAAGACGTTGAAAACCCCATCATGGCAGACGAACAACTAGAAGTTCTAGAAGTTGTGAACAACCGTTCCATAGAGGACCTAAATGCCACCACTGAGAAAAACTCCAGTTGTAATGTATGGCCTAAAGTGGCCAATGATTGGACGATCAAGTCCGCTGTCATGCACCACTTGCCCAAGTTCCACGGATTGGCCAAGGAAAGCGCAATCTGACATCTCCAGCAGTTGCATTCCATCTGCGAGGTCATGAAGCCGACCAATGTTGACATTGACTACGCTAAGCTGAAAGCGTTTATGTGGTCCCTGGAAGATGAAGCTCGTAGTTGGTTTTATGACTTACCACCTCGTTCCATCACCTGTTGGGCCGATATGTTCAAAGCCTTCATTGATAAGTACTACCCCAGCTCTATGGCTAGTATGACCAGAAAATAATTGGTAGCCATAATACAAAAAGAGAACGAGAATGTGGGACAGTACTATGAACGGTTTAAGAAAATGCAAGCTCTCTGCCCCTCTCATGATTTGGTGGACCACACATTGTTATAATATTTCCACGAAGGACTGCTAGGTCGAGACAGAGCTATAGTTGACGCCGCTTGCAATGGTTCCTTGGTTGCCCTCACCCTAGCAGCAGCCAAGAATGTCTTGGAACTCGTGGCCAGGAATGCTATCACTATAGAGGGAGGCAACATCCAAGACGTACGCCAAGCTGCCATAGAAAGCCAGTTGACCAATCTCACAGGGATGATTCAAAACCTTTCCACCGGTCAGCCCGTGCAGGTCAAAGCATGCAAGATTTATAATTTCAATGACCACCCAACTGATGCTTGCCCCTATATTCAGGATGAAATACAGGTTAATGTAGTGGGAAATTATAATGGATCCCCGAGGAAATTTGAGTCATACACCCAAAAATACAACAATGGGTGACGTCATCCGAACCTTAGCTATGGGAACAATCCTCAAGCGTCTGGCCCTGGAAAACAACAACCGCCTTTCAACCTTCAAAATTTTAAGTCGCGGCCCAGTTACCCAGTAACCAGCAGTACCAACAGCAAGCTCCACAAGAACCATCACCTCCTGCGCCCTTAGTCGCCGAGGTAATGAATCTTACTAATGTTGTCCTTGAGTTACAAAAATAAATGAGTTCTATGGCTATAGAATTAAAGGAGTACAGGAATGGAGGACGACTACCGTCCCAAACTGACGCCAATCCGAAGCATGGAGCCTACGCCATGACACTTTGAAGTGGTATTAAAATACCTTCCCGTGAGCTGCCAGCCCTCGCAGCTGAACTACCTGAACCCACGCCTAAACTAGAGGAGGCCAAGGCAGAAGTAGAAAAAGAAAAACGTGTCCACATTGCTAGACGACATGGTTCCCCACGTAAGGTAGATGAAAACTCAGAATTTTCGGAGGAATTCATTATGAAGGTACTTGAACCACCATTCCCACAAAGGTTAGTTAAAACGAAAAAGGACAAAGAGGATAAAGAAATTTTTGACATGTTTAACAAGGTGCAGGTTAATATTCCTCTTCTACAGGCCATTAAAAGTGTTCCCCGATATGCCAAATTCTTGAAATCTTTGTGCACTAACAAATGTAAATTGGCCAACCACAACGACGTTTGAACCCCCCTATGATGGAGGTGGTAAAAACTGAGATACTCAAGTTACTAGGCGTAGGAGTCATTTACCCAATTTCAGACAGTCAGTGGGTAAGTCCCGTCCAGGTCGTGCCAAGAAAATAGGCGTCACCATCACCACAGGGCAAGACGGTCACCCTATTCCTACCCGCATACAAAACGGATGGCGTGTTTGCATCGACTACCGACGATTGAATGCGGCCACTAGGAAAGATCACTTCCCCTTACCATTCATCGATCAGATGCTGGAATGCCTCGCAGGCAAGACGCACTACTACTGCCTTGATGGATACTCTGGATTCCACTAGATTCCAGCGATGCATGATGAGTATATTCTTAAAAAAATTTAAGAATGGTATAGAGGTATTCATGGACGACTTCACCGTCTATGGCGATTCTTTTACCGAATGTTTGTCTAATTTGCGTAAAATTTTAAAACGATGTATTGAGACTGACCTTGTACTTAACTTTGAGAAGTGTCACTTTATGGTAGACCAGGGTCTTATTCAAGGACACGTCGTCTCTCGCAAGGGCATTGAGGTTGACAAGGCTAAGATTGAGGTAATCGAATCTCTCCCATATCCAACTTGTGTTCGTGAAGTTCGCTCTTTTCTTGGGCATGCAGGTTTCTACAGGCAGTTTATCAAGGATTTCTCCAAGATTACCCAGCCCATGTGCCAGTTGCTGCAGAAGGACGTGGACTTTGTATTTGACGCAAGCTGCAAGGCCTCGTTCGATATCCTTAAGGCCAAACTCATCTCAGCACTAATCATACGCGCCCCAGACTGGACGCTTCCATTTGAAATAATGTGCAACGCCAGAAACAACGCCCTAGGAGCAGTGCTGGGCCAGAAGAAGGATAAAGAAGTTTATGTCATCTACTACGCCTCGAACCTCATGGATGCAGCTCAACGAAACTACACCACCACCGAAAAAGAACTTTTAGCTGTTGTTTTTGCTTTAGACAAGTTCTGTCAATACCTTTTGGGCATTAAAGTAACAATTTTTTCTGGTCATGTAGCCCTTAGGTGTCTCTTGGTGAAACTTGATGTTAAGCCGCGCTTGATTCGGTGGATCCTTTTACTCCAAGAATTTGATTTGGAGATAAAGGATAAGAAGGGAACTGAGAATTCAGTAGCTGACCACCTTAGTAGACTACCACACCAGCAGGACAACTCCTTGGAACCAATCCGTGATACCTTTCCAGATGAGCAGGTCTGTCTTGCCCATGCAGTTCAATTCCCTTGGTTTTCTGATATTGTGAATTTTTGTGCTACAGGAGATTTCCCAGCAGATTCCACCGCCTCTGGGAAGAACCGAAACAGGAGGCAAGCCAAGTATTTCATTTGGGACAACCCATACCTTTGGAAACACTGTTCCAATCAAATTATTCGACGTTGCATGACCCTAGATGAAGTTCCTTCCATTCTTAGGTTTTGTCACTCCTCAACCGAAGGAGGACATTTTGGTGCCAAGAAAACAACACTCAAAGTTTTGAAGGCGGGTCTCTACTAGCCCTCACTCTTCAAGGACAGTTATATATTTTGTGCTGCTTGCCCTCGCTGTCAAACTACAGGTAACATAGGAGCCAGAAACCAGATGCCCAACACAGGCATCATTGCCTGTGAGATATTTGATATTTGGGGCATCGATTTTATGGGCCCTTTCCCTAACTCATTTAGTAATATCTATATTCTTCTTGTTGTTGATTACGTATCCAAATGGGTCGAGGCCAAAGCGACCAGATCTAACGATTCAAAAGTTATTGCAGCCTTTTTGGGCACTAATATTTTTAACAGGTTTGGGATACCATGAGCTTTGATTAGTGACAGAGGCACGCACTTCGTCAACCGTACCGTCAACAAGCTAGTAGGGCAATACGACATTTCACATCGGATGTCTACAGCTTACCATTCGCAAACCAATGGCCAGGCTGAGGTGTCCAATAGGGAGATAAAATATATCCTGGAGAAGACAGTCAATGGATCACGCAAGGACTGGAGCTTGAAGTTGGACGACGCCTTATGGGCCTATCGAACAACCTTCAAGACTCCCATAGTCATGACACCGTATAGACTCGTCTATGGCAAGCCTTGCCACCTCCTAGTAGAGATAGAACATAAAGATTTCTGAGCGATCAGAAAGGTCAATATGGACATTGATGACACTGGGAAGCAAAGGCGCCTTCAGATCCAAGAGCTAGAAGAGCTCCATGATAACGCCTACGAGAATGCTCTGATCGACAAGGGCAAGACGAAGGCGTATCACGATAAGTTGATTTTGAATAAAACTTTTGAGATAGGACAAAAGGTTTTATTATATAATTCTCACCTAAGATTGTTTGCAGGTAAGTTGAAGTCCAAATGGATAGGCCCATACGTGATCACGAACATATATGACAATGGCGTCGTCGAGATTCGAATCTTAGACATAGGTGTTATCTTTAAGGTCAATGGACACCATTTGAAAGCTTTCTACGAAGGCTTCAAACCATTCACGACCGAGGAGACCGAGGTGGTTGCGCCACCAGAACAAAACTGACACATGCTTTAAGCGTCCAGGCCTAAATGTTAAGCGCATGTGCTTGTGGGAGGCAACCCACGTGTCTTTTGACCAGTTGTTTAATATTTTCCTTTTTCAGACAATATTTTCTTTTAAATTCCGTATTTGTATATACGTGTGTTTAATTCTTTCCCTTTCTTTTCTTTGATTTGCTTTCCTTTAATTTTCCTCATTTATTCCTCATCCTATCTTTCTTTCCAAAATTAATTCAAATTCCTTTTTATTAGGGAGTTGATTTAATTCTTCCTTTTTTCTTCTCAATTGATTTGAACTTTAAATTCTAATTTAAAGAGGATTGATTTTATTTTCTTTCCTTTGCAGTTGGGATTTTATGGGCCAAGTCTTTAAGGAAATAAGTGGCCCTGAAAGGGAAAACCAAAAGTCCATAACCGTTATACCCCCTTTCATTCCTTTTAAACACACCACTCAAGCGTCTCTCCCTCACTTTCCCCTCTTACACGCACAACACCTTTCTTCTCAAAATCTCCAAACCCTTCTCCCATGGCTCGATCTAAGACCGCCACTATTAAACCTGATGCACCTAGCCCACGGCGAGCCGCCACCACTTCCTCCACCCCGACCACGATACCAACGCCACCACCCTCCGCCGCTGTTGTCCCAGCTATCACTCCAACTCCCACCTCCACAAAACACCCAAAACCCAACCTAAAACAACACCCAAACCACTATTACCCAAATCACCCCTACTGTCCACTCCAAAACCTAAAATCGCACCCCCACTGCCTCCTGTTGCTCATCTGGCTGCGACTGAGGAGGACCTTCCTCCAGCGAGTATGAGACGGACTTAGAGGAGGGGACCAACGAGTCTAGGGAGTAGCCAGTTGTTGCGGAGCCCCCTGTACCACAGAGCACCTTCGGCACGGCGGTTGCTGACGCTCTAGATCCAGACGGCGAGGACTACGGGTCTGCAGAGGAGTCTGGTGAAGACACTATCCTAGACAACACCGCTGAGGTTGCCCAAGCCGCTAGCCATGCCCCAGGGCAAGCCGGTCACTGCTCCCGAGCCCGAGATCTAGATCCTAGGCAAGACGCAATCCGACAGTGGGGTCCCCATGGGCCGCGACATGACATCCAGAGGACGCCTTGTGAACCCGGTCTGCTACAATGAGAATGCCCCTCCTAAGCCCAACACAATCAAGTTGTTAGTGCCTAAGGAGGATTCAGAGAGAAGGAGGAAGACAGTTTGGACGAAGACTTTGCGAAGGTAGCCCTGGAGGTTGGCCAAGAGATGACTAACACTCCTGTTGCCATGACGGTTGATGGAGATGAGGAGGAGGTTAAGACTCCCCTGTGTCGTAGGAAACGGAAGACCCCAGCAGTTCTAGACACATCCTCTCGCCCTCGCAAGTCCCTCCGAGGATCCAGCAGCAAGGGCAAGACACCCGTTGCTACCCCTACTGTGCGTTCTTCCCAAGTGCGTTCAGGCACAACCGTGCCCTTGGGCCAGGTAACACCAGACCTTAATCGCTTGAACAGCTGGCTTAATTTTCCTGACAAGCCCAACCATGATAAACTGACTGTTTTGCATGGTAAACACTTGGTGCCTTGTGCTATTTTGGATTATGAATTGCTTGATCATATGGGGGTAGGGACTAGGGTGAGGGAATTAATTGCAAATATCGGCTGGTCTATTTTATTTGAGTTGAGTCATGAATTTTATGTGAGTTTTTGGTTTGATGCTGATCAATTAAAATAGAAAGGGAAGGGAGGTTTGCACCTAGGGGCGGATAGGGTAGTTAATTTTTGTTGGTTAATAAATGGTCCCATCTGTTCTTAGATCAATTTAATGCTATGATTGGCTTTGTCCAAGAGTCTCATTTAGGTGCACCTTGGTACTTGGAAGCTTATGCAGCTTATCCTGAGTCCTTTGATGTGGATTCAGCCTTTGTGGAGTTGACTGGTGACCCCACTGCCAGGTACAACTCCCGCAGCTGTAAGGCCCACCAGATTAGTGACCCTTCCCTTCGCATCGTGCACAGATGCATTGCTTATACCTTCGCTGGTAAAATCAATTCCTCGAGCCATCTTTCTGTGCAAGAACTGTTCTTTCTGTGGTGCATGCATAGGGGCTTCAAGGTTAATTTAGGTTACTGGATTGCTAATGAAATAAATGCTATAATCACCACTTATAGAAATCCAGTCCTAGGCTCCTTGATTACTAAGATTGCTATTTTGCATCGTGCCCTGGACATTAGCAACTGTGACCTTTACTCTCTTATTTCTTTTAAACTACTTAACATTCATACCTTAGATGGTATGGGATATTTCCATTTGGATGGTCGTGTGTTGCGTTTCAGTACAGGTTGCACGAAGCCCGTAGACCGTGTCTTCAGCCTTACCAATGGAGGGAGGACACTTCGAATGGCCAGCCCTCACTGCTGACGGTACTGCCACCTATTTTGCACCTGCTTCTGATGCTGAGCGTCCAGGGCAAGACGTTGATGACTCGCATGTTGCTGCCCTCTTTGCTGCTGCTCTTTCGGAGATGAATGCCCTGCTTCGTGAGTTGATTGCCCTCATCAAACACCTCCCTGATGAGATTACCTCCAGACTCCGGCCTCCGGCTAGTCCCTGATTCCACTTCACAAACATTCCCTCTTTGCCTTTGGGCTGGTTTTTGTACTTTTAATTTTTGTTGCACTATTTCTCTTTTCCATCTTTTGAACTATTTTTCGTTTGTTTGTGAGTCCCATTCTCGCATCGAGGACGATGCGCTGCCTCAGTGTAGGAGTGGGACACTTGTGTGTTTAAACATTTTTGTTTGATTGCATGCTGCATGCTGCTTGTCCTTGCACTTGCATGATTTTTGTATGGAGTTTTGAAAACATTTTTGCCTTGCCAAAACAATACTGCCCCTATTTTTAAAACCCCTTAGCTTGAATGAATGGTCTAGGCACTTTATACAGGAAACACTCACTCACTGCATGAAGATCTACTTGCACGACCACACTGTCTGTTAGCTCCTATATCCATGTCTTACCCTAGTCGCTTGCAATCACTTATTTCCCATGTGAGCACTTTGAACTTTCATGCCATAATTTTTTTTGAGTGAATGCATGACTTTGCACTAGCCGGATTTGCATAAGACCCCTGGGTATAAGCACTATTAGACGTGGGAAAGCGACAAAATGATTAGAAACTTTGCATTCTTTCTTCTTATCTTTTTTCTTGCTTTCATTATCTTGCCCTCGCCACTCACCTCACCCTTCTTTTTCACCACCCTTCTAACCATTTGAGCCTTTCCTTTCTATTCTTAGCAGGTGAGAGATGTCCTCTGGCAGTAAGCAAGGTGGGGCAAAGAGAAACTAAATCTCTAGTGTGGAGGTATGAAGCTGCAAGACCTGGATGCTGGAAGCAGTAGTATGACCAGCAACTTCGGAAGAAATCAAAAAGAATTCCTACTGCTCCAGCTAATCAATGAAAGAAATAGGTGTGCATTCCCTCTACAATCAATTCTAAAAA
Organism: Viola odorata; assembly: GCA_963691705.1. Lineage (NCBI taxonomy): Eukaryota > Viridiplantae > Streptophyta > Magnoliopsida > Malpighiales > Violaceae > Viola > Viola odorata. Next base: position 25,730,927 of record OY829546.1, on the reverse strand, counting down.
AAAAAAAAAAGAAAGAAAGAAAAACAAAATAAATTTTGTGTTTCAAGGAACACCGATAAAGCAGAGGGAAGCACCAATGTATTTCAAGGTCTGTTGATGTTCAAACGAAGAAGAATACCCCACAATCATCCAGCGCTCTTTGTCTTGCCCTCGCTGCTGCCAACAGGAGGCTTTCTCACCACTTTGCTTTCTCCAGCTAAGAAACTCTCTATCCTTCATTCTCTCCTCCTCTTTGAACCTTCTATGTCTCTCTTCCATATCCTCTCGCTCCACCCTTTGTAAAGTTTTTATGATTAATTGATTGCCCACGCATGTGTACTTTAACTCGGGTCGCTATTGCAAATATGGGTTTGTGCATCATCATTTGCATTATTTGAGCGTAAACACCTTGCCCTGGTTCTGAGTGTGAGTGCAAACACCATTTTCTGTGTGAGGATTGCTTGTGGCTAGCTAGATGTGGGAAAGTCTCCCCCTTGGTTTCGTTATTCCTAGGGTTTGATGTGGATGCTATCTAGGTAGGAGGTTATGTTGATTGAATGTTGTGTTTGTATGCTGAGTGTGCCTCTCCTGTATGCCTGGTGTTGAAAACTATTTGTTCTTCCTAATGGGCTGTTTTGAGTGTAATGCTCGAGGGCGAGCATTGGGGTAGTATGGGGGTATTTGATATTATGCAATTTGTATTAATTTTCCATCCCTTTCCTAGCCCTTTTTGATCATAATGCTACTGATCTTCTCTTTTTTCCCACTATTTCGCAGATCTGGGCTCTTGGAAAGGAAATCTCAAAAAGATGCACTTATCGCTGGATATTGGATGGATTTGAGCTGCGAGGCCTCGCAGGTGAGCGCAGACAGTGCCAGTTAGCCAAGCACGGACAAGGAAACTTTTTAAAAGAAGGAAATCAGTTGATCTGTTCCAATCAATCCAGATCTCTCCCGTTTTGGCAAGAGGATATTCCAAGATCAACTCCAATTAAATTAGGATTTCTCTTTTTTATTAGTTACTATTTTTGGAATTTCACTTTTTTGTATTTTCCTCTTTAAAACCCTTTTTAGTCTAGGGTTTCAGGGGATCTTCTATATCTTCCCACCTTGGAATTCTGAACTCTCTCTGCCTTCGGCACCCTTGTAATTCTGATCAATAAACCGAAGCTTTGCTCCGGTCAGTAATCTATAAGGGTTTTTCTAAATTCATCTCTCTTTTCTTTATGCAATTTTATTTATTTACTTATTTTAATTCTAATATGAGCGGCTAAGCTCATTTGTTCTTGGTAGGATCATCAAAGGTTGCTTAAGAAGGTTGTGAGGTCGAAGTGAAATTAATATATCCTTGGTCGGTATTTAATTATTTAACGATTTCTTGTCAATTTCACTAGGACTGTTTCTAGCCTGATCATCTAGCTGCTAGCACTAGGCGATTAAAGTCATCACTGTGGTTATAACTAACGCGAAGCTATAGGGTAAAGTAGACGACCAATTAGAGTCATCAGGTCGCTAGTCCCATATGATTGGGTTAAGTAAGTAATCAGGGTAGAGCCTCGAACGTACTGAGTGTCTCGCCCTGGACGCGTCTTCCTTCATCTTCATGGGCCTTTGAGTAATGCCCCCATAAACGTACCTTGGGGGACGACAAAGCTTCAAGACTACTCCATAAACGTACCTTGGAGTAGTTTCTCGTATGAAAGGAAGCAGGGGATCTAAATGTACCTGGTCCCTATAGTGCGTCTATCAGCAAGAGGTAGAAGATCATTTCACCAATGATCGGCCGACTTTGAAAGCAACCGGAGATAGATTCCTACTAGTGACTTTTCTCTCTATTGATCTCTTGTTTCATTTTATTTCTATCTATTACTGTTTTCATAGTCATATTAATCAAACCAACTCTTGAAACCCCCCCTCCCCCCCCGCCTCCCCCGGTTACTTGTTACTGTTTCGGACTGTTTGCCCTCACTGTACAATATATAAATGACGTGCTGTCGAGACACCTCAAAAATAATATATACTTCCTGTAACAAGTGCACAATTAAACTGTGTATAGTGGTACAGGGTCGATCCACAGGGACTAAGGTGAACACTATCTTGTGTTGTGTAGCAAGGGCAAACAAATCAGAACAGTAACAAGTAAAGGGGGAGTTTTTAAGAGTTGGTTGATTAATATCTAAGAAAGCAGTAACAGACAGTAATAAAATGAGTAATGAATCAATGGAGAAGGGAGTTCCCAGTAGGAATCTATCTCAGGTTGCTTTCAAAGTCGGTTGATCATTGGTGCAATGATCTTCTATCCCTCGCTGATAGACGCGATATGAGGACCAGGTACGTTTAGGTCCCCTGCTCCCTTTCGTAAGAGAAGCTACCCCAAGGTACGTTTATGGAGTAGTCTTGGCGCTTCGCCGTCCCCCAAGGTTCGTTTATGGGAGCAATACTCGAAGGCCCATGAAGATGAAGGAAGAAGCGCCTAGGGCGAGACACTCAGTACGTTCGAGGCTCTACCCTGATTACTTACCTAACCCAATCAAATGGAACCAGCGACCTGATGCCTCTGATTGGTTGTCCACTCTACCCTGCTGCTTTGTGTTAGTTATAACCACAGTGATGACTTTAATCACCTAGGGCAAACAGCTAGTTGATTAGGCTAGAAATAGCCCTAGTAGAATTAACAAGAAAACGTTAAGTAAATAAATATAAACCAGTGATATAGTGAATTCAATTAGACCTCATAGCCTCCTTAAGCAACCTTTGATGATCCTACCAAGAACAAATAAGCTTAGCCGCTCATGTTAGAATTAAAATAAATAAATGAATAAAATTGCATAAAGAAAAGAGAGATGAAAATAGAAAAACCCTTATTGATTACCGACCGGAGCAAGCTCCGGTTTATTGATCGAAATTACAAGGGTGCCGGAGGCAGAGAGAGAGTTCAAAATTCCAAGATGGAAGAAGATAGATCATCAAGAAGAAGAAGAAGATCCGAAACCCTAAAATAAAAAGGGTTTATAAAAGAAAATTACAAAAAGGGAAATTCCCAAGATAGAAATTAATAAAAAGGGAAATCCTAATTTAATTGGAGTTGATCTCAGAATCTCTTCTTGCCAAAATGGGGTGAGATTGGGATTGATTGGGACGGATCAGCTGATTCCTTCCAAAAAAGGAAGTTTCTTTGTTCGCGCATGAGTCCTTGACTGCCGCGTGCGTACCAATGTAGGGGCAAGCTGCTGCCTGCATGATGTCTGCCAACTGCTGCTAGGCCACGCTGCTCAAGTCCATCCATAATTCATGGAAAGTGCATCTTTTTTATATTTCCTTCCCAAAAGTTCTGATCTGTCAAATAGTATGAAAACAGAAGGAGATCAGTAGCAACATACCCAAAAAGGGCTAGGAAAGGGATGGAAAAATAGTACAAAAATGCATCTTATCAAATCAACCCCACACTACCCCAATGCCCACCCTCGAGCATTAAACTTAAAACAGCCCCTCAATAAGAATAAATGGTTTCCCACAAAAAGGCATACAGGAAAAACACACTCAGCACATAAGCACAAAATTCGGCATAACCTCTGACCTAGATAGCATCCACATCAAACCCAAGGAATAACGAAACCAAGGGAGAAACTTTCCCATGTCTAGCTAGTCGCAAGCAATCCTCACACAGAAAAAAAAAGTGTTTACACTCAAACTCAGAAAGATTCATGGCGAGGTGTTTACACTCAACAATGCAAATGACAATGCACAAAACCAGATTTGCAATAGCGACCCGAGTACGTAGTACACATGCGTGGGCAATCATACAATCATAAAAACTTTGCAAAGGGTAGAGCAAGAAAATGTGGAAGAAGGAGAGAAGGTGCAAAGAGAGGGAGAGAGTGAAGGATAGAGAGTTTCTTTGCTGGAAAGAGGCGAAGTGGTGAGAGAGATCCTCCTGTTGGCAGCAGCGAGGGCAAAGCAAAGAGCGCTGGATGATCAGTAGGGGTATTCTTCTTCTTAGTGCTGTCAGTCTTCTGGTTTTCTTCACGCGCTGCTCCGTTTATTTATTATTTATTTACTTATTTAATTTTTTGTGGAATTTTTTTGGAGCAAAAGGGGCATGTAAAATTTGTTTTCATCTGACTAACTAGAGCAGCAAAAATTCTATCGACTGTCCTAGCTTCAATGTGTGATTGCTTTCAGTGTCTTGGCCTATCTCTTCATTTCCATATTGCTCATTGAATGACTTGAGCTTCTTGGTTTGACTGTTCATTACACTGAGGTTTTGTTTCTTTTTGTTTCGCGGTTGCTTGCCATACTACTACTTTCAGCATCTTGGTCTAGCGGTCTGATGTTATGTTTCTGTTCTCACCATCCACTTTTTGTTTTCAGCTTCTAGGTCTCGCAGCTCGATACCCCCACACTAGAGATGTTGTTTCTCTTTGTCCCACTCTGATCACTGCCAGAGGACATCTCTCACCTGCTAAGAATAGAAAGGAAAGGCACGAATGGTTAGAAGGGTGATGAAAACAAGGCGAGATGAGTGGCAGGGGCAAGATAAAAGCAAGAAAAAATATAAGAAAGAAGAATGCAAAGTTTTTAATCATTTTACCGCTTTCCCACGTCTAATGGTGCCTATACCCAGGGGTCTCATGCAAATTCAGCCAGTGCAAAGTCATGCATTCACTCAGAAAAAATCATGGCATGAAAGTTCAAAGTGCTCACACGGGTAAACAAATGACTGCAAGCGACTAGGGAAAGACATGGATATAGGAGCTAACAGGTAGTGTGGTTGTGCGAGTGAATATGTGCAGTGAGTGAGTGCTTCATATACAAAGTGCCTAAACCATTCATTCAAACTAAGGGGTTTTTCAAAAACAGGGGCAGTGTCATTTTGGCAAGTCAAAATTTTTCAAAAACTCCAATCAAAAGCTATCATGCAAGTGCAAGGGCATGCAGTCAAACAAAAAAGTTCAAACACACAAGTGTCCCACCCCCACACTGAGGCAGCGCATCGTCCTCGATGCGAGAATGTGACTCACATAAAAAGCAAAAATAGTTCAAAAGAAAAATAAAGCAAATAGTTCAACCAAAAAATAAAAGTACAAAACCAGCCCGAAGGTAGAGATGGATTGTTTGTAAGGTGGAATCAAGGATTGGCCAGAGGCCGAAGCCTGGAGGCAAGCTCGTCAGGAAGGTGCTTGACGAGGGCAATCAGCTCACGGAGTAGGGCGTTCGTCTCGAAAACAGCAGCAGACGAACTACTAGCGTCTTGCCTGGGATGGGCAGCAATGCGTGGTGGGCGGGAGGTGGAAGGGTTGTTGTCAGCGTCGAGGTCTGGCCACTCAAATTGGCCTCCGTTTGCTGCACTAAAAATACGATCCGCCCGATCTGTGCAACCTGTACTGAAACACAAAACACGACCCTCCAAGTGAAAGTAGCCCATACCATCAAGGGTACGGACGTTTAACAATTTAAAACCAATAGGAGAGAACAGATTGCAACTATCTACATCTAGGGCACGATGCTGGATAGCGAGGCGAGTAATGAGGGAGCCTAGGACTGGATTTCTATCATTAGTGATAATGACATTTAATTCATGTGCAATCCAGTAACCTAAGTTCACTTTATGACCCTTATGCATACACCAAAGGAAAAATAGCTCCTGTACAGATAGCTGGCCCGAGGAGTTGACCTTACCAGCGAAAGTGTAAGCAATGCACCTATGCAAGACACGGAGGGCTGGGTCAGGTATTTGGTGGGCTTTGGAGAGGCGGGAGCTATACCTGGCAGTTGGGACACCAGTTAACTCCCTAAATGTCGACTCGACATCAAACTACTCGGGGTAGGCAGCAAAGGCACCTAAGTACCAAGGGGCACCTAGGTCAGACTCTTGGGCAAACCCCATCATGATATTAAATTGGTCTAATGAGAGGTGTGACCACTCATTGACTAGTCAAAAATTAACAACCCTATCAGCACCTAGATCTAGACCACCCTTTCCTCTCTTCTTAAGTCTATCCATATCAAACCAGAAGCTAGCATAGAATTCATGACTCAACTCAAGATAGGCAGCATGCCCAAAATCAAACATAACACTCCACCTAATATTCTAAATCAGTTCACACACCCTATCTCCTACCCCCATTCTATCAAGCAAAGCACAAGATACCAAGTGCTTACCGTGTAAGGCGAGAAGCTTGTCGTGGCTGGGTTTGTTAGGGAAGTTGAGCCACCTATTCAGATTATTGAGGTCCGGAATGACTTGGGCCAGGGGTGTTGCTGTGCCCGAACGATCCTGGGCAGAACGCGCAACAGGGGTGGAGACAGGTGTCTTGCCCTTATTGCTGGATCCACGGAGGGACTTACGAGCAGTGGTTGGAACTTTTGGGGCTTTCCGCTTCTTGCGAGTCAGGGGAGTCTCAACCTCCTCTGCATCCTCATCGCCTGCCATGGCAGTGAGGGTATCATTCGCCTCCTGGGCGAACTCCTCAGCTGCCCGCTCAATCTCATCATCAACGCTGTCCTCATCAGCCTCGGAATCATCCTTAGGCACCAACAGTTAGACCTTTTTGGGCTTGGTAAGGGCTTGAAAGTCATATCGCGACCCATGGGTAGCCCGGTGTCAGAGGGCATCTCTCCCAAGATCTGGAGCTCCGGCTCTAGTGTGGTGACTGGTTTGCCCTGGGCGGCGTGGTCTGTGGTCTCAGGTCCCTCGCGAGAGTTATACAGCAAAACCTTCTGTCCTATCTCAAAAGCTTTATTCAAAATCAACTTATCGTGATACGCCTTCGTCTTGCCCTTGTAGATCAGAGCGTTCTCGTAGGCATCATCACGTAGCTCTTCTAGCTCTTAGATCTAAAGGCACCTTTGCTTCCCAGCTTCATCAATGTCTATATTGACTTTTCTAGTCGCCTAGAAAGCCTTATGTTCTATCTCTACTGGGAGATGGCACGGCTTGCCATAGATGAGTCTATACGGTGTCATGCCTATGAGAGTCTTGAAGGTTGTACGATAAGCCCATAAGGCGTCGTCCAATTTCAAGCTCCAGTCCTTGCGTGATCGATTGACTGTCTTCTCCAGGATAGATTTGATCTCCCTATTGGACACCTCAGCCTGGCCGTTGGTTTGCAGGTGGTAAGCTGTAGACATTCGGTGTGGAATACTATATTGCCCTAGCAGCTTGCTGACTATGCGGTTGATGAAGTGCATGCCTCTGTCACTAATCAGAGCTCGCGGTATCCCAAACCTATTAAAAATGTTAGTGCGCAAAAAGGCTGCAACAACTTTTGAATCGTTAGATCTGGTCGCCTTGGCCTCGACCCATTTAACAGTAAGAAGGATATAGATATTACTAAATGAGTTAGGGAAAGGACACATGAAATCGATGCCCCAAATATCGAATATCTCACAAGCAATGATTCCTGTGAGGGGCATCTGATTTTTGGCTCCAATGTTACCTGTGTCCTGGCAGTGAGGGCAAGCTGCACAAAACATGTAATTGTCCTTGAAGAGAGATGGCCAGTAGAGACCTGCTTCCAGAACTTTGAGCGCTGTCTTCTTGGCTCTGAAATATCCTCCTTCAGTTGAGGAATGACAGAACCGAAGAATGGAAGGAACTTCATCTAGGGTCACCCAACGCCGAATGATTTGATCGGAACAGTGCTTCCAAAGGTATGGGTTGTCCTACACAAAAATTTACAATATCAGAATACTAAGGGAATTGAACTGCTTGGGCAAGACAGACCTGTTCATCCGGAAAGGTATCACGGATTGGTTCTAAATTGTTGTCCTGCTGGTGCGGTAGCCTACTGAGGTGGTCAGCTACTGAATTTTCAGTTCCCTTCTTATCTTTTATCTCCAAATTGAATTCTTGGAGCAGAAGGATTCATCTAATTAAGCGCGGCTTGGCATCAAGTTTCGTCAAGAGACATCTTAGGGCTGCATGATCAGAGAAAATAGTTACTTTGGTGCATAAGAGGTATTGACGAAACTTATCCAAAGCAAAAAACAACGGCAAGGAGTTCTTTTTCGGTTGTAGTATAATTTCGTTGGCCTGCGTCCATGAGCTTCGAGGCATAGTAGATGACGTAGACTTCTCTGTCCTTCTTTTGTCCTAGCACTGCTCTAGGGCATTGTTGTTGGCGTCACACATGATTTCAAACGGCAGTGTCCAGTCTGGGGCGCGTATGATTGGTGCAGAGATGAGTTTTGCCTTGAGGGTGTCGAACGAGGCATTGCAACTCGCGTCAAACACGAAATCCACGTCCTTTTGCAGCAGCTGGCACATGGGCTGGGTAATCTTGAAGAAATCCTTAATAAACCTCTTGTAGAAACCTGCATGCCCAAGAAAAGAACGAACTTCGTGAACGCAAGTCAGATAAGGAAGAGACTCGATTACCTCAATCTTGGCCTTGTCCACTTCGATGCCCTTATGGGAGACGATGTGTCCTAAGATAAGACCTTGGTCTACCATGAAGTGACACTTCAGAGTCAATAGAAGGAAAAGATCAAAAAGAAGCATTTTTGGAGTATCCCTAAGGTTTTTCCTCTTCAAGGCCTAGAAGTCCAGATTGTTGTCGAGGCCTCGGCGCTAACCGGACCAGTGAGCTGTCTCTAGCCCGCGATACATCTGCTTCTTCTCTCAAATGAAACCAAAGCAAAGCATCTTCTAAGATTCGCACGGGATTCCAAGCGCTTCTAGAAGATAGCAGGTGCGTCAGAAGTCCCAGAATATTCCCTTGAAAGGACGTGTTGTCAAGCTCCCCTTGCTTCTCTCTCCTATTTTGTCCCCTAGCTAGTTTTAGCCTATATAAACTAAGTTTTAGGGTTTTGTGTAAGGACGACTAACCTAGTACATTAATACATCACTCTCTTTTACCCTAATTTCTGGTGATCATCTCCTCTTAGCATCTTGGAGCAGCCGCCAACTTTGTAAAAGGCTTTTGATTAATACTATTTCATCTTTTTGGTTTCTTCTAACCCTTCTCTTTTATTTATTGTATGTTTATTATCCACTGTTCATATTCTATTATGAGTAGCTAAGTTCTACCCTCTTAGTAAAGGGTGTTTCGAGGGTTGTAGGGTTCGGTTAGGAGGCCTAATGCATGCTTAATATATTCTCTTATGACATATAATTGTTTACCGTTTTAATCCAATGCTCATTTAGAAATGTTAAGGGCCTGATCAACTGTTGATATTTCTGTATGAGTACTGTCATTCTCTTCATTATAACTGACGCGAAGGCTTGAGTTAGAGTAGACACCTAGTGGAGGCAGCGCTAGAGGCCTCTGTCTAGGGGTAAACGGTTATTTAGGGTAAGCGATACGAGTCTGACAAGCTAAGCTATCGCGCCCTAGATCTGTCTTACCTCCCCTTTGTGGGCGTTCTGAGTAGTGCCTCCCCGCATTCGTGCCTGAGAGGACGGCGGAACGTCAAGGCCACCTCATATGTGGAAACTGGGGGTGGCTTTTATATAAGAAGGTAAGTAGGGGATGCGGTGTTGAAACGCGGTCCCTATAGCAGGTTTGTACTTGAGTCTGGAATATTTTTGTGTCGATCACTAACTGACCTAGAACGCAACCCGAGAGTACCTTTTGCTAAGATTCCTTCTCATCTGATTTATATCTCTCTAATTACTTTTCTTACTTTTCTTGCTCCCGATTGCGTTTTGTTATCTAGCCCTGGACTGTGATTTCATTTGTGCCCTAGATAACAATTTTACTTATTTGTCTTGTTAGCTCCAAATCCTGAGTTGATTAGTTCGCCAATCAACATAAACTCCTCCCCTTGTGTTACTTGCTCTTCCTCTATTGCATTTTCTCCCTGTCATACATTTTTATTAACATATTAATCCTTCAATCTCTGTGGTTCGACCCTGTCTTGCCCTGTACACATTTATTTGTGCATTTAGGCATCAGGATAAATTTTAAGTATATTTGACTGATGATCAAATTTTGGCGCCATTGTCGGGGATTGAACGGTACTAATTTTGTTTTTAATTTTGTATGACCAGGAGATCTGCTCCAGATCTACTCCCTCTAGCCCTCGAATTGACCAGAACGGAAAGAAGACTTCGAAGGCAAGCCAGAGGAACGTCTACTCAGCGTAGAGTAATCCCACATCCTGCCCTCGACAGATCTCACTCCAATCTGGACAATCAGGACCGTCAGTTCTTTCAAGACCTAGCCTACCTCTATAGAAGTCTCGAAAACCCAGTAGCCGCTTATTTTGATTTTCCAGCAATGGAAGACTAAGACAACCATGAACGTCATGAGGAACCACCACGTCCTCCAGCACAACAAGCCATCGATAATTTCCATGCAACCCCCGACATGTCGAGTAGCTATATTGTTTGGCCCGTTGTCCTTCACGACTGGACCTTGAAGTCTGCCGTTATACATCACCTTCCAACCTTTCGAGGGGTTGCCAAGGAAAATGCACTCTGCCATCTTCAACAGCTCCACTCTATCTGCGAGACCATGAAACCTGCCAACGTCAGCATCAACCAAGCCAAGCTGCGCGCCTTCTAGTGGTCTCTAAAGGATGATACCCTCGACTGGTATTACGACCTCCCGCTAAGATCAATTCACTCTTAGGCGGATATGTCTAAGATCTTCACCGAGAAGTATTATCCAACTTACATCTCCAACACCACGCGCAAACAACTTGTCTCCATAGTCCAGAAGAAGGAGGAGACTCTAGCCCAGTATTATGAGAGGTTCTAGAAGATGCAGTCTAGCTATCCCTCCTATAACCTCACGGAGCATGCCCTTGTTCAGTATTTTTGTGAAGGCCTCAAAGCCCACGATAAGGCCTTAGTCAAAGCTGCTGCCGGCGGATCTCTAACTGCTCTTACCCCATCAGTTGCTAAGGCAACAATAGAACTCATGGCCAAAAATGCTTCGTCTGACCCTGCCAACTATCAAGGCCAAGATGTCCAAGTGGCCGCCTTGCAAAATCACCTATCCTCCCTCACGGGGTTGTTTCAGAATTTCATGACAGGACAATCCGCTCCTGTCAAGGCCTGCCAAATCTGTAATTTTGTAGACCATCCTACTGATGCATGCCCCCACATTCCGGATGAAATCCAAGTTAATGCTGCTGGTCAGTATGTCCCGGCCTTATATGGCCAAAACTACAATCAGGGCTGGAAACAGCCAAATCCAGGATGGGTTCTGAACCCTCAGCCTTCGAGACCTAGCCATCAACAACATCAACAGAATCCGTATGGGAATCACCCTCCACCTCCCAACATGCAGAACTACAGACCTCGACCCACTTTTCATCAGAATTAGTATCAACGTCAGCCTCCCTAGGATTAGACATTTATCGTGCCCCCGAATACTGAAATACCTCGAAATCCCGAGCAGCAGAAGGAAATCGAGGAGCTTAAGAAATAAATGAGCACCATGATGGGCCAAGTGAAAGACAAACCAAGGAAGACTTCCACCTCAGACCGAAACAAATCCAAAACACAATGTCTGCGCAATGACTCTACGAAGTGGAACGACTTTGAAACCTCCTGCACATCCGGACCCTGACATTGAGAACTCTCCAGAGTCCGAACTTAGGCTGAAACCCAGAGCAAAACTCCCAAAAGTTCCCAGATTTGTCGAGGTCATGGAAGACAGAGTCCGCTCTCCCAGAGGCTCCCCAAGGAATGACCCCAATCCACCTGAATTCACCTAAGAGTACATTCACAAGATTCTTGAGCCCCCGTTCCCTCACAGATTGGTCAAGACCAAGAAAGATAAGGAGGACCGCGATATCTTTGAGATGTTCAGTAAGTTGGTCATCAACATTCCTCTTCTCCAAGCAGTAAAGAATATCCCTCGCTACGCCAAATTTCTAAAACAACTGTGCACAAACAAGAGCAAGGTCGCTGAAATTAATAAGATCAGTGTAGGAGCTAACGCTTCTGCCCATATCCAGCGGAGGATCCCTCCAAAGTGCAAGGAGCAAGGAATGTTCATCATTCCCTGCCGAATTGGTACAGTCGATATCGGGAAAGCCATGTATGATCTAGGGGCAGGAATAAACGTCATGCCATTGATCATTTATAACTTTCTAGGCCTCGAGCCTCTTGTACCTACAGACATTGCCATTCAACTTGCAGACCGTTCTATCATCTACCCCGAAGGGATTATCAAAGATGCCTTGGTCCAAGTGGGAGAATTCTTATTCCCAGCAGACTTCTATGTTATTGCAATGGAGAATGAAGATTCTACCAAGTCTACTGATGTTCTTCTGGGCCGTCCATTTCTGGCCACCGCATGGGCAAAGATTGATATTCATGATGCGACAATCTCCCTCGAGTTCAATGGGGAAATCATCAAATTCAATATGCTGGAAGCCATGCGATACCCATCCGAATTCTCGAGTGTTCACTATATTGATGTTATTCATCCTGTTATAGAGCAAGTCGCTGAAATTCACTTTACTGAACCTTTGTAGTTTGCCCTTGACAGAAGTATGACACTAGCTCTTCTAGATGTCGTGGCCTCGACGCTTTCCGTGCCCCTTGAACTACGCTTCGTCGTCGCTGACCTAGAAGAATGCATTGTTGCCCAGTATGAATCCCCGAATATGTCTCCTGACTGCCTAGGTCATGTTAAGTTGTTTCCCTCTATTGACCAGGCTCCAACCCTCGATCTGAAGCCTCTACCTCCCCACTTGAACTATGTTTATCTAGGCCCCTATGGCTCCTTGCTAGTCATTATCTCCAACAAGCTCAAACATCCTGAAGAGTCTGAGCTGATTTCCTTATTGAAGGAATTTAGACAAGCCATAGGGTGGACCATTGCAGATATCAAGGGCTTGTCACTTGCCTTATGCACCCATCATATCCACTTGGAAGATGCTAGCAAAACTATACGCCAGCCCCAGCGCCGATTGAACCCACCCATGATGGAAGTGGTCAGGAAAGAAATTCTGAAGTTGTTAGATGCGGAAGTCATCTACCCCATCTCCGATAGCCCATGGGTCAGCCCTATACAGGTCGTGCCCAAGAAAACTGGTATCACCATCACCATTGGGCAAGACGGCGAATCCATTCCCACCCGAATCCAGAATGGGTGGCGAGTATGCATTGACTACCGCCGGCTGAATGCTGCAACCAGGAAATACCACTTTCCCCTGACCTTCATTGATCAGATGTTAGAACGTCTCGCGGGCAAGACTCACTATTGTTGTCTAGATGGTTACTCCGGTTTTCATCAGATACCAGTTGCCCCCTAAGACCAAGAGAAGACCACCTTCACGTGCCCTTTCGGTACCTTTGCTTATAGACACATACCCTTCGGTTTGTGTAATACCCCCGCCACCTTTCAGCGCTGTATGGTGAGTATTTTCTCCGAATTTGTTGAAAATGGAATCGAGGTCTTCATGGATGACTTCACGGTCTATGGGAATTCCTTTCAAGAATGCATGGGTAACTTGAAGAAATGTTTAGAGTGCTGTATAGAGACAAATCTTGTCCTAAATTTTGAGAAATGCCACTTCATGGTGGATCGAGCCCTCGTTCTAGGTCATATCATCTCGGTCAGGGGAATCAAAGTCAACAAGGCCAAGATTGAGGTGATTGTATCCCTACCCTATCTAGCGTGTACTCGCGATGTGCGATCTTTTCTAGGGCACGCCGGTTTCTACAGACGGTTCATTAAAGATTTTTCCAAAAGTGCCCAACCTATGTGCCGTTTGCTCTAAAAGGAAGTACCATTTGATTTCGATGAAAGCTGCAAAGCTGCCTTTGAACTCCTAAAAAACAAGCTTATCTCAGCACCGATCATTCGTGCCCCCGATTAGACATTGCTTTTCGAGGTCATGCGTGATGCCAGCAATCAAGCCCTAGGCGCCGTTCTGGGCCAGAAGAAAGACAAAGAAACTTACGTCATCTACTATGCTTCCAAGCTATTAGATCAAGCCCAACAGAACTATACAACCACAGAAAAAGAACTCTTGGTCGTGGTTTATGCCTATGTTTTAGGCACTTATGTTCTAGTCTACTCGGATCACTCAACCCTTAGATGCTTGTTGACAAAGGCAGATGCCAAACCTCGGCTTATTTGGTGGATATTGTTGCTATAAGAATTTAACATCTCGATCAAGGACAAAGCAGGAAGAGAAAATTTGGTGGCCGATCATCTGAGTAGACTTCCAGCCCAAGAAAATGACTCACTCGTGCCTATCCGAGATACCTTTCCAGACGAATAATTGTATCTAGTCCAGGCTGTTTACTCCCCATGGTTTACAGATATTGCGAATTTTTGTGCTACTGGCACCTTCCCCGTAGATGCTTCTCCATCTGAATGCAACAAAATCAGACGACAATCCAAATACTATATTTGGGATAGCCCTTATCTTTGGAAGCATTGCTCGGACCAGATAATTCGCCGTTGTGTAACTATGGATGAAGTGCCCTCGATCCTCAAACTTTGCCATTCTGAAGGAGGACACTTCGCGACGAAGAAAACTGCCCTCAAAGTTCTAGAAGCCGGTCTCTACTAACCCACTATTTCAAGGACAACTATATGTACTGTGCTTCGTGCCCCTGATGCCAAGCCACTGGAAATATCGGGGCCAGGAATCAGATACCCTTAACGAATATTATCCCATGTGAGATCTTCGATATTTTGGGCATAGATTTCATGGGCTCGTTCCCCAATTCCTTTGGAAATATCTACATCCTCCTCACAGTCGACTATGTTTCCAAATGGGTCGAGGCCAAGGCAACTCGGACTGACGACTCCAAGGTGGTAGTAAACTTTCTACGCACTAATATTTTCAATCGGTTTGGTACACCTCGAGCTCTCATCAGCGATAGGGGTACACACTTCTGCAACCATGTCGTGGCCTCGCTTTTGGCCAAGTATGGCGTCCAAGCTGAAGTGTCAAACCGTGAGATTAAGTCCATTCTTGAGAAAATAATGAACCAATCCTGAAAGGATTGGAGTCTGAAGTTAGATGACGCACTCTGGGCCTATCGGATAGCTTTCAAGACCCCGATTGGTATGATGCCCTACAGACTCGTATATGGCAATCCGTGCCATCTCCCAGTGGAGATGGAGCACAAGGCTTTTTGGGCCATCAGGAAAGTGAATACAGATCTAGGGCCCGCTGGCCAAAATAGGCGTTTGCAAATTCAGGAGCTCAAAGAACTGAGGGACGATGCTTATGAGAATGCCATGCTATACAAGGGCAAGACCAAAGCTTATCATGACAGGCACCTCTGTCCCAAAACCTTTTCCATTGGACAAAGAGTATTATTGTATAACTCACGCTTGCGACTGTTTGCAGGAAAAATCAAGTCCAAATGGTCCGAACCTTTTGTGGTCACGACAGTCTATGACCATGGAGCGGTCGAGATTCAGAACCCCGAAACAGGAACAATCTTCAAGGTCAATGGCCAAAGGCTGAAACCCTTTTATGAAAGATTCAAGCCCTCGACCATTGAGGAGGCCATGGTGGAACATCCACCTATCCAGGCCTAGATTGACCTAGCACGTCGAGGTCTCGACGAGTAAACAGACCATAACGGAGGCATTTGATGTGTTGTCCATCCTTTTTCTCTCTCCCTTATCTTTTCTGAATCTTTTCGAATCCCTTGTTTATATCCCTTTTTATCGCCCTTAATCTCTGTCCTTTCCTTTTCCCAGGAGATTTTATTCCTTTTAATTAGTAATCATCAACCTTTATTCTCTCTTTTTGTCATTATCCTATTTAACTACCCCTTTTTGAAATTTGAAAATCTTTTCTCATTTTTAGGTGGTTGGGATACGCACGGGCCGTTGTGCTTCAAGTCCAAGGCGTCACGTCGTCTGATAGAGGGGGTAGAAAAGTAGCCCTAATTGATGAAAAAGTTACGCCATTTATTGCCAGCAATCAGCTCCTTTTCTCTTTTACACGCTCCTACTTCGTCCTCACTCTCCTCACAACACAAAACACATCACTATTATCCTCTCACCAGCAACCAAACACCACCTCTCTCCCAAAATGTCTCCATCTTCACCACTGTTCTCTTCACATCACTATCAGCCATGGCGAAAACAAAGAAACCCATCAGCAAAAACACTTCAGGGCCCCACCCAGTGGACGACCCTGCAAGCCCAGTTCCTTCGCGGTCCAGATCTCAAACATCCCTACACTCCGGCTCGTTCAAAACAGCCACTCCACCCTCTGTCCAGCCAATCCCCATCCCGTCTCCTCCAGTTGTCTCACCGACGTCCGCGGAACAAGAATGAGAGTTCACTCCGGTCGAAGACGACCTGGAAATTACTGGCTCCCTCCCTCCTACCTCCACGACCACCAGGTCTGGCCGTACAGTCAAGCTCCCTCCTGGATCTGTGGTGGCCAAGCCCAAAGCCAAGGCATCGGCCTCCAAAAATGTGTCCCCAGCTACTAGGAAGCTCCTGATGGATGCTACTATAGATCGATTTCTAGACCCCGAGTCAAACCTCACAGTGGAGGAAGTCCTCAAGGACATCCTTGTATTCGAGTCGGAGGCTAAAGAGGAGGAGCCAACCGATGAAGCTGAGGATTAGGAGCTGGCCGACGTCGAAGAAGAGGAGGAGGTCGAACAAACTGCCGCTGGCGGTGAAGAAGGATCCGGCGAGAATGACGCCGACAAGGAGGGAGAAGATGTAGATGTAGCTGCTAAGATATAGAAGGTTGCAGAAGAAGTAGAGGCCGAGAAGAAGGCCAAGGAGAAAGAAGCCACAACCAAATCGGCGGCGAGGAAAGGGAAATCTAAGGCTCCGGCCAGAGCAGAGCAGCCAGCTGCAGCCAAAACGCCGGTGGGCCAGAAGCAGAAGCTTTCTTTTTCCAGCAAGGGAAAGCCCTCAACTTCCAAAAAGTCTCGAGGTCCTAAAGACACTTCAGATGTAGAGACCACGACACCAGCCCCCCTTCTGCCTCTCGAGCAACTTCCACCCAGGTGACTTCTAACCTATCTGTGTTGCATGTATGGTTGAGGTTTAATGATAAACCCTCGCTTGATAAATTGCACTAATTGAACCACAAAGGCGTTAGCTCCTGTGCGCGCCTCGAGATGGATGTTTTGGCCAAAATGGGCATAGAATCTCAAGTACGAGAGTTTGTGGCTAATATCGGTTGGGAAGCCTTGTTCTATTTAGAACACCCAACCTTTATTGAGCTCTCGCTCGAGTTATTTACTACCTTTTGGGTTGCCTCTGATAACTTCAAACCTAAAGGCAAGTTTGGTCCAAATCTCTCTACCCCTGGTCTCATCAATTTCAGACTGGTAAACAAGTGGGAGCAACTGTCCCTTAATGAATTTAATTGTCTGCTTGGTTTTGTGCAACCTGATGAGTTAGGTTCTGCTGCTTATAAAAATGCTTTGACTGTTATACCTCATGTTTTTTATGCTTCTGTTGCTTTTTGTGAGCTCACTAATAACTCTGATGCTAAATTTGACCCTAAGTTGAGTAAAGCCCATGAAATTGTTGACCCTGCATTGCGCATCCTGCATAGATATCTAGCCCTCACCTTCTCGGGTCGGTTCGGATCCTCGGGACAGTTATCTGTGCAGGAGCTTTTCTTTTTATGGTGCATGAAGCATAAGTGTAGGGTTAATCTTAGTTTTTAGGTCACCTCGGGTATCCTTCATATTCTAAATGACGTTCGAGGTCCTATTTTAGGATCCCTCATCTCTCTGATTGTCGTGAAACTGCATAATATCAACCTGTATGCCAGCAACCTTTCTGAACCCCTTGCATTCAAAGATTTAGATGTCCGTACCTTAGATGTTATGGGTCACTTATCTATTTCACAAGGTGTGTTGAGTTTCTCTGCAGGGTATACACAGCTAGGAGATAAGGTTTTCGGGACCAAGATCGGTGGCCGTTTCGACTATCCAGACCCTTCTAGACCCCGATCTTCTTCTGTTCCTCTAGCCCAAGCAGAGACATCTCGCCAAGCCCAGAATGCATCTACCGCAGTCCAAACCCCGACTCCAGCTCTTGTCTACGATCCCGAACAGACGCGACTCCTTCAGGCCATTCTTAGGGAACTTCAGGCTTTGATGGCTGAAGTTGCCCGACGCAACTTCCCACCCCAATGATCCCACCCCGAACACTTTTAAACCTCTTACCCTCGAGGAGGGTTCTGAACAATTTTTACCGCTTTTATTTTGGGATATACTGTACTATTTTTAAGTTGCTTGAACTCCTTTGAGTGCCCTTCCCGCATTGAGGACAATTGGCTGCCTAAGTGTAGGGAGGGATTTATTGTGTGTTTTGAATGTTTGTTTGCATGTTTAAATTTCTGTTTGTTGCATGACTGCGTGTTTACGGATTTTTCAAACTTTTTCGGATTTTTCTTTTAGTCCTGGCTAGGAAATTTTGCCACTACCCGTTTTAAAACCCTCATTGTTGCCATGTATTTTTGATTTATGATGTATAGGAGAAACATGACATTCATCGCATCTATGCCTAAGCATGCATTTCTAGACCTGCTAGCCCTTATATCCAATCTTACCCTAGACGCCAGTAATCACTATTTGAACCCCTGAGCATTTTTGAGCTTCATGTCTATTTATTTCTGAGTGAAAATGCTTGACTAGGCACTATCTAGGTTTGCATAATATCCCTGGGTATAGGCACCATTAGACGAGGGAAAGCAGCGAAATGACGAGGAAACTTTGTCCTTTTTTTTCTCTAAATTTTATCTCTCTCTCTTTTTCCTTTTCATGCCCTCAATTCCCATTCTCCATTCTCTTCTAACCATTTGCTCCTTTTCATTGTCCTTTCCTTGGCAGGTGAGTAACACTCTTCATCACAAAGGCAAGGGCTACATTCCGAAGAAGATAAGTGTGGGGAGAAGATATTATCAAGGGCACGAAAAAGCTAGAGCATAAATCAAGATTCGAGGCTACGACAACATCTCAGTATTACTTCCTCACCACTCCAGAATTTAAGTGTGGGGAAGTAAAAGTCAATTCCCAAGGCCTCGGAATCAAGCGCCCCAAATCCGTATTTAAAGCTCTACCAAGCTCCAGTTTAGAAAAAGAGAAAATTAAATGTGGATGCAAGTTTCGAGCTGAAAAAGAAGAAAAGTAAATGCCTGGTCTGCCTGCTTTTATTTCATCTTCTAAAAAAAAAAAAACAGAGAGAGAAAAATAGAAAAAAGAAGGAGAAATATTTATTATATTTCCAAATAAAAGCAGATCAGGCATTCCAAAAGGCAGCCATTCGAGCCCCCGAAGCACAACGCAGACCTCCCCCATTGACGAAAGTCGAAGTCATTGTCTAGCCCTCGCCATCAGCCTTCTTCAGCGAGTGTTGCTCACCGTCTCGCCTTCTTCTAAACCAAGGAATCCTCCCCCAAATTTGTTTTCTTCTCTTTCAATTCCTTTCTCTCTTCTCCCTTCACATCTGTTTCCTTCATCTCGCTCCACTCCTCTCTTCTTTCTGCCCCTCTCCTTTCTTTTCTTTTATTATTTTCTACAAAGTTGCCTCTGATCGTTAGATTGCCCTCGCGTGTGACCTACAGTACTCGGATTGACGTGCAAACTCTGCCTGTGTTGTGTTATTTGTATTCTTGAGTGATAGCCTAAACACATATTTTATTTTGAGTGTGAGTACAAACACATATCTAGGTGAGGATTGCTGGTGAATAGGATTGGTCTGGGAAAGTCTGGTTGATGGGGTCGTTATTCCATCAGTCAGATGCAGGTGCTTTTCTAGGGCTAAACTTGCTGATTGGGTGTAGTTTGTCAGATGTCATGCCTATTCTGTGTGTTGGGGGTTGAAGATGTATGTTAGTGTATGAGGTGGTTTTCCAATTTTGTTAATGCTCGAGGGCGAGCATTGGGGCACTGTGGGGATGTTTGATAGCATGTCTCATGAGCATGATTTTACCTTCTTTTCTAGCCTTTTCGGGGGCATGATTCTGCTAATTGACCCTTATTTCTATCTTTATTGCAGATCAGAGTCAATAGAAGGAAAAGATCAAAAAGAAGCATTTTTGGAGTATTCCTGAGGATTTCCCGCTTCAAGGCCTAGAAGTCTAGATTGTCATCGAGGCCTCGACGCTAACCAGACCAGTGAGCTGTCTCTAGCCCGCGATACGTCTACTTCTTCTCTCAAACGAAACCAAAACAAAGCATCTTCCAAGATTCGCACGGGATTCCAAGCGCTTCGAGAAGATAGCAGGCGAGCCAGAAGTCCCAGAATATTCCCTTGAAAGGACATGTGTTATCAAGCTCCCATTGCTTCTCTCTCCCCTTAGTTGTTTTGTCCCCTAGCTAGTTTTAGCCTATATAAACTAAGTTTTAGGGTTTTGTGTAAGGGCGACTGACCTAGTACATTAATACATCACTCTCTTTTACCCTAATTTCTGGGGATCATCTCTTCTTAGCATCTTGGAGCAGCCGCCAACTTTGTAAAGGGGAAGCTTTTGATTAATACTATTTCATCTTTTCGGTTTCTTCTAACCCTTCTCTTTTATTTATTGTATGTTTATTATCCACTGTTCATATTCTATTAAGAGTAGCTAAGTTCTACCCTCTTAGTAAAGGGTGTTTTGAGGGTTGTAGGGTTCGGTTAGGAAGCCTAATGCATGCTTAATATATTCTCTTGTGACATATAATTGTTTACCGTTTTAATCCTATGCTCATTTAGGAATGTTAAGGGTCTGATGAACTGTTGATATTGTTGTATGAGTACTGTCATTCTCTTGGTTATAACTAACGCAAAGCCTTGAGTTAGAGTAGACACCTAGTGGAGGTAGCGCGAGAGGCCTCTGTCTAGGGGTAAACGGTTATTTAGGGTATGGGATACGAGTCTGACAAGTTGAGCTATCGCGCCCTAGATCTGTCTTACCTCCCCTTCATGGGCGTTCTGAGTAGTGCCTCCCCACATTCGTGCCTGGGAGGACGGCGGAACGTCAAGGCTACCTCATATGTGGAAACGGGGGGTGGCTTTTATCTAAGAAGGTAAGTAGGGGATTGTTGATACCCGAATTTTGACGCCATTTTTAATCAATTTTAGCATTTCTGTCATTTATTTAATTTACCGTCATTTTTACTTAATTTACAGTCATCTATAGTTAGTTTACTATCGCTAGCATTTTTAGGGTTTTCCTCGCATTTTAGCAACATCGTTATCGTCGTCCGCTTTCGAAATCGCATTTTTAATTTTTCGGCAAGTATTTTCATTCTTATCGTCAATATTATTTTTAGCCTTAAAAATCACATTTTTGACTATCCGACAGTCGTTTGCTAGTTTGTTCTTCATTTTTGACCATCTCGTGAATTTTAGGATTTTTTGTATTTTATCGCATTTTTTTAGTATTTTTATTATTTTATTATTATTTTTATTCGAGCTTTTATTGGACCCGAGTAAGCCTGCTCGGACAATAGCTCGACTTTAAAATGTTTTCCATCAACTAGTTGCTAGATTTTTTTCTGGACGCAACGGTCTACAGCGACTCGTGTAATTTTCGGCGTAACGTTATTATTTTTCCGTTCAAACATTTCACGTTTTTGAACGCGAAAATAAACACGTTAAACGAGAAATTCTTGTCATTCGCTGTAGACGGTTAAAACCGGCGTATTTTTCTCTACGCGCCAGTACCTTCGGCTCGAAAGGTCGGAACGTTTGCCCGCGAGACTCGGCTCGAGGCCATTTAAATGAGACTTAAAGGCCTTTGATCTCAACCGTTGATCTGGTCAACCAAGGAAAGTCAACCAGATCAACGGTTGAAAATTTAATGTGCATAATGCACATGCACAGTGCCGGGGAATTCTCAGCCACGAGCCCACGCCCGAGCCACCTGCTCCCATCGCGTCTAAAACCCCTAGCCCGTAGCCCCCTAGCTCCGCCATCATCACGGCCATGCCCTCCTCCACGCGCAGCTCCTCCTCCGGCCACCCACGCGACTCCCGCGGCTATAAATAGCCACGTTCCCTTCGAACAAAGGGGTCCGAAAATTTTGCCAAAAAACAACACTCTCCCTCTCCATTTTTCCTGGCCAATTCACATACACTTGGACCACATTCCGCACTCTCAATTCCACTCCTCGCCGTCGTTCGCCGGAGCAGCACCACGGTGAGCGTTCTTGCTCCCGTTTTTCTTTTAAATTTCGTTTAAAGTTCGGTTAATTAGTTGATCACTAAAACTCGCGGCAATCACTTGGTTTTCAACTCAATTTCACCATACTAACACTAGTTTAAATTATCGGGGCTTATTTTAATTGTTTCGTCAATTAACGTATATATGCATTGCTTCTTTTTCTTCAAAAAATTGGCTGTTTTCGTGCTCTTTTTCTTGCTGTGATCGTTTGCTTGCACTGAGGGAAAGGAGAGGTTTCTTTTGAACCAAGAACCAGGCGAATTGATCGCCTGGTTCACCACCTCCGTAGCCGGCAGTGGCTCTGGCGACGTGAGGTTGAAGATGATGATGATCGGGTCATTCGGCCCTTCGCGCAAGGAAATGAGGGAAGGTGATGGGCTTGGCCCATCACCATTTAAATGAATTACCTTTGGGCCAGGAGCTGTTCCTGGCCCATTTCTTCTAAATTTTAAATAGGGCCCAACCCATTTATATTTTTTCCGAGTCTTCGTTTCGTTAGTTTTTTTACGCAAAATGCTCACATGTTTCATATATTTGTTTTTCATGATACGTGCTATTTTTCGTATGTTTTATACATGAATTGATTAATTCACTTTTTTCGTAAAATATTTCGTATGCTTTTTTTTATCAAGTTGTTTATTGAATTGTTTATATGTGAATTGCTCATTCTTTATCATAATATTTATTGTCATGTTATCTAACCTCAGTCATTTATATTTAACTGTTTAATTTCAGTCATTTAAAATACCGCCTATATGGTCGGTCGCTTTTTAATTTTCGTAAATATTCAACTGCTTTAATTTTTCGCAAAACTGCTGGAAATCCTTCCGCAAATTATCAACTGTTTAAATTCCGCACTTTAATTCTGCAATTTACTTTCAGCAATTTAAATTCAATACCGCCTACATGGTCGGTCGCAATATCAACTGTTTATTTTCTGCAATATCAACTGCTTTAATTTTTCGCAAAACTGCTGGAAATCCTTCCGCAAATTATCAACTGTTTAATTTTCCGCACTTTAAATTTCAGCAATTTACTTTCGGCAATTTAAATTCAATACCGCCTACATGGTCGGTCGCACTTATCAACTGTTTAATTTTCCGCACTTTAAATTCCAGCAATTTACTTTCAGCAATTTAAATTCAATACCGCCTACATGGTCGGTCGCATTTTAATTTTCGTAAACATTCAACTACTTTAATTTTTCGCACACTGCTGGAAATCCTTCCGCAAATTATCAACTGTTTACTTTTCCGCACTTTACTTTTCCGCACTTTAAATTTCAGCAATTTACTTTCAGCAATTTAAATTCAATACCGCCTACATGGTCGGTCGCAATATCAACTGTTTATTTTCTGCAATATCAACTTCTTTAATTTTTCGCAAAACTGCTGGAAATCCTTCCGCAAATTATCAACTGTTTACTTTTCCGCACTTTACTTTCCCGCACTTTAAATTTCAGCAATTTACTTTCAGCAATTTAAATTCAATACCGCCTACATGGTCGGTCGCAATATCAACTGTTTATTTTCTGCAAATATCCAACTGTTTATTCCCTGCATTATCAACCTGTTTTATTTTCTGCAAATCATTAAACCTTTTTTTTTCTTCCGTGTAAATCGCCAATAGCATTTAATTTTTCTTCACTTATCAAAACAGCATTTCATTTTCGTATGCGTAAAATCCATCATTTTTCGCATGCAATCAACCCAGCATTTAAATTCTCGTATGCGTAAAATCCATCATTTTTCGCATGCAATCAACCCAGCATTTAAATTCTCGTATGCGTAAAATCACTCATTTTTCGCATGCAATCAACCTAGCATTTAAATTCTCGTATGCGTAAAATCAATCATTTTTCGCATGCAATCAACCCAGCATTTAAATTCTCGTATGCGTAAAATCCATCATTTTTCGCATGCAATCAACCCAGCATTTCATTTTCGTATGCGTAAAATCAATCATGTTTCGCATGCAATCAACACAGCATTTAAATTCTCGTATGCGTAAAATCAATCATTTTTCGCATGCAATCAACACAGCATTTAAATTCTCGTGTGCTTAAAATCAATCATTTTTCGCATGCAATCAACTCAGCATTTAAATCTCGTATGCGTAAAATCCATCATTTTTCGCATACAATCAACTGTCATCATTTTATCAAACTCAGCATCTCACTTTCGTATGCGTAGAATCCATCATTTTACGTGTGCAATCAACTGTCATTTAAATTTTCGCACTCATAGAATTGCCTAGTTATTTCTCAAGCCATCACTAACACTCTCGTTTTGTAGGTTAATTTCAAGCTTCGCTCGAAAGTACGCCTCACAAGTCCCTTTTATTTATTCGATGCTTTTCGCAAATATCAACTGCATGCATGATATATAGAACTACTAGAATTAAAATCAACCCACATGAACAACGTGTTTAAAGAGTTGCTTAAAATGCCATGTTCATATGATTTTAAATTCTCGCTTGTATTGACTGCATGTACATGGGGGCTTTCGATCCCACTTCAGTTTTTCACTTTAAAATCAATCATTTAAATTGGCACTCTGTTAGCAATCCATGTTAGGATCACGTAGTAATTAAGGTAATCATGCATGGCCCGATGATGAAAAAAGAGGGCGCTCATTCAGTCTTACGGAAATTTCAGTCCCATCACGTTACGATCAGGAATAATCAATTGGTCTTGATAAACGGTAACCCCGTCAGAAAGACGTCTTAATTATTCCTGAACGATTACGATCATAGATAAGACCAAAGTGACGATTCCTCTGAGGGCCCACTTTTCAAAACGCATTTTATCAAAACACCTTTAAAACACCTCTCTCATCAACCGGTAACCGTTTTCGGATGTGACTCGGGTGCCTAACACCTTCCTGAGACCATAATACGACCCCGAACCTTTGTCTGGGGTACAGACCCCTTTTTTGTGCCTTTAGTTTTTTTACTTATTATATTTCTTATGCCATGACGATTAGGGTTCCCTAAACCTAGCAACCAAATTAGGGTGGCGACTTCATTGCATGCTGCGAGGCGTCCATCTACGCTGAGCATTGTAAGGTCCCGAATTTCATTGCACACTCGTGAATTAGCATTCCTCTGTTAATTTTCGTGGGGCGCGACAGTTTGGCAACTTCACTGGGGACATAGGGTCGGAGCCGGTTTTATCTTTTTAGAGAGGTGTTTTGTTTGTTTATTTATTTGCTTTGATCAATTGCTGGTCTGTTTATTTATTTACTTTATCAATTGTCATATGCATTTCATAGCGCCCTACACCCAGGGGACAATTACCAAAATAGGAGGGTAGTAGTGACGCCCTAGGACACATGTCCTAGGTAGTGTTCACCAATCCCAACTCGGATGAACCCCTAGGATTCGGATGTCGGGCGATTTCGCAAGAAATCGGGCGACTGGACGACACTTTAGGGACCTTTTCATGGTATCATCCGGGAACCATTCAAGCCAGTTAGAGGTGTCGGAATCAGAGCCCCAGCATGTGCATCATGATTATACCTGTTTGTCGTGGCTCTATTTGTCTTGTTGGCATATTGACATGATTTTTCTTTCTTTTATACGAACTGTAAATTTCTTACCCGTGCAGGTTGCTTTGCATTTAAAATTTTATTTTTGTCCCATAGGACCCATTTTGCTCATTCGACATGTCAGCACCTACACTACTTTCATTTAATATTTTCGGGGGACGAAGCTTCGACGATCAAGCTGCCCAAGGAGATCTGTTGGAACGTGGGTTCGCCCCTGACATCACCACCAAGATAAAAGTAGAAGTCGTGGACTTTGACTTAACTAGGATTCGGATGTTGAGAAATGAGCTGACTGAAGACGAAGAGACACAGTTTGAGGGTATTTATGGAAAGCTACTGACCCTAGTTGATGTAAAGACTGATTGGGGTTGCATCCGGGCAGCCCTAAAATTCTGGGATCCCTATTATAGGTGCTTCTCTTTCGACAAAGAGGTAGACTTGACCCCTACGCTAGAGGAGTACTCAGCTCTGATGTGCTTCACCTCTCCTATATCGGCCATATACCAGAATGTTCGACTCGACTCCTCAAGTGTCAAAATAAGGCTCGATAAGCTGTTAGGAATCACTACTCGTGTCAGAGAGGGGGACTACTTCTGGTGCTGGTCAGATATTGAGGCACGCTTTCGATTGTCCAACGGAAAGAAACGCTTAAGGATTCTGGCCTTCACCATTGTAGGATTTGTCCTCTTTCCGAAAATGAGGAATGCCATCGACTTTGCAGCAGCCAACATCTTTTACGAGATGGAAACAAATGCCATCAATCCTACAACAACCATTCTGGCCGAGACCTTTCGCTCCTTGGACTCTTGTCGAAGAAAAGGGAAAGGGAGACTTACATGTTGCACCCAGTTGTTGACAGTATGGTTGGTCAGCCACTTCAAGCAGATTCCTGATCAGACCATTTTCTTCGCAAGTTACATAAGGTCATGTCCTCTTCTCAGGGTTATCAATGCAATGACCACGGATAGATGGGAGATGGAAAATAAGGATGTCTGGATCAACCGATTCATAAATCTCTCAGAAGAAGACTTCAGTTGGCACGCCAAGTGGCTGCAGACTTCCAATCCCATCGTCTGCTGCGGACACTTACCTTGGGTTCCTTTGATCGGAGCATGGGGATGCGTTCACTATTGTCCGACCCTCGTCCTCAGACAGTTTCGCATCACCCAAATCATTCTAGTAACTTTTGGCATGACGAAATCAGACCTGCCACACGCTGGAGAAGATCAGAACATTCAGCTGTACGCCCATGACTGGGCCCACCCTTTCTGCCTCAAAGGGCACGGCATCTCTGCAACCACAATACCAGAATATCCACAGTTGAGGTCGAGACGAGTTAATGGTAATGTCTTACCTCGCCCAGAAAATCAAAAACCGATGGAAGAAGAAGGGGAATCGCAAGTGAGCGAAGGAATGGATGTCATGGCTTACGCTCAAGTGGTAGAACAGATGCTAGCAGCACAAGAAGAACAAGATCTGATGATAGAGGAAAGGGATATGGCCGAAGCTCGTCAATGTGGCTTAAAGGTCCAGATGAATGAACTGGACAGGCAGCACAAGGAGTTCGTCCGCGTACAAACAGTACAAAAGAATGTGGCCCTCAGGGCCTTTAAGGAACGCTTGAGCAGTGAAACCCGCAAAAGAGAAGCATCAAGTGCCATAATTGAAGACAGGGATTCAACGATAAGGGTTTTGACTACTCGCGCAGACTTGGGAGAAAGGAACAACCAAGTACTGCAAAGCCGAATTACCGCCTTAGAGGCTGAGTTAGAGATGAAGAAAGGGGAGTTGGCTTCGATGGAGTACCTTTGGCAGCAGGACTCGGACGCCCAGGAATGACACCTTCAGGGAAAGGCTCGGAGATCGGCCCATCTGTTCTGTTTAGCTAGGACCCCTAATTTCATCTATCCTAGCCATTTTTGATGAATTTAGGAAGTTGGCAAGTCTACCATATTTTGTAAACGCTTTTTAATAAAGTCGTACTCTTTCGGATATTTATTAAATCGACTCATCTTTTCCATATCAACTATCCCTCAAAAAAAAAAAAAAAAAAAAAATTTTCCCCCCGGGGTAAATTACAATCATCTCACCGAAATTCCGAAAAATCAGAACAAGTATTCAAAACATCCGAGTATCACTCACTCATGGCCATGTCTTCCTAGTTTATCACAAAAACTCCAAAGATTGTCGCCTCTCCCCTCGGTTGAGTTTACCAGGCATCAGACATTACATCGTCAAGAGTATAGCGTAAAAGAGACCTTCCTGGCATAGCGGCATTGGTTACCCCTGCTGATTTGGGCTTCGCCGTTAGCATCTCAGATTGGCTTCATATCGGGGGAATGTATAGAGGTTTCCTTCGTATCTTGTCAACCACTGGGATTCCTCGCCTCACCGACCTCCTTGAAAATATCAAATGAAAGTGTGGCCGGAAAACGAATGAGCAAATGTGGAGGCCTCGGGATTGCATATCACCTGTATATCCTCACTTGTATTTACTTTTTCTGTGTTTTTCCCTTTTTCAGGTTCACGATAGCTCCTCGAAAGCAAGCTACTCCGCACAAGCTCCCCCTAACTAGACTTCAAAAACGAAAAATGACTGAACTGGCCAAGACCGACGAAGCACTAATGGCTAGAATCGCAGAGTTAGAGGAGCAAGTTAAGATCACTACAGAAAGAGCCACTAGGGCCGAAAAGGAAAGAGATGAAGCTGTCGCCGAAGTACCACCGGGTTTTGATCTCCCTCAAACAAAAGGACCTCACTCTTCGCTCACCGTCGCAGGACCTTCCGTACTCCCGCCACTTTCTGGTCCCCCGGGCCATTGGAGATGGGTTAGTCCCTTCACTGTACCCAACGTTGCGAGTCCTCCAGTTAAGACGGGTGAAGAGATCTCCCCGTCGCTTCAGTACCTTTCAATCAACCCTGTTGTGGACCCCAGCAAGAGCCAGGCCCACCCAGAGGACCTGTATCTCCCTTCTATTCCTCCGAGCACAGTTCCCGGACCTGTGGGAACTCAACTCCTCACTTTCAACCCAGCACAACCTCAGTTCTCATCAGAACCAATGCTGCCCTTCGGTTCTAACCCCATTGGGGCCGAGCAACCGAAAGGGGATCGACTGAATCTTCTCGAGGAGAGGCTCCGAGCAATTGAAGGGGTTGATCCATTTGACCCTACCGGCCCCGCCGACATATGCATGGTCCCCGGGATCGTCATACCTCCGAAGTACAAGATCCCGAACTTCGAAAAATATACTGGGGTAGAATGCCCGAAGACCCACCTCAGAGCATACTGCAACAAGATGGCAGAGATGATCCACAACGAACCATTGTTGATCCATTTATTCCGAGAAAGCTTGACCAAGCACGCCCTAACATGGTATATGGGGCTGGACAAAGCCAGGATCAGGACGTGGAGAGACCTGTCCGATGCCTTCTACCGACAATACAAATTCAACATGGAGGTGGCTCCTGACCGCGCCGACCTGCAAAATCTGGAAAAGAAAATCGGCGAGTCCGTGAAGACCTATGCGCAAAGATGGAGAGAGTTGGCTTCGAGAATCTCTCCACCCTTAAGCGACAAGGAACTCTTGTCGATTTTCTTGCACACCTTCAAAGCTCCCTACTACACCTACCTGATCTCGAACCCCTCAAACAGCTTCTCCGACATGGTCCTAATTGCCGAAAGAGTCGAGCAAGGGATTAAGTCTGGGAGAATCACGCATCCAACACCAGAGTCTGTACCAAAGAAAGCATCAGTCATGAAAAGGAACGTCGGATTTGTCGCTCCCCAAGTTAATCAGGGGCAGCCGTTTCCGCCACCACCGCCTTATTTGGTACCACCGCCGTATCAGCCGGCATCACTATATCAACCCACCTCCTTTCCTTTTAATTCACCACCAATCGCTAATATCCTACCTCAAAATCCTACTCATTTCCCACCACCTCCAGTGCAAACATCACAACCTATGCAACCCAAACCATATAACCCACCAAAAGACCCAAATAACCAAAACACGACCAACAATCGGTGGAACCGAGAGCCTCCACCTCCTCTCCCTCTCCCTACAGGAGAAATCTACAAACATCTCCTGGCGGCCGGACAGATCGTACCGGTTCCGGCTCAGCCTCAATTGCCTCCTTACCCAAAGTGGTATGATCACAACGCAAGATGTGAATATCACGCTGGAGCCCCAGGTCACACTCTGGAAAATTGCTTCGCATTCAAGGCAAAGGTCCATCACTTGATTAAAAGTGGATGGGTATCTTTCGAAGGATTAGCAAAAGGACCCAACACATCCACCAACCCTCTTCCCAATCATTCCCAAGGAAAGGGAGGGGTGAATGCCATCTCGGCAGGAGAAAGCAACGACCATTTATCTTCCGCATCGAGTTGGCCACAAGAACAACTTTTCCAGGCCTTAGCTCGAGAGGGATATGTGCTATACTCAGGGGGCAATCCGAGTCACTGCATGTACTGCAAAGGAAGCAACGGTCATAAGATCCGAAGCTGCAAGTCGTTTGCAGAAAAGGTGAGACAACTCTCGAGTCTCGGGGTAATACAAACCCAGAAAGTGACCCCTGGGGAAGGATCCATCAACACGATCGGAGATGGATTTCCTATCCCGCATAACGCCAATGGAACCCCGCTCCAAATGGTCCAGAAGAAAAGATCGACTTCATCGCGCAAGCGGTTCTCCGCGCGCCGCGACGAAGGCGACCGCGAGATTGACACCTTGGGCCAACCTTCCGGGAAGTTCGACTACCTCGTCAGGTATTCGGCACCACCTTCCTATTCTAGCACAGTGCCCTTACTACCTTCTTGGGAATCCTCAGACTCCGAGTCATACCCTTCACCGACATGGTCGCTTCCTCCGTTTCCTTTGAAAGAGATCTACGCAAGCCTTTTGGCAGACGGGCAGATTACACCATCCCCACTCTCGCCTCAATCCCTTCCTTACCCTAGCTGGTATGATCCAAAGGATATCTGCGAATATCACGCCGGAACCCGAGGACACTCCTTGGAAAACTGCTACGACTTTAGAGAGAAGGTCGAGCACCTAACCAAAGAAGGACGAATCTCGTCCAAAGGTTTGACAAGGGATCCTGATATGACAACCAGTCCTCTACCGCACCATAATCCTGGGATGAGCGACATTTCTTCCATTGGAATTGACCTTTCTCACCTGTCGATGGGGGAAGTACCCAATGAAGAATTGTTCTTCGCATTAGCCAACAACGCTTATTTGCCATTCCCAGGGAATAGTCAGGCCCAATGCCTATTCTGCCAAGGGGAAAGCAAGCATGACATCCAGGATTGCAGACTTTTTTGGCAAAAAGTCAAGCAACTCGCAACATTCGGGATCATTCAAACCAAAGGGGAAACCCAAGGAGCCATCAACGCCATCGAGGACAATCCACCAGCACCTTACTCCTTCGAATATGTAGCCCAGGCAGGGGAGGCAGCCACGATCCCACGCAAAGTAGTATTCACATTAGCTGTGAATACTCCCAGCCGGGACTTACACGCGGTCCCATTCAACTGCGGATACACGGTGGTCACCACCCCTCTTGCAGTCGCACCAACAACACTCGCTATCGGCGAAGCCTCTCATATCGGGGGCATGACCCGCACTGGAAGATGTTACATTTCGGAGGAAGTAGAAAAGCAACGACAAGCCAAAGGGAAAGACCCTGCGATCCGCGAAGAGACGATAGAGGAGGCGCAAGGTTTGAGCAAACCTGTAACCGAGGACGAGACAGCTGAGTTCCTCAAGATCATGAAACAGAGCGAGTTCAGCATCATCAAACAGCTAAAGAAAACCCCAGCTCGTATCTCCATCATGGAGCTGATCCTCACTTCAGAGCCGCATCGCCAAACTCTCTTAAAAGTCTTGAAACAAGCTTTCGTGACTAAGGATATCACCACAGAAGGGGTGGAAAACCTTGTCGGAAGGATCCAAGCCTTAAGCAGCATTTCCTTCTCGGAAGAAGAGATCGACCCCTCGGGAAGAGGTCACAACAAGGCCCTATACATCACGGTGGAATGTAAGGGACACGTCATAGCAAAGGCCCTAATCGACAATGGGTTCGCACTTAATGTCATGCCCAGGCATGTCCTTGAACAGCTGCCGGTCGATTCCTCCCTCATAAAACCTAGCGGAATGATGGCGAGGGCTTTCGATGGCACCACTCGAGAGATCATCGGGAACATTGAGTTGGATATGGTCATCAGGCCCCATCCTTTCATCTTGACATTCCAGATCATGGAAATCCAACCCGCCTATAGCATGCTTCTAGGACGGCCTTGGATCCATTCAGCGGGAGCCGTCCCCTCTTTCCTGCATCAGTGCCTCAAATACGTCAAAGACAATGCCCTCATCACAATAAAGGTAGAAGAAGCCTTGATTTTGGCCAAGCATGCATCCGTGCCTTACACCGAAACTGCCGAAACCTTGGAGAGTTCCTTCCAAGCCTTTGAAATCGTCAACGCGGGTTGGATCGAGGAGGGATCCCCCGTTTGCGAAGCCTCAAAATCGGGGGTAGCCGAAACAACCACTAAGTCAACACTAGAGGGAAGCTTCCAATTAGGAAAACGGCTCGGGGCCGAGTTACAAGGATCGAAAGGCTGGGCGCCTCCGAAGAGCTTCGGAGATCGATTTGGGTTAGGGTACCAACCTAGCAAAGCCGATTTCACCAGGATCGCCCAAGAAAAGAAAGAAAAGCAGCTGGCTAAGCTATTTGGACGTTCTGCGCCAGAGGGCAAAATGCCGATTCCCCATATCAGAACCACGTTCCCCTTCGCCGCTGAAACCATCAATGAAAATCCAATCAGGGTATCAGACCTCCGTATCTGCACTCTAGGAGAAGAAGGATCGTCGCCTGGTTCAGTCATTTTCGTTAAGAAGTCAGGGGAGTCTGTGGGCAACTAGACCATCACCATGCTTCCGGATGTCTCTCCGAAATTTCTCATTTTGAAAAATATATATGTTTTTGGCACGTTTTCTTACGAAAACATTTTTGTAGGGACTCCTGTTCCCTTTTGTTAAAAATCAATATATATGCAAATTTTCATTTTACGCATCTCTTTTTTTCGCGCTTTTAATTTCAGGATGAGTGTTAGTTCAGATTGTCTTGATAAAACCTATGTCTTTACTGGCGAAGAAATCATCGCTACGACCGAAGACAAGGCCGAAGTCTCCGACAAACTGACCCGTTTACTAGAAAGTTCAGAAAAGGAAATAACCCCTCATCGGGAGGAATTGGACGAAGTAAACTTGGGGGCAAGCAATGAGAGTCAAAAACTGGTCAAGATCGGAACTACCCTGGATACGACTCAGAGAGAAAGGTTGATTTCTCTCCTCAAGGACTACTCCGATGTATTCGCATGGTCATACGCCGACATGCCAGGTCTTGATCCCGGGATAGTTGAGCATCGTATTCCGTTAAAACCTGAGTTTAAGCCTGTCAAGCAAAAACTTCGGAGGATGCATCCAGACATCCTTCTGAAAATCAAAGAAGAAGTTACCAAGCAACTAGACGCGGGTTTTTTGAAAGTTGCGGAGTACCCAGAATGGATCGCCAACATAGTGCCAGTGCCTAAGAAAGATGGGAAGGTTCGCATGTGCGTGGACTTTCGGGATCTCAATCGAGCTAGCCCTAAAGACGACTTCCCTCTTCCCCATATCGACATCTTGGTAGATAGTGCCGCCAGAAATGACATGTTCTCTTTCATGGACGGATTCTCGGGGTACAATCAGATCAAGATGGCACCCGAGGGCAGTGAAAAGACGACCTTCATCATGCCCTGGGGAACCTTCTGCTACAAAGTGATGCCCTTCGGATTAAAAAACGCAGGAGCCACGTACCAACGTGCTGCTGTCACCCTTTTCCACGACATGATGCATAAAGAATTGGAAATATATGTCGACGACATGATAGCCAAGTCTCGCGGCACGCAAGATCATGTGGACATCCTGAGGAAGGTGTTCGAACGGTTGAGGCAATTTCGGCTACGGCTAAACCCAGCTAAGTGTACCTTCGGAGTGACTTCCGGGAAGTTATTGGGATTCATCATTAGCAATAAAGGTATAGAAGTGGATCCTGATAAGATAAAAGCCATTCAGGAGCTACCCGCTCCCAGCACCGAAACGGAAGTACGAAGCTTTTTAGGACGCATCAACTACATCGCTCGCTTTATCAGCCAGTTAACACTTACCTGCGAGCCGATGTTCAAGATGCTAAGGAAACACGGAAATGCAGAATGGGACGAAGACTGCCAAAAAGCCTTCGAGAAAATCAAGACATATCTGCAAAGCCCACCGGTACTAGTTCCCCCGACGCCAGGACGGCCCTTGCTCATGTACATGACAGTCACGGCTAGCGCCATGGGTTGCGTTTTGGGACAGTACGATGAGTCTGGAAGGCGTGAACAAGCCATCTACTACCTCAGCAAAAAAATTCAACGAGTGCGAAATGCGCTACTCTATGTTGGAACAAACTTGTTGCGCCCTAGCATGGTGCGCCCGAAGGCTCCGGCAGTACATGTTGTATTACACGACTTGGCTAATCTCTCGCATGGACCCCTTGAAATACATTTTCGAAAAGCCGTACCTGTCAAGTCGCATTTGTAGATGGCAAGTCTTATTAGCTGAGCACAAGATCATCTATGTGACTCAGAAAGCGGTTAAAGCAAGCGCCCTCGCCGATCACTTGGCCGATCATGCCTCGGACGAGTACGAGTCGTTGAGCTTCGACTTCCCCGATGAGGACATCATAATGATTGAAGATGAGATCACAGAAAATCTCCGAGAAGACGATTGGTGGACCATGTTCTTCGACGGTGCGGTGAACCTCTCGGGCAAGGGAGTGGGAGCCGTGGTCATAGCCCCAGATGGCCGTCAATTCCCCATAGCATGCAAATTGAACTTCCCATGCACCAATAACGTCGCCGAGTATGAGGCATGCATCAGTGGTCTGACAGCAGCCATCGACTTAAAAGTAAAGAAGCTCCGAATCTTCGGCGATTCAGCACTCGTCATCTATCAAGCCCAGGATCTATGGCAGACACGGGATTCTAAGCTCATCCCTTATCAAAGGCTACTCACCCAACTCACACGGGAATTCGAGGAGACCGAATTCGACCGAGTCGACAGAGAAAAGAACCGCTTCGCAGATGCATTAGCCACGTTGGCCTCAATGTTTAAGTTAGAATGAGGAGTAATGCTCCAACCATTGAGAGTGGAAGTAAAGGAAACTCCGGCATGTTGTGTCGCCTTGGAAGAGGAACCTGACGGCAAGCCATGGTTCTACGACCTAGTACAGTTCATCAGAAACCGGGAGTACCCACCGGGGGCAAGCCGGGTTAGCAAAAAGACCCTCCAACGCTTAGCACTAGACTTCTACCTCGACGGCGAGGTTCTATATAAAAGGAGAGCTGATGGAGCTTTGCTTCGCTGCGTCACCATGACCGAGGCAAAGAGAATCATAGCAGAGATCCACGAAGGGGTTTGTTCCACACACGCAAGTGGACACATGATGGCCAGGCAGATAATGAGGCAAGGTTATTTTTGGCTCACCATCGAACGAGATTGCATCAGCTATTTTTGGAAGTGCCACAAATGTCAAATCTATGCGGACCATCTCCACGTCCCTCCAGCCCCTCTCTTCAGCATGACGTCGCCTTGGCCTTTTGCAATGTGGGGAATCGACATCATCGGCCAAATTCATCCAACAGCCTCTAATGGCCATCGCTTCATCCTCGTAGCAATCGACTATTTCACCAAATGGGTAGAGGCCACCTCTTACTCCAACATCACTCAGAAAACCACCATGCGATTCATTGAGAGAAATATCATTTGTCGTCATGGGGTCCCAGAAACCATCATCACGGGCAACGGCACCAATCTCAACGGAAAGATGATTGACGATCTTTGCCAACGTTGGAAGGTGAAGCACCGAAACTCGTCACCATATCGACCAAAGATGAATGGCGCAGTCGAAGCAGCAAACAAGAACCTGAAGAGGATCATCCAAAAGATGGTAATCACTCACAAAGACTGGCACGACATGCTTCCCTTCGCACTACATGCTTATCGGATAGCAACCCGTACGTCCACAGGGGCAACTCCCTACTCATTAGTTTACGGCATGGAAGCCGTAATTCCCCTCGAGGTAGAAATTCCTTCTCTCAGAATCCTGGCAGAATCTGAAGTAGAAGAATCTGATTGGGCGAGAGTGATGTACGAGCAGCTGAACCTCCTTCCTGAAAAGCGCTTGGTCGCTATCTGCCATGCGCAATTATATCAGCAAAGAATGGTCAACGCTTATAACAAGAAAGTGCGACCTCGCAAATTCGAGGCTGGGAATTTAGTGCTAAAGAAAATTCTCCCTCATCAGGAGGCCAGCAAAGGAAAGTGGGCCCCAAGGTACGAGGGCCCGTACCTGGTCAAAAGTGCATTCTCAGGGGGTGCCCTAATGCTAACCAACACGGATGGAGACGATCTCCCGAAACTGGTAAATGCCGATGCAGTCAAGAGATACTTCTCCTGAAGCATCGTGGACAGAGCGTCCGGTCAGCCAAAGACATAGGGTTTTATCATGACAAGCTAGCACAAACATTTGTCCTGAAATGAATAAAATAAGTTTTTTTTCAAGAGATGCTTTGTTTTAAAATTTGTTGTCCCCTGTTTTTTCTTAAAATTGTGAGATGACAAAAGGAGGCATGGCATGGATGGATCCCCAGGAGTAGCTCGGGACACAAGACGCGTCACTTAGACTAACGCCACTAATCATTCTTTAGTTTTGCAGGGACGTAAGGTCTCACGCCTCAGCTCGTCATCACGATAGAACCAGAGAGTTCCGCTCGTAGGAGCTGTTTGAATTGCCGTAGCAGGCCACCTTCAAGAGCGAATCAGGAAAGATTTTAAGACAAACCATCACCATCTAAAGCGAGATTTCTTTTCCTCGCAGTGCTACCGGCCCTTCGGTGCATCGCAAATAATCGGTCTCAAAGGACTAAACGTTGGACCAAAGTCACAAAGCCCATCCGATGCAAATCACAC
Organism: Viola odorata; assembly: GCA_963691705.1. Lineage (NCBI taxonomy): Eukaryota > Viridiplantae > Streptophyta > Magnoliopsida > Malpighiales > Violaceae > Viola > Viola odorata. Next base: position 25,694,272 of record OY829546.1, on the reverse strand, counting down.
CGCAATGACCCACGGATAGCCCGTCTAAAAGGGAGAACTTAAAACTTATCAATCACATTACTTTTGCTAAAAATTGTCTTGCATTTACTCCTCATTTGTCATCACCTTGTCTTTTTCAGGGACTAGGTCGTCCCAATTTGTTGCCTGCAGAAGAACGGTAAGCATACACCCTTGCGGCCCCGCTGCACATCTCGGAGACAGAGGATTTCCCCTTTACCCCCGAGCAATCACGAAGCCCATCAACGAAGGTCTAACAAGAACCGGTAAGTAAATGGACCAAATGCGTATCTCATCATCCCTTCAACCTGGATCGGCGGTTCCCATGAAGCAGCTGAAAAAGAAACCAATCAGCGCATCTAAGCAAAGCATTCTGGAGCTGGGACTACGTCATAAGCACCCTCAAAAAGCCGAGTTAAAGGAAGGGAGAATCCCTGAACTTATCTTAGTTTTGTTTTTAAATTAATTTCCCTTTCCGTTTTCCCCTCTGCATCTCACAGGAACGGGAAACATCTCGCTGTCATCCGCAGGGAGCTTGTGGAAGACGCCCGCGCAGCCCCGCTGCGCGGTTCAGGGGAGTCTCTCTTTCTTTTCCCTTTATTTAAATTTGTTTTTATTCTTGCTCGCTTTGATTAGCTTTAAGTCGAGTACGGTCGTCTGGCCCACTGGGGGGCAACCTTAGGTCCTCGTTAGAACGTTGCAAATAAGTCGTCCCCCACATTCTAGCAATCAAACGTCTAGCAATCAAAACATCTAGCAATCAAACATCTAGCAATCAAACATCCAGCAATCAAACATCTGGCCATCAAACCATCTAGCAATCAAACATCTGGCCATCAAACCATCTAGCAATCAAACATCTGACCATCAAACCATCTAGCAATCAAAGATCTGGCCATCAAACCATCTAGCAATCAAACATCCAGCAATCAAACATCTGGCCATCAAACCATCTAGCAATCAAACATCTGGTCATCAAACCATCTAGCAATCAAACATCCAGCAATCAAACGTCTAGCAATCAAACCATCCGGCAATCAAATCATCAATCAATCAAAAATCAAAAATCAATCAAAAATCCCTCTTTAGCCCGGCTCAAACAAAAGCATACTACTCTCATAAGCATTTTCATGCACAGCATAGGTTAGGAATATTTAATCCCTCTGTTAACTCCAGCATCTATCCAAGTTACGTGCCATGCATGATATTACTTGTTTGCTCTTATATCCGCGGTTTGCTCCGATGTAAGCAGTCACAAACAAATCCCGGTAAGCATCTTTGAGCCATCACGTCTTATCCTTCATGAGTGTAAGGGCCTGACTAGATACTAGTTGAGTTCGCATAATATCCAGGGTACATGCGCCATTAGACATGGGATAGCTATAAAATGACGTGGGACTTTTATGATTTTCTCCACTTTTTTCGTTTCTTCCCTCTTTCCACTATATATGTCATCACTCCCCCCAAACCGTCAATATCACTCATACCCCGGGAGCCAAAGAGCAGTTTCAGCTAAAATTGCCAGCCGGAAGCAAAAGCACGCCAAGTTCAAATTCACGATGAAGGAGACGGAAAAGGTCACCAAGAGATCGCTAAGGACTATCACCGAAGAAGCAGCAACGACGAAGGCCGAGGCCTCAAGACAGAAGGGGAAGAGATCAAGACAAAGGCTGTGCTTGCTCTGCTCTGTTGCATTTTCAAATCAAATCAAAAAGGGGAGGGATATATAAAAAAAAATATAAAAAAAAAAAAAAGAAGAAGAGGGGAAATGAGAAAAAAAAAGGAGAGAGGGGAAAAAGAAGAAGGAGAGAGAAATACTCAGAGACGTTCGAAGAATACAAACAGTCGGAGAGCCAAAGCAAGCACAGCCCGGGGACAACTCAATTCGAGAAAATCTCGAAGACAACTTTCCCCAGTGAACTAGAGTAGAAAAGCTCAAGGCCAACTCGAGAAATCTCAAAGTATCCTTCCCCAGTAAAGTCAAGCAAAAGAGGCCCAACGCCAACTCAAGAAACCTCAAAGCAAGCAGAAAGGGGCCCCACGCCAACTCAAGTAGTGAGTCGCAAAAAGAACAGCGACGACACTCCCCAATGAGGACTCAAGAAAAGGGCCCCAGGCCGAACGAAAAGCACCCCCCAGCAAGGATCCCAGAGCTCACGCACTCTGTCAAGCAAGCATCCTCAGCGAAAAGCGAAAAGGCTCACGTACCTCGCCCTCATCAGCAAAACATCAGTCATCAAAAACCTTCCAGCAAAGCAACCTTTTTCAAAACAAACTCATTTCCGGACGTTTCATGTCCTTTCATTCTTTTCCGTAAAAGTCCCATCGATTATTAGAATGCCCATGCATGTGCATCTTCATTTGAAGTCTATTCACTCGGATTGACATTGCGAACTATAAATTATGTATCATGTTAGCTGCATCTTTATGAGTGTAAAACACTTAGCCTTGTTTCAGAGCGTGAGTGCAAACACTAATATCAGGTGAGGACTACTTACGGCTGCAAATCGTGGGAAAGTCTTGTCCTTGGGGTCGTTACCTCCTGAGCAGGACGCAGACGCATTCTAGGTTCGTATCAAGGCCGCTGGCGATAGCTTTCTTCTCCTCCCAGAGTGACATCATAGTTTAGTCTTTAGCATTTAGCATTCTCCTCCTCCCAGAGCGATAGCATTTAGCATTCTCCTCCTCCTAGAGCGACAACATTTAGCATTCTCCTCCTCCCAGAGCGACAGCATTTAGTATTCTTCTCCTCCCAGAGCGACAGCACTTAGCATTCTTCTCCTCCCAGAGCGACTTTAGTTTAATTTCCGCATCTCGCGCCTTCTCCTACGGGAATCGGCGTTGTTTAAATTTTCTGCCTTAGCATTCTTCTCCTCCCAGAGCGACAACACTTAGCATTCTTCTCCTCCCAGAGCGACCTTAGTTTAATTTCCACATCTCGCGCTTTCTCTTACGGGAATTGACAGCATTTAGTTTTCAGCGTAGCATTTCTTCTCCTCCCAGAGTGACAACATTTAGTTTCAGCATTAGCATTTCTTCTCCTCCCAGAGTGACAGCATTTAGTTTTCAGCGTAGCATTTCTTCTCCTCCCAGAGTGACAACATTTAGTTTCAGCATTAGCATTTCTTCTCCTCCCAGAGTGACAGCATTTAGTTTCAGCATTAGCATTTCTGCTCCTCCTAGAGTGACAGCATTTAGTTTCCAGCGTAGCATTTCCCCTCCTCCCAGAGTGACAGCATTTAGTTTCCAGCGTAGCATTTCTTCTCCTCCCAGAGTGATAGCATAGCGTAGTTCTACCTTTTTCAACCTTAGCCTTTCTTCCCCTCCCAGAGCAACATCATTCATACAATTCTACATTTATGCATAATTATTTTCCTCCTCCTAGAGTGACATCATTAGGACAAATCATTCATACTTCTGCGAATCGCGCACTATCTTCCGAAGCAACATCAGTCACATGTCAAGTGATCATCCCCCCAGTGGGACTGTCGTTTAAATTTTCGTAAAATTACTTGTCGTCCCCGGTAGAGTAGTTGTCATTTACATTCCCTGCAACTTATGTGCCTCTCAATAACCGAGCAGATCTAAGTTTACGTCTTTGCAGGATCAACAACCTATCTCCTCCCAGAGTGACGTCAAGCAAGCACCTGGTATCCCCAGTAACAGCATCAATCAATCTCCTCCTCCCAGAGCGACATCAAGCAACTACCTCCTCCCAGAGCGACCTCATCACTGTAAGTTTGAGGTAAGACCTGCCGTGTCGCCAAAATTTGGATATCTAGGGGCAACTGTCTTTACTGCTTATCAAATACTTCGATAAGACAGTAAAGAGGGGGCAACTGTTGATACCCGAATTTTGACGCCATTTTTAATCAATTTTAGCATTTCTGTCATTTATTTAATTTACCGTCATTTTTACTTAATTTACAGTCATCTATAGTTAGTTTACTATCGCTAGCATTTTTAGGGTTTTCCTCGCATTTTAGCAACATCGTTAGCGTCGTCCGCTTTCGAAATCGCATTTTTAATTTTTCGGCAAGTATTTTCATTATTATCGTCAATATTATTTTTAGCCTTAAAAATCACATTTTTGACTATCCGGCAGTCGTTTGCTAGTTTGTTCTTCATTTTTGACCATCTCGTGAATTTTCGGATTTTTTGTATTTTATCGCATTTTTTTAGTATTTTTATTATTTTATTATTATTTTTATTCGAGCTTTTATTGGACCCGAGTAAGCCTGCTCGGACAATAGCTTGACTTTAAAATGTTTTCCATCAACTAGTTGCTAGATTTTTTTCTGGACGCAACGGTCTACAGCGACTCGTGTAATTTTCGGCGTAACGTTATTATTTTTCCGCTCAAACATTTCACGTTTTTGAACGCGAAAATAAACACGTTAAACGAGAAATTCTCGTCATTCGCTGTAGACGGTTAAAACCGGCGTATTTTTCTCTACGCGCTAGTACCTTCGGCTCGAAAGGTCGGAACGTTTGCCCGCGAGACTCGGCTCGAGGCCATTTAAATGAGACTTAAAGGCCTTTGATCTCAACCGTTGATCTGGTCAACCAAGGAAAGTCAACCAGATCAACGGTTGACAATTTAATGTGCATAATGCACATGCACAGTGCCGGGGAATTCTCAGCCACGAGCCCACGCCCGAGCCACCTGCTCCCATCGCGTCTAAAGCCCCTAGCCCGTAGCCCCCTAGCTCCGCCATCATCACAGCCATGCCCTCCTCCACGCGCAGCTCCTCCTCCGGCCACCCACGCGACTCCCGCGGCTATAAATAGCCACGTTCCCTTCGAACAAAGGGGTCCGAAAATTTTGCCAAAAAACAACACTCTCCCTCTCCATTTTTCCTGGCCAATTCACATACACTTGGACCACATTCCGCACTCTCAATTCCACTCCTCGCCGTCGTTCGCCGGAGCAGCACCACGGTGAGCGTTCTTGCTCCCGTTTTTCTTTTAAATTTCGTTTAAAGTTCGGTTAATTAGTTGATCACTAAAACTCGCGGCAATCACTTGGTTTTCAACTCAATTTCACCATACTAACACTAGTTTAAATTATCGGGGCTTATTTTAATTGTTTCGTCAATTAACGTATATATGCTTTGCTTCTTTTTCTTCAAAAAACTGGCTGTTTTCGTGCTCTTTTTCTTGCTGTCATCGTTTGCTTGCACTGAGGGAAAGGAGAGGTTTCTTTTGAACCAAGAACCAGGCGAATTGATCGCCTGGTTCACCACCTCCGTCGCCGGTAGTGGCTCCGGCGACGTGAGGTTGAAGATGATGATGATCGGGCCATTCGGCCCTTCGCGCAAGGAAATGACGGAAGGTGATGGGCTTGGCCCATCACCATTTAAATGAATTACCTTTGGGCCAGGAGCTGTTCCTGGCCCATTTCTTCCAAATTTTAAATAGGGCCCAGCCCATTTATATTTTTTCCGAGTCTTCGTTTCGTTAGTTTTTTTACGCAAAATGCTCGCATGTTTCATATATTTGTGTTTTCATGATACGTGTTATTTTTCGTATGTTTTATACATGAATTGATTAATTCACTTTTTTCGTAAAATATTTCGTATGCTTTTTTTTATCAAGTTGTTTATTGAATTGTTTATATGTGAATTGCTCATTCTTTATCATAATATTTATTGTCATGTTATCTAACCTCAGTCATTTATATTTAACTGTTTAATTTCAGTCATTTAAAATACCGCCTATATGGTCGGTCGCTTTTTAATTTTCGTAAATATTCAACTGCTTTAATTTTTCGCAAAACTGCTGGAAATCCTTCCGCAAATTATCAACTGTTTAAATTCCGCACTTTAATTCTGCAATTTACTTTCAGCAATTTAAATTCAATACCGCCTACATGGTCGGTCGCAATATCAACTGTTTATTTTCTGCAATATCAACTGCTTTAATTTTTCGCAAAACTGCTGGAAATCCTTCCGTAAATTATCAACTGTTTAATTTTCCGCACTTTAAATTTCAGCAATTTACTTTCGGCAATTTAAATTCAATACCGCCTACATGGTCGGTCGCACTTATCAACTGTTTAATTTTCCGCACTTTAAATTCCAGCAATTTACTTTCAGCAATTTAAATTCAATACTGCCTACATGGTCGGTCGCATTTTAATTTTCGTAAACATTCAACTACTTTAATTTTTCGCACACTGCTGGAAATCCTTCCGCAAATTATCAACTGTTTACTTTTCCGCACTTTAAATTTCAGCAATTTACTTTCAGCAATTTAAATTCAATACCGCCTACATGGTCGGTCGCAATATCAACTGTTTATTTTCTGCAATATCAACTGCTTTAATTTTTCGCAAAACTGCTGGAAATCCTTCCGCAAATTATCAACTGTTTACTTTTCCGCACTTTACTTTCCCGCACTTTAAATTTCAGCAATTTACTTTCAGCAATTTAAATTCAATACCGCCTACATGGTCGGTCGCAATATCAACTGTTTATTTTCTGCAAATATCCAACTGTTTATTCCCTGCATTATCAACCTATTTTATTTTCTGCAAATCATAAAACCTTTTTTTTTTCTTCCCTGTAAATCGCCAATAGCATTTAATTTTTCTTCACTTATCAAAACAGCATTTCATTTTTGTATGCGTAAAATCCATCATTTTTCGCATGCAATCAACCCAGCATTTAAATTCTCGTATGCGTAAAATCCATCATTTTTCGCATGCAATCAACCCAGCATTTCATTTTCGTATGCGTAAAATCCATCATTTTTCGCATGCAATCAACCCAGCATTTAAATTCTCGTATGCGTAAAATCAATCATGTTTCGCATGCAATCAACCCAGCATTTAAATTCTCGTATGCGTAAAATCACTCATTTTTCGCATGCAATCAACCTAGCATTTAAATTCTCGTATGCGTAAAATCAATCATTTTTCGCATGCAATCAACCCAGCATTTAAATTCTCGTATGCGTAAAATCCATCATTTTTCGCATGCAATCAACCCAGCATTTCATTTTCGTATGCGTAAAATCAATCATGTTTCGCATGCAATCAACACAGCATTTAAATTCTCGTATGCGTAAAATCAATCATTTTTCGCATGCAATCAACACAACATTTAAATTCTCGTGTGCTTAAAATCAATCATTTTTCGCATGCAATCAACTCAGCATTTAAATCTCGTATGCGTAAAATCCATCATTTTTCGCATACAATCAACTGTCATCATTTTATCAAACTCAGCATCTCACTTTCGTATGCATAGAATCCATCATTTTACGTGTACAATCGACTGTCATTTAAATTTTCGCACTCATAGAATTGCCTAGTTATTTCTCAAGCCATCACTAACACTCTCATTTTGTAGGTTAATTTCAAGCTTCGCTCGAAAGTACGCCTCACAAGTCCCTTTTATTTATTCGATGCTTTTCGCAAATATCAACTGCATGCATGATATATAGAACTACTAGAATTAAAATCAACCCACATGAACAACGTGTTTAAAGAGTTGCTTAAAATGCCATGTTCATATGATTTTAAATTCTCGCTTGTATTGACTGCATGTACATGGGGGCTTTCGATACCACTTCAGTTTTTCACTTTAAAATCAATCATTTAAATTGGCACTCTGTTAGCAATCCATGTTAGGATCACGTAGTAATTAAGGTAATCATGCATGGCCCGATGATGAAAAAAGAGGGCGCTCATTCAGTCTTACGGAAATTTCAGTCCCATCACGTTACGATCAGGAATAATCAATTGGTCTTGATAAACGGTAACCCCGTCAGAAAGACGTCTTAATTATTCCTGAACGATTACGATCATAGATAAGACCAAAGTGACGATTCCTTTGAGGGCCCACTTTTCAAAACGCATTTTATCAAAACACCTCTCTCATCAACCGGTAACCGTTTTCGGATGTGACCATAATACGACCCCGAACCTTTGTCTGGGGTCCAGACCCCTTTTTTGTGCCTTTAGTTTTTTTAGTTATTATATTTCTTATGCCATGACGATTAGGGTTCCCTAAACCTAGCAACCAAATTAGGGTGGCGACTTCATTGCATGCTGCGAGGCGTCCATCTACGCTGAGCATTGTAAGGTCCCGAATTTCGTTGCACACTCGTGAATTAGCATTCCTCTGTTAATTTTCGTGGGGCGCGACAGGGATGCAGTGTGGAAACGCGGTCCCTATAACAGGTTTGTACTTGAGTCTGGAATATTTTTGTACCGATGACTAACTGACCTAGAAAGCAACCCGAGAGCACCTTTTGCTAAGATTCCTTCCCATCTGATTTATATCTCTCTAATTACTTTTCTTGCTTTTCTTGCTCCTGATTGCGTTTTGTTATCTAGCCCTGGACTGTGATTTCATTTCGTGCCCTAGATAACAATTTTACTTATTTGTCTTGTTAGCTCCAGATCCTGAGTTGATTAGTTCGCCAATCAACATAAACTCCTCCCCTTGTGTTACTTGCTCTTCCTCTGTTGCATTTTCTCCCTATCATACATTTTTATTAACATATTAATCCTTCAATCTCTATGGTTCAACCCTGTCTTGCCTTGTACATATTTATTTGTGCATTTAGACATTAGGATAAATTTTAAGTATATTTGACTAACGATCACTAGGCCTAGGTTGTTATATATTGTCAAGGGCATTACGTTGATACCTACACCAAGATCACACATAGCTTTGCCAACATCAGTGTTTCCAATTTTACAAGGGATGGTAAACATCCCTTGATCTTTACACTTTGGTGGAAGTTTCCTTTGAATGACAGCTGAAACGTTAGCACCCACACTAATTTTGTTCACTCTTGCCAATTTACATTTGTTAGTGCACAAAGATTTTAAGAATTTAGCATATCGGGGGACATTTTTAATGGCTTGTAGAAGAGGAATATTTACCTGTACCTTATTAAATAATTCAAAATTTTCTTTATCCTTTTTGTCCTTTTTTGTTTTGACTAACCTTTGTGGGAATGGTGGCTCAAGTACCTTGGTGATGAATTCTTCCGAAAATTCAGAGTTCTTATCTACCTTACGTGGGGAACCGTGTCGTCTAGCAATGTGGACACGTTTTTCTTTCTCCACTTCTACCTTAGCTTCCTCCGGTTTGGGCGTGAGTTCAGGTAGTTCAACATCTTGGGCAGGCAGCTCACATGATGGTATTTCAGTACTGCTTCGAAGCGTCATGGCACAGGCTCCGTGCTTCAGATTAGCGTCTGGTTGGGAAGGCAAACGTCCTCCATTCCTGTACTCCTTTAACTCTGCAGCCATAGAATTCATCTATTTTTGTAATTGAAGGACAACATTGGTCAGATTTGTTACCTTGGTGGTTGTTGTTGCAGGAGGTAATGGTTCTTGTGGAGCTTGCTGTTGGTACTACTGGTTACTGGGGTAGCTAGGTCAAGGTACGAAATTCTGTAAATTAAAAAGTGGTTGCTGCTGGTTTTGGAAAGGGTGTGACGGCTGCAGATGACTAGGGCTAGATGCTTGAACATTGTTGTCATAGCTGAGGTTCGGATGGCGCCACCCTTTGTTGTAATTTTGGGTATATGGCTCAAATTTCTTTGGGGTTACATTGTAGTTTCCTACTGCATTAACCTGTATTTCATCTGAAATATAAGGGCAATCATCGGTAGGGTGGTCATTGAAATTGCAAATCTCGCATGCTTTAACCTACACGGGCTGACCGGTGGAAAGATTCTGAATCATCCCTGTGAGGTTGGTCAGTTGGCTTTTGAATCTAGTCAACTGGCCTTCTATGGTGGCCTAGCGTACGTCTTGGATGTTGCTTGGTTCTAAAGTGACAGCGTTCCTGGCCATGAGTTCCAGGATGTTCTTTGCTGCGGCAAGGGTGAGGGCAACCAGGGAACCATTACATGCGGTGTCACCTATAGCTCTGTCTCGCCCTAACAGTCCCTCGTAGAAGTATTGTAACAACGTGTGATCTGCAAAATTATGAGAAGGGCAAAGAGCTTGCATTTTCTTAAACCGTTCATAGTATTGTCCCACATTCTCATTTTCTTTTTGCACTATGGCAACCAATTGCTTTCTGGTCACACTAGTCATGGAGTTGGGGTGGTACTTATCAATAAAGGCTTTGAACATATCGGCCCAGCTAGTGATGGAACGAGGTGGTAAGTCATAAAACCAACTATGTGCTTCATCTTCCAGGGACTACATAAATGCTTTCAGCTTAGCATAGTCAATGTCAACATTGGCCGGCTTCATGGCCTCGCAGATGGAATGCAACTGCTGGAGATGTCAGATTGCGCTCTCCTTGGGCAAGCCGTGGAACTTGGGTAAGTGGTGCATGATAGCAGACTTGATCGTCCAATCGTTGGCCACTTCAGGCCATACGATGTAACTGGAGTTTTTCTCAGTGGTGGTATTTAGGTCCTCTATGGAGGGATTGTTCACAACTTCTGGTCCATCGGCCATGTTGAGGTTTTCAACGTCTTGGGCAAGACGTTTAGGATTTTCTATTTCAGGGGGGTTTTGGATGGAATTATTGATTTCTGCGGACAGTCTGGCTAACCTCCTAGTTAATCTTTCTATCCTTTGGATTTCAAGGTCTAGTGGTAACGGATTCGGATTGGATGACCTGGTCATACACAACAAAGAAAGGATCAGTACCGAAGTCCCCGACAACGATGCCAAAATTTGACGTGCTGTCGAGACACCTCAAAAATAATATATAATTCCTGTAACAAGTACACAATTAAACTGTGTATATTGGTACAGGGTCGATCCACAGGGACTAAGGTGAACACTATCTTGTGTTGTGTGACAAGGGCAAACAGATCAGAACAGTAACAAGTAAAGGGGGAGTTTTTAAGAGTTGGTTGATTAATATCTAAGAAAGCAGTAATAGACAGTAATAAAATGAGTAATGAATCAATGGAGAAGGGAGTTCCCAGTAGGAATATATCTCGGGTTACTTTCAAAGTCGGCAGATCATTGGTGCAATGATCTTCTATCCCTCGCTGATAGACGCGCTATGAGGACCAGGTACGTTTAGGTCCCCTGCTCCCTTTCGTAAGAGAAACTACCCCAAGGTACGTTTATGGAGTAGTCTTGGCGCTTCGCCGTCCCCCAAGGTTAGTTTATGGGAGAAATACTCGAAGGCCCATGAAGATGAAGGAAGACGCGCCTAGGGCGAGACACTCAGTACGTTCGAGGCTCTACCCTGATTACTTACCTAACCCAATCAGATGGGACCAGCGACCTGATGCCTCTGATTGGTTGTCCACTCTACCCTGCAGCTTTGTGTTATTTATAACCACAGTGATGACTTTAATCGCCTAGGGCAAACAGCTAGTTGATCAGGCTAGAAATAGCCCTAGTAGAATTAACAAAACGTTAAGTAAATAAATATAAACCAGTGATATAATGAATTAAATTCGACCTCACAACCTCCTTAAGCAACCTTTGATGATCCTACCAAGAACAAATGAACTTAACCGCTCATGTTAGAATTAAAATAAATAAATGAATAAAATTGCATAAAAAAAGAGAGATGAAAATAGAAAAACCCTTATTGATTACCGACCGGAGCAAGCTCTGGTTTATTTATTGGAATTACAAGGGTGCCGGAGGCAGAGAGAGAGTTCAGAATTCCAAGATGGAAGAAGATAGATCATCAAGAAGAAGAAGAAGAAGATCCGAAACCCTAAAACAAAAAGGGTTTATAAAATAAAATTACAAAAAGGAAAATTCCCAAGATAGAAATTAATAAAAAGGGAAATCCTAATTTAATTGGAGTTGATCTTAGAATCTCTTCTTGCCAAAATGGGTGAGATTGGGATTGATTGGGACGGATCAGCTGATTCCTTCCTAAAAAGGAAGTTTCCTTGTTCGCGCTTGAGTCCTTGACTGTCGCGTGCGCACCAATTCATGGGCAAGTTGTTGCCTGCATGATGTCTGCTAACTGCTGCTAGTAGGGGTGTCCATCGGACGGTATTTTGGTATACCGTCCAAAATATTTCGGTATTCGGTATAACGAATGCTTAAAAAAAACTACCATACCGTACCGAATTAAATTTCAGTACCGTACCGAAATACCAAAATTAGTTCGGTAATTATATTCATATTGACAAAAAATAATAAATTGGAAAATTTGCAGATATATAAGCAAATGAAATGTTACTATCCAGTTAGAGCAAGACATCAAACGACATAGTTTAGCTATTCCATGCTTGGTTATATCACAATTTGCAAAAGCTTGGCAAATAATTTGATACATTTACATACGACCTCTTTCATTTTGTCATGTTTATAGGAAAACTACATGTTAGTTAGTGAAACCAAACCATTTCTTTTTGTATTCTTCCTATATACCATTTTTTTCACTCTTGCAACAAAATTCCAGCCATTCTTAGAGTCAATGTATCAATAGGAATATGATCAGACCATCACAAACTGCTCATATTAAGCAATCAAGAATTCAACTGAGACAAAGACAACCATAAGCAGCAGCCAGCTTTTAGCATGACTGGAACACATGCAGATTCTGAACAGTCAGAGTAGCTAGCTAAACAGTGCATTGATAGAGAATCAAACACCAATAATTGCTCTCACACAAAACGTCTGCCTGACTTTGGCTATCAAAGTTGAAAGTAAAATTCTGATACACAAAAAAAGTAGCACTGTCAATCTGTTCATGCTTGCCAATCTCTCATACTTATCTGGATTTATGTAATTCTTAGAGTTTACTAGTTGGGTTTTCTTGAACAACAACCAGTTACTCATGTAAGTTGTTCACTTTTTATCTTCACTGGCAATCATGAAACATTGACAGAACAATGACAGGAAAAACCTATTATGCTTAAGACAAGAAATATAATCAAGAATTGAACTTCCTTCAAGGCCAAAGAATGCCACAATTAGATGATTACACCAAAACACCTAATAAGCGATATTAAACAATTCTGGCACCAATCAAATCTAAGTTATAAAAGGAGAAAATACTTACAGTTAACACATACCAAGCGAACACTTATCATCAAGGGCATTTCACCTTCCGCAGTCCTGAAGCGGGATATGCTGAATTTTGCACCTTGTGTTAGCAAACTCAGATCATAATAAAGTTATGTTTCATCCATCCATGAACAGAAGTATTGTGTTGATATTGGTTTCTTAATTGAAGAGTTACAAATGAGATTAAGAAAACCTGTACGAGGACAAAAAATTGTATCTAATCCATTGAAATGCTCAAGTTACTCAACAAGACAAAGTGAAGGAAACTGCACTTGTTTAATCAATCACATAATGATAAAATTCACAACTCACTAAATGTTGTTAGCACACAAAGGGGGTTTTGTAAGTCTGTCTAATCAAAGAACTAAATCTATAAAATCAAAGAACTAAATGTTGAAGATAAACCAAACACATTAATCACTAACTAATCAAAGAACTAAATCTATAAAATCAGGTTTATGATAATTTGATCTAATCGCACAGTTCGCACAGATATAGCTGATATCTACGCACAAACTCACTGAAGATGATGTGGAGGGGCGCCTGAGTATCGATCGCCGGAGGAGTGGAGGAGAGAGCGAAGGGGGGGACTGGTAGATGAGGTTATGGAGGGTAAAGCGTCGACCAAATTATTAGAAAAATGAAAAGTCAGGAGGAGCACAACACAGTACTGGTATGGTGTCGTTGGGCTCAGTTGTTACGAAACAAGTGATGACGTCAGGAAAAAACATAGGCGAGGGTGAGCGGCGATGGTGAGAGAGAGGCGAGGATGAAAGAGAAAATAGAAATGCAAGAATAAAGCTCTAGGTATTAAGTCAAAATTGAAATTCGGTACGGTAGGTTCGGTATTACCGAATTTACCAAAATCAATACCGTACCGTACCGTACCGAAATACCGAACAGTAAATTCGGTCAGAAAAATACCGTCCGAATTTGCATAATTTCGGTACGGTACCACGGTATTTTCGGTACGGTATTTCGGTGGGCACCCCTAGCTGCTAGGCCACGCTGCTCAAGTCCGTCCAAAATTCATAGAAAGTACATATTTTTTTATATTTCCTTCCCAAAAGCTCTGATCTGTCAAATAGTATGAAAACAAAAGGAGATCAGTAGTAATATGCCCAAAAAGGGCTAGGAAAGGGATGGAAAATTATTACAAAAATGCATCTTATCAATAAACACATATACCAAATTATATTTAATCCAATTACTACGGATAATTGAATATATATAAAATCATATTTTATCTATTTATAACAAATATTTAATTCACTGCAATCTCTATTGTCATATTTTGAATTATTAGTATCCATCCAAGTTTTGAAACTTTATGAGTAGTACATGAAGTCATTTTTCCCTTTTTAACACACTCCCACAATTACACACCATCTTATAGTCTAAAACCAAAAGGGTTACAACTAGGGTTGTCCATCGTAGGGGTGTACACGGATCGGGTCAGTTATAGCTTAAACCCGCCAATAATTAAGCGGGTCGGTTCGGGTCAGTTTTTACTACCATAATCGTGGGTTGGCGGATTGAGCGGGTCGGGTCGGGTCGGTTATAAGCGGCTTGGTGGTTTGGACCAAAAAAATCTCAAAACAATAAGCATACACATTACACATATTCATCATGTACCGGCATCAATCTCAAAGAAGCAAAAATAATGAACAGTCAAACAAATTCATGACAATTTCTTGTCTAATTTCCCTCTCCTTTCTGTAATTAATTTTGCCCACAAATTAGAAATCCAAAAAATACTAACAGAGATAGCCATAACCACAACAACCATCCAAGAAATCCAAACCCATTTGGGTATAACCCCATCACCACCTCCTCTCATAAGAAACACAACCATCTCATAAACAAGCCAATGAGGGACCAAAGACAAAGAGGATGGCCAAGTGGTGGGCGATGAAGAGGACATCGCTAGGGGAGAAGATGAAATTCTCGGGTCGGATCTTGCAGCTCCAATTGCAGAAGACGAGGAAGTTCGTGAGGAGGTAGATGAAGAGGAAGAATGATAAGAATAGAGGAAGAGTAGGGAGATAGTGCAACAAGGGATATTGGGTTTGGGTTTCCATGGTGACGATTTGATTTTTTAGGGGGAAAGAGGTGTGGCAGTGAAAGAAGAAAAGAGAGAAGAAAAGAAAAGGAAGGAAAAAATTATGCTTATATAGTTAGGGTCGGGTCATTGATAAGCGGGTTTCAAAAATTTAACCCGCGACCCGACCCGTCTCTAAATATATGGGTCGGTTATGTATCTGTATATGGGCGGGTTGGGCGGTTTTGTTTTTTTTTGCAGGTTGGGTCGAGTCGGTTAGGCAAGTTGGGCGGGTTGGACCCGACCCGTGTACACCCCTAGTCCATCAGACGGTATTTCAGTATACCGTCCGAAATATTTCGGTATTCGGTATACCGAATGACCAAAAATAAATACCATACCGTACTGAACTAAATTTCGGTATCGTACCAAAATACCAAAATTAGTACCGAAATATCAAAATTAGTTCTTCTGATGTGCCAAGTGATGCGAATCCTCACACATACCTTAGCACATCAAGCGTCTTACCCTTGAAGCGCAAGAGATGGCAACTAAGGAAGCATAAGAGATGGCAAACATACTTTGAGCATATAATTGTGAAGTTTTCATGGGCAGATTATGCTAAGCAAGATTCGAGGATAAATCTTTCCGAAGAGGGAGGGAATGATGCGATCCCAAGATGTATCACGCGACTATATGGACGAAAGCGTCAAGACATGATGGAGCAGATGGAGTCCGATCAGGGATCAGAAAAGCTTGATGGAAACCTCTATGTGCTGTACTTACTGTGTCCAAATTTTAGGACGTTTGGACGAGTGGAGCGTCCAAAAGATCAAGCCAACATTCTCCTTGACAGTAGTCCTACGCAGACAAGGATTCCAAGACGCATCAGGCAACTTTGTCCGAACCTAGCCCACGTTGTACAAGTCCAAATCGTGCTATCGACCATATTTTGGAAACTTCTGGTTGTTAGCTTTCGTTTGGGATAAGTTTCAGCCCATTTGGCTCAGTGGTTTGAAAGTTATAGAAGTTGACATTATGGTGCGCAGTGTATGCGAGACAACATACGACTTGAGGTTTCGGCCCAAACCTTGGCCCGATGATGGAGAACTCGACATGGACTGCTGGAATGTATTTAAATATATTTTTATTTACTTTAATTAGTTAATTAGTTAATTGGTTAATTGATTAATTAGTTAATTAAGTTAATTAAGTTAATTTCCTTAATTAGAACTCCTACTTCTATTCCTATTAGGGTTTGCTTGTAAACTCTTTATAAGGAGCCGTTTAGCTCCATTATTGAGTTGGTTGTTATTTTCATAAAATTGAGACTTTGCTCTTTCAAATTTCTGCCCATTGTTCAAGTGTTGAACCTTGTTTCATCTCAAGTCCGCAATACTCGAGTCGTCAAACAAGTAAAACCGAAATTGCACCCTACTTGTTCGTCTGCGCTAGGTTGATATCCACAAGGGATATAGGCTTAGTGATTCAACAAGGATCCTCCCTTGTTCGGACTTAGGTTGGCTAGTGCTTAGCGATCAGCAGGCTTACGTTGTCTAAGTGAGTTATCTTATTCCGCATCGAAATTCATCTTTGAACAACTATCAGAATTACATGTTATGTATCCTACGCAACTAGGATCGTATCATTTGGTAACGGAGCTTAAGGCGCTCAAAGATTGGTGAGTATCTTTAATTATTTTCAAGTTTCTATTACTAGAATCGGTTTCTTCTTCTACTCCATTCTAAAACCGATTTCCTTGAGTGCTTGGTTCGTTACTTGAATACAATTGGTTATGTTTTCAGTCCAGTTTGTTGTGTTGAAATTAGCTAAATTACTTGCATTTTCTACCAACAAAGAGGTCAAGAAATACAAAAGAAAATCTGTGCAGATTCAGTTGTCAAAATTGAATTTTAATATATAGCTACTCAAGTCCGTTTTGAGTGAAAAAGGATCCATTGGAAAGTTGTGTTTGTTGGGCATTCGAATCAACAAGAATCAGTCGATTTAGAGTCTGGAGTAAAAAGCTGTGATCAAAACACTAAACTGTGTTCATAGTCCCAAAAAAAAGGAGAAAAAGGGAGAAAAGAAAAAAAATTCTATTTTGCAAATACAAAAATATATAGAAGTATTTGCGCTACAAAAGTCAGATTTAGTAAGGAAACGAGTTGAAGTGCAATTGGATTTTAAAATCAGAATTGAAAAATTGGATTTGTTGAGTTCTTTCGAGTCAGTTTGAGCTTTCTTTGATTCCTTGAAATTACCTTCTACTCTACTTGCTATTTTTTTAATTGGTTGTTCTTGCAATTACTCAAATATCAAGTGTCACCATTATTTTCAGTGCTAGTTGTCTTTGAGAGTATTCTTGGAAGCCTTTTTCTTGAACTCTTAAGTCTTACTAACACTTGAACAATTGCAGGGATTTTGAGTGATTTTTGTGAGCTCAATTGGGAGTTTAAACACGAGAGTAAACACGTGAGGAGTGCTAGGTTTAGTACAATTTTTACGTTTGTTTGCTAGTGTTGTGAATTTACAGGAATTACAAAATGTCTTACACGCAATGGTCCGAGAGGCAAGATTGTGAGGATGATGCCTATCTGAGGCAAGGGCAGTATGATAGGCGTGAAAGGAGGAAGATCTCGGTTGGTTTGAGGGCTAAGGCCGAGACATATAACAAAAGTGAGTCAAGGGTAAGACTTTCGCCTTTTGAAGCAGTGTACGGTCTGAATGCTTACTTGGATTGGGAGCGAGATGTACAATCTATTTTTCGCTGCCATGATTATTCGGAAAGGAAGAAAGTAGAGCTAGCAGCAGCTGCGTTTAGTGGAGACGTTACATGTTGGTGGGAACAGACCAATCACAAGCGCACATATCTCATGGGTTTTCTAGTTCAGAATTGGGAAGAGATGAAGCAGATTATGAGACATCATTTTGTCCCTACTCACTTCAGCCGTGAGCTTCTCCAAAAGTTGGAGATCTTGACACAAGGAAATAAGAGTGTTGAAGAGTACTTTAATGGGATGGAGATTGCTTTGGAGAGAGCGCAAGTTAAGGAGACCGAAAAGGAGACGATGGTAAGATTCTTCGAAGGCCTCAACCAAGAGATAACAGATCCACTGTATTACACTGAGTTCTTCTACTTAGAGGATATGTTACAAAAGGCGATCAGTATAGAGAAGCAAAGGAAGAATAGGTCTCTTTATCCTACTATCAGGCCTACTAAGTTAAAGGCGAAAGATGAGGAGCAAAAGTGAGTTGCGAAAGCTTATGCCGAGTCTGAAATCATAAGGGATATTGAGAGAAAAAAGGAGAGAGTTGAGTGAGAAGAAAGAGAGAAATAATGAGGAAAACAACTCCCATGAAAAGAGTGAGCATGGGAAAAGAGATGAAATAAAAAACAGCCCCCATGAAAAGAGTGAGCATGGGAAAAGAGATGAGAGTTTAAAACACTTGCATGAAAATAAAGAGCATGCAAAGAGTGGCATCATTAAAAAAGGAGAGATGTGTGTTTATGCCAAGAGAGAACAAGTGAGGGATGAATTACATGTGCAAAAAATCTGTTTTGGCGCAAGCCACCAAAAACTGAAATTTTGGCCATTGCACTTAGATTTTCCTAACCCTAATCCGATTGTTTTCCCTTCTATTATTATTTCTCCTAATGTGCAGAACAAGAGTTGTTGGCAGAAGAGAAACCTCTTACCTTACCACCAAGAAGAGGGAAAGAACCTTGTGCATCCATGCTGGCTATTTCGGCCAACCCTAACCGAAAGGGTATGGTATGGCTCTCTTCCCTAAGGAGCGATTTGTGTGAGTATATAAACATCATTAATTTTTATGCTTCTGGTTCTAAAATTAATTTAAATGATGATGATTATATTCAAGCACCGAAGGTCAAGTCATATGCCTTTGAAAATTACTCGCGAAAGCGAAAACAGTTTGATATGTTGGCTAGACCAAGAGACATGGATTGTGTTGTCTCTAACACAAATTTAATTGGATTCTCACATGTTTTTACATTAGATAACTATTCTTCCAAGTGTGAATTTCATGAAAATTTTGTGTTTAAGTCGACAGGACTTGGAGGAGCTCTTTTCAGACGCAATCGCTTATATCGGTTGCATGATCTTTTGCGAAATTTTAATGAGCATGATGTGTTTGATGATTATTTGATGAGTTGCTGTGATATAATTAAAATTATTGGTTTAATTTATAGGAATGATATGTCTTCACATGATGTTCCTTTGATTCTTATTGGTAGTATTGATAAAAAGTCACTTAGTGAAAAATCGCTTGAGGTTACACCTAGGGTTAATCTTTATGCTAATGATTCTGATTTTTGTGAAGTCTATAAAGATTATTTATTTGACACAAAATCTATGTTTTGTATGCATAAAGGATATCATAGCAAGCATGAGCGCTTAATTTGGTTGTGTAGTTCGTTATACGATTTGACTGTGTATTGGTCATATGATGCTGGTTTGATACATCAATATAGCGCAACTATTACTAACATATTCTTTAAGGATGTTATGCTTTCACATGTTGTTCCTTGGAGTATTGTTAGTAATCACAGGGAGGAGTCACTTAGCGACTCATGGATGGAATTGTGGAGGAGGTCGAGCACGAAGATGCTAATTGAGACATCTTGTCAACCACAATTCAGAGTTTCATGCAATGTGGATCTATAGGCACTTGAGTCCTCATGGCATGTTTCGGTTTGTAAGTATAAGTTTACATGGAAGCAATGCTTTTAATTTATTTTATTTACTTTCTTTCTTTCGGTACATGCTATTGTTTAGGGATTATTGCTTAAACTCATATATGGTTTCATTCATATAACATTATTCGGTTTAATGTTGTTGCCTTTGAGTATATTATTTATTATAAGTGGTAACAAAGAGATCGAAGTAATGCGGACAACCCATGGACAAGCCAAGCGCTATGGTGCACGCTTGAGTGTCAAGATGACAACTTTGGAAAACTATAGAATGATGAGTGGATCCTTCAAGATAGGAGCTTGGGTTTGGCAGCGCTTACGCCAGAGATGGTCCCTAAACCAAGTTCAAGCAAGAGTAGTCGCTTGGAGCAATAATGTTACTCGACGCATTGACATGTTTAGAGACGTTGCTGCCAAGTTGAATTTACAAGGTTGGTATGGTTCGATTTATGCTTACTTTGACATTACTAACTTAAGGTATTGTGGTGCAGGTCTAGGTACAGATTCGAGGTCGAATATTTTTGAAGGGAGAGGGAATGATGCGAATTCTCACACATACCTTAGCACATCAAGCGTCTTACCCTTGAAGCGCAAGATATGACAACTAAGGAAACACAAGAGATGTCGAGTACGCTTTGAGCATATAATTGTGAAGCTTTCATGGGCAGATTATTCTGAGCAAGATTCGAGGACGAATCTTTCCGAAGAGGGAGGAAATGATACGATCCCAAGATATATCACGCGACTACATGGACAAAAGCATCAAGACATGATGGAGCAGATAGAGTCCGATCAGGGATCAGAAAGGCTTGATGGAAACCTCTATGTGTTGTGCTTATTGTGTCCAAATTTTAGGACATTTGGACAAGTGGAGCGTCCAAAATATCAAGCCAACATTCTCATTGACAATAGTCTTATACAGACAAGGATTCCAAGACGCATCAGGCAACTTCGTCCGAATCTAGCCGGCTCTGTACAAGTCCGAATCATGCGATTGACCATGTTTTGAAAACATCTGGATGTTAGCTTTCGTTTGGGATAGGTTTCCGCCCATTTGGCCCAGTGGTTTGACAATTATAGAAGTCGACATTATGGTGCGCAGTGTATACGCGAGACAACATACGACTTGAGGTTTCAACCCAAACCTTGGCTCGATGACGGAGAACTCGACATGGATTGCTGGAATGTATTTAAATATATTTATATTTACTTTAATTAGTTAATTAGTTAATTGATTAATTAGTTAATTAAGTTAATTTCCTTAATTAGAACTCCTACTTCTATTCCTATTAGGGTTTGCTTGTAAACTCTTTATAAGGAGCCGTTTAGCTCCATTATTGAGTTGGTTGTTGTTTTGATAAAATTGAGACTTTGCTCTTTCAAATTTCTACCCATTGTTCAAGTGCTGAACCTTGTTTCTTCTCAAGTCCACAATACTCGAGTCATCAAACAAGTAAAACTAAATATGCACCCTACTTGTTCGTCTGCCCTAGGTTGATATCCAGAAGGGATATAGGCTTAGTGATTTGACAAGGATCCTCCCTTGTTCGGACTTAGGTTGGTTGGTGCTTAGCGATCAGCAGGCTTACGTTGTCTAAATGAGTTATCTTATTCCGCAACGAAATCCGTCTTTGAACAACGATCAGAATTACGTGCTACGTATCCTACGCAACTAGTATCGTATCACCAATCCCATTAACCAAATCCATCAACCTTCCTTCTTTCCCCCAACTAGGCCGACCCATTAATCAAACCCATCTGCCAAACCAACTTAACCCTACAACAAAAATAACTTCATCTTCTTCCTCCAACTCCCATAGTCGTTGGCCACCAAGCTACAAATCAATTAACCAAAGCCAAAGCCATTTCTACAACAAAAGAGCAACTAACAAAGCAATAAACAACCATGTATCTTAGGGGTGTCAATTCGGGTCGGGACCCAAAATGGTAGACTCGAGCCCCTTCGGGTCGAGACCAGTCCCGATCCCGACAAAAAATGGGACCCAAATCTCGGTCCCGGTCCCGACCCGTCAAATGTTTCCGGGACCGGGACCAGTCCCGAGAAAAAATGGTCTCGGGTTTTCCTTTTTTCAGGGTGAGAGGGCAAGAACCAAGGACAATAATTGGCTGGGTCAATTTGAGATAGATGGCATTACTCTTCCACCAAGGCGGTTCCTAGCATCAATTTGTGCTTTGACATAGATGCAAATAGTATTTTGAATGTATCTGCTATAGACAAGGGTATTGGGTACTAGGTACTGGGTCATGATTACAATCACCAATGAAAAGGGCAGGTTGTCCAAGGAAGAGATTGAAAAGGCAGTCCAAGAAGCTGATGTGTTCAAGTTTGAGGATAAGGAGCATAAGAAGAACATTCAGGCCAAGAATGCACTAGAAGACTATTTCTATGACATGAGGAAATCCTTGCGGAACGAAAGCATTCATTCCAAGTTGATGCCAGCTGATAAGAAGATTGATGATGCTATTGATGAGGCCATGTACTGGTTGGAGGGTAACCATTTTGCTGGATGAGCGGCGTCACGGTGCGGTGGTGCTGGTGGCTGGCTCCGGTGAGGATGGTGATGATGTGCGGCTATGCAAGGGAGAGAGTGAGCGTGGCTGCGTGAGGGGAGGGAAAGAGAGGGTGTGTGCTACTGTGCTGACTGCCTAATTAATTCTTGCCCTAATTCAAGTAAGTTGGACTGGGACCATTTTTAGTCCGGACTGACCAGACGGGCCCCGGTCCCAACCGGTCAGGACCCGAGATAATTCGGGACGGGACCAGTCCCGGTCCCGGACAAATATGGGACCAAAATTTTGGTCCCGGTCCCGAAAAAAAACCCAGGACCAGGACCGGGTCTTCGGGTCTCGGGACTTTTTGACACCCCTAATGTATCTATTTCACAACCATCAAAACAGCAACAATCAAACCATAGAATAATCAAAGAGATGCAAAAGAATAAAACAAAATCGAACCAAACCCATAAGTAGAAACAATGAGTGAGGCGGCGATTGGGCCAAGGTCGAGTGTGGTGATTGGGTTTGAGTGAGGGAGGAGATGGTGTTGTCGACAGATCGGCTTTGAGTGAGGGAGGAGATGGTGAGGGAGGCGGCGATTGGGCGAAGGCCGAGTGTGGCGATTGGGTTTGAGTAAGGGAGGAGATGGTGTTGTCAGCAGATCGGGTTTGAGTGAGGGAGGAGATGGTGAGGGAGGCGGCGATTGGGTCGAGGCTGAGTGTGGCGATTGGGTTTGAGTGAGGGAGGAGATGGTGAGGGAGGCGTCGAATCTAAGAAGAATAAGAAGTAATGAAAATATGAAATTATGTATGTAAAATTAATGAATCGGTATAATAGGTTCGGTAATGCAACCTATCAAAATCAATACCGTACCGTACCAAAATTTATTTCAGTACCGTACTAAAATACCGAACTATAAATTCGGTCAAAAAAATACCGTTCAAATTTGCGTAATTTTAGTACGGTATCATGGTATTTTTGGTACAATATTTCGATGGACACCCTGGTTACAACACAAATGCAAGAGCAGCGTAACAAATCGCAGTTGCAGTGCCAATTCATGTCTGATTAGTGAGTGTTTATGCTATTACAAGCATCTAGAAAATGCAAACAGTAGATCAACATCCGACCTACTTTTATTAATTTATCCAGACCACACCCATTTCGCCAAGTGTCCTCCTCCGTCCAACCAAACCCCCCCCCCCCCCCCCCCCCCCCCCCCCCCCCCCCCCCTCCCTCCCTCCCTCTAATAAGTATACTGTAGAATACGTATTTTAATACACACCTACAATAGAAAAACAAGCGTATAGTACTAGATAACAACAGATTAGGCCAGTTTAGGTCACCTTTCCCTTCCCTCCACCTTCATTTATTAACCCCCGCAATTAATTCACAAGTCACAACCCTTATCTCCATCACCTCTTCCTATATATTCAAATTAAAAACCACGTCTCAATCCCAATACCTCTCATAATTTCCCTTCCCCTTCACGCCCCCTAAATACCGCCGTTAACTGTAACGTCCCGTATTGTGGCGGACGACATATCTCAAAATCGAGATACGCCGTCATTTTACAGATCTCACACCTTTTTCATGGAGCTCAACTGTCTCCCCACTTCCCGCGCGTCTCCGACTCTCGGCCATTTATTAAAGAAGCGTGGGCGATGCTGGCAGAGAAGCGGTTGGAGACGGAAGCGAAACTCCCACTCACCGTGTCCTTGAACTCGGCGGCGATGAGAATTTACCAAGATCCATCCCCTTCGTTCTCTCCTTCAACAATCTCACTTACAGCGTCAAAGTCCGCCACAAAATGGTGGCTCCTTGGAACCGCCTCCGTCACCAGAGACTCGCCGACGCCGCCGCGCCGGACTCTTCACATCCCGGCGACAGCCTGTTCACCACTACCAAAACGCTCCTCAACGACATCTCCGGCTCCGCCCGAGACGTCGAGATTATGGCGGTGCTCGGCGCTAGCGGGTCCGGGAAATCAACTCTGATCGACGCGCTGGCGAACCGAATCGCGAAAGGAGCGCTGAAAGGGACTAGGACGCTAAACGGCGAAGTGTTGGAGTCTCGGATGTTGAAGGTGATTTCAGCTTACGTGATGCAGGATGATCTTTTGTTCCCGATGCTTATGGTTGAAGAAACGCTCATGTTTTCTGCCGAGTTTCGCTTGCCGAAAAGTTTGTCAAAGTCGAAGAAGATAGCAAGAGTCAGCGCTCTTATCGAGCAGCTTGGACTCAAAAACGCCGCAAAGACGGTTATTGGTGACGAAGGTCACAGAGGAGTATCCGGAGGTGAACGACGTCGTGTCTCCATTGGAATAGATATAATCCACGATCGTATTATTTTATTCCTGGACGAACCGACATCCGGTTTGGACTCCACCAGCGCGTATATGGTTGTCAAAGTTCTGCAAAGGATAGCTCAAAGTGGCAGCATCGTGATTATGTCAGTCCACCAGCCGAGTTATCGAATCCTTGGCCTGTTGGATCGCTTGATCTTCTTGTCACGCGGACAAACCGTCTACAGTGGGTCCCCACAGAACTTGCCGTTATACTTCGCAGATTTCGGGCATCCGATACCGGAGAACGAGAACCGTACGGAATTCGCGTTGGATCTTATCCGTGAACTCGAAGGTTCTCCGGGTGGAACCAAGAGTCTAGTGGAGTTCAGCAAGAAGTGGTTGAACATGAAGCATAGCAGGAAGTTTGAACAGCAGCGAGACGGTTACGAGCTGTCGTTGAAAGAAGCGATAAGCGCAAGCATTTCTAGAGGTAAATTGGTGTCAGGCGCTACAGGTAACAATCCTGTAAGTGGTTCTAGCTCCATGGTCCATACATTTGCCAATCCGATATGGAAAGAAATGGTTGTCTTGTCTAAAAGATCAATGATGAATTCACGAAGAATGCCTGAATTGTTCGGGATGCGATTCGCCACCGTTTTGGTGACCGGATTTATTCTAGCAACCATGTTTTGGCAGCTCGATAATTCACCTAAAGGAGGGCAGGAGAGGTTAGGATTCTTCGCATTCGCAATGTCAACTATGTTCTATACTTGTGCGGATGCTCTCCCTGTTTTCCTCCAAGAAAGGTACATTTTCATGAGGGAAACAGCCTACAACGCTTACCGGAGATCATCCTATGTGCTATCCCATGCTCTGGTTGCGCTACCACCGCTGGTTATCCTATCGTTGGCGTTTGCTGCGACCACGTTTTGGGCAGTGGGCCTAGACGGTGGGTTTTATGGATTCTTGTTCTACTTGTTGATAGTCTTCGCATCATTTTGGGCCGGAAGTTCTTTCGTTACGTTTCTATCTGGTGTGGTTCCTCACGTGATGCTTGGTTACACAATTGTGGTTGCGATCTTGGCCTACTTCTTGCTGTTCAGCGGGTTCTTCATAAACCGTGATAGAATCCCACCGTATTGGATCTGGTTTCACTACATATCGCTCGTCAAATACCCATACGAAGCTGTCCTGCAGAATGAGTTTCAAAATCCAAGCAAATGTTTCGTGCGCGGAGTTCAGATATTTGACAGCACTCCACTTGGTTCAGTGCCCGCACCCATGAAGATCAAGCTGTTGGAATCCATGAGCAATACATTGGGAATGAAGATCACAAGCGCGACTTGCTTGACTACCGGATCGGACATTTTGATGCAACAAGGGATTAACGATTTGAGCAAGTGGAATTGCTTGTGGGTAACAGTAGCTGGGGGCTTCTATTTTAGGACCATGTTTTACTTCTCCTTGTTGCTTGGGAGCAAGAACAAGAGAAGCTAAAATTCCCATTAATTAATTAAGATGGGTAGTGGGTTGGCTGTTTGGAAGGTTAGGAATTGGCGGGAGAGTTTATGGTGTGTGCTCATTACTTTCTAATTAATTTTTTAGTTTTTTTCGTTTCCATAGGTTGAGTTGGTGTAAAGTTGTAAACTGTTGGATATGCCGTGTAGTAATCAAATCTCTTACCATCCACAACAGCGGGTGTTAAATTTAGGGTGTTATTAACACCCAACCAAATTATCAAAATAACACCCACTTCTCACAGCACGGTATTTTTCAGGTGTTATTTACTTTCTCTCCCTTCCACATCATTTAATCATATACCCCACCATATTTTTCATTTTTTTTTCTTATTAAATTTATAATTACTATAATAATTACTTTTTATAATATACTCCCTCCGTACATTTTTAATGGACGCGAGGGAGTGAATCACGGTATTTTAGGGGAGTGACAGAGGCGTCAGCACGGTCGGCCACGTGTCAGCACGTCATTGGCTGCTTCTGCCTTTTCCCTCTCTCTTCTTTCTCTCTTTCTTTTTTTTCTTTCTTTCTCCTTCTGATCGAAAAATACTCCCTCTGTAAGCGTTTTCTGTTCTCACCTCCGCCACATAAAGGAGCGCAAGGACGAGACGAGCAAAACCCAGGTGGAACGGTACCAATCGGAGTCTGGACGCACCGCCAAAAGCGGCCGAAGCCGTCGCGCGCTCGGCCACGCGCCGCCACGCGCCGGCGCGTCCGGCCTCCGATCGGTCCGCCGCCACCTGCGTTTTGTTCGTCTCGTCATTTCCGTCACGAATCTATGGTCACCTTCGTGATATTGTCGTCCGAACATGTTTTATTGTCCATTTAAAATTGGAGGAGGAAAGATGAAGGACTGAAATGGCAGCAGCTTTTTCTGACACTGTCGTGTTCAGGTCTGCTGCCAAATGTCAAATTTCATCCTTCAATGTTTTCGTTTTCCTTTTTTGCCCTGTATGACGCGTAGCTCAGCATGAAAACGACGGGTCGTTTGAGGGCATTTTTGTCAGAATAATAACAAAGTGGACTGAAATGACAAACGCGTCAGTTAAAAATGGACAAGGTTTTTAGGCTAAAACGTCCAATAATAATGGACAGAGGGAGTAATAAATAATAAATAATATTTTTTTAATATAAATTAATTAAATTTCATAATTTCTTTTCAGATTTCAAAAAATTTATACTTTTTTAATACAATAAATAATATAATATTTTTTAAGAGTAACATACGATATTATTTATCACTCAATAAATCAAACATATATAGATTATTGCAAACGAATAAGAAAATACACACAAAATAACCTGGTAAACTTGAGAAACACACAAAGGTAGTGGGGGTGGAGACGTTCTTATTTCTTCAGAATCTCGAGTGTTGTGTTTAAATCAGAAGGTAGTGGGGTGGGGACGTTCTTATCTCTTCAGAATCTCGAAGTGTTGTGTTTAAATCAGAAGATAGTAGGGGTGGGGACGTTCTTATCTCTTCAGAATCTCGAGAATAAAACACACAATTTGAAAATAAACTCTTTTATTCAAACGAAATTATTGAAATGAACATACACTTTCACAACCCACAAATTATTCAAAATAACACACAATTCGAAAATAAAACACACAATTCGAAAATAAAACACACAATTTGAAAGTAAAACATACAATAACAAACTAGTTCTCAAACAACTCCTTCAGTAGCATCTTATACATATTTTCATCTACAGCATCACGATCTTCTTTGGTCTTCAAGGATAAGAACATCTCCATCTTCCTAACACGTGCATACTCCAACATAGCTGATGTAGTACTAACCCTGGATTGTTCAAGGTTTTCACGAGCATGGGCTAAATTAGATAACTCCTCCTCAATAGCAACCTTTGATTTTCTAGAAGTCGATGATTTGCTCGATGAAGCTCTAGCTTTCTTCTTTGTTGCATCCCTACCTTCTGGACGTACAATGGAAGGAGCTGAGGAATCAACGTCATCGCCACCACTTTTTTCTCTTCGATCCGCTACTTGTAGATTCATTTGCTCCTGGCATATATCTGGGTTGGTCGCGAACCAACTTCCACTCTTCCAGCAAGGAAAACCTATTACCTTCGCACTCTTGATACAACTCTAGACCCTTGGCTATGTAGTCATCATCGGACCAACCACTACACCTCACTCTACATGCTCTACTGTAATAACCAATAAAACTACATATTTTTTTATTGATCGTACGAAAATGACTTTTGCACTGTATTCCTGACCTCTGTTTTCCACCTTGGAAGTTTTCATTCACATAGTCTGCAATTTTTCCCCAGAAAGTATCACCCTTTTGATTCGTCCCCAATTCACTATCATTACTAACGTGGAAATAACCAGTTAAGAAAGATTTGTTCTCTTCCGTGCTCTAAGTGTCGTAACCTGGTCTCTTGGCTGATTGTTGGGTTGGAGCAAGAAAACTAAGAGGGGTATCCCCATCAACATTTCCCATAGATATTTGTGTGGAAAATTCTGGGAAATCACTTGATCGACTACTGAAATGGGGTGTGTTTGACTCATTAGTTTGTTCACTGTTTGGATAGCGCACAGGAGCGGGAACATAGCTGTTTCTAGGAACAGGTTGATAGCCATAAGGCATATAAGGATGATTATACGGGTATTGCATGCTAAAATTTGGGGTCATCATATACTGCAATCCAAAATTAGGCTGCATCCTCGTATTTTGAGGATTTTCTAGGCATTGAATGTTTGGGTTCGGAGGTCGCATATTTGGATTTTGAGCTTGGTTAGGGAAGTTGTAATTTGGAAAAAAATTATAATTTTGTGAAGGATCTATGAAAGAGCTTGAAGATTGTAAAAGACTCAGATTTTTTTGGTGTCCAAATGATACAAACACAAGCTCTATTTATAGATCTCAAAAAACAAAAATAATGGTATATTTTTTTAAATTATTTTGAGTAATTATTATGAAAAAAAACATTTAAAAAAGAAGAAAATGAAAAAAAAAGTGTAAAAAACTCTGATTTTTTTTAGTGTCCAAATAATACAAACCTAGTCTCAATTTATAGATCTCAAAAAATTAAAAATAATGGTATATTTTTTATAAAATTATTTTCAGTATTTATTATAAAAAAATCCATTTAAAAATGAGGGGGGGGGAAGAATGGCGTGCTGCCATTGGTCCAGGGTGTTATTTTTTTTCTTTTTTAAAAAAAAACTAACAGTGGGAGTCCCACTGTCATTTTAGTCCCACTGTCAGTTTAATCCGGTAACAAATTTTGGTACCCGGACTATCCTACTCAGCATTTGATCCTCCTTTGCTCCCCTGCTGCTGATGGTGTAAGGTATACAAGATATATTGTTGTTTGTCATCATTCTTCCCCTTTTTCATGATAAATCTTTTTTAAATTCTCACATCCTTTTTATATATTCGTATCAAGCTAATAAGTAAAATATTACCAATAAATATATTTTTTTACAACACAATCTATGTGGAGTTACTATTTTGTAGTAACTCGTATATTGGGTTGGGTTTGCATAATTTAGATGTTGTGAATAGAATAGAATGAACGATTCATCAATTGATGTTGAAAAATGATGTGGATACTGATCACCTAAATGGGTAAGGCATGCAAGTATAAAAATATGTGGATACTGATCACCTAAATGGGTAAGGCATGCAAGTATAAAAATAATGTGCCCCATTGAAAGCCATTTTTCAAGGTTGGTGGCCTAATTTATTGTTCTCACAATCCGCATAATAACAACCATGAGAAAATAAAATTCAATTAATTCTCCTCAACATAATAAAGCGCGGTGATGGTTGGTGCTTGTCCTTTCAACTTTATGTGTACAATTGTATTTTTCATGTCATTGTAAAATCTATTGTTACTTCATTACTACGTGATTGAATAATGTAAAATTAAACATGACATGAGATTCAATAGCCAGAGGGGGAGGGAGAGCAGCATTAGAGTAGGACTGTGCTTGAAGCCTAGACCAATCAGACTAACCATCTCACTGTTTAGTATTAATTCTTGCGGTTGGGTGCAATTAATGAGCACGTCGCGCCCACATTCTTTTCAACAACAAAAAGGAAAGTGCAACTACCACATTGTTGGCAGTACTTACAAAGCTGGAAAGTTTTCACGAGATGGGGATAGCTAAATTCGAGATACAGGTAAAAAGAAACAGCAACAGAAACAGAAACCCCAATCCATCCGGAGATCTGATTTTGCATTAATGTTGAATGCCAGCTGCTAACTGCCAGAAATAGAGGGGCGGCGTTCAATTTCAATTGGGTCGGCGGGTATTGAGGAGGCAGCTCTTTTAATTTTGCGATGAAGATAGAAAGATAAATTGACTACAACTACTATTTCAGTTATTTTTTTTTTTTTGAAGGGAAGAGATAAATTCATTAATTTGAATCTGCAATTACAAAAGGCGCAATCGCCTCGGGGCATTCCCCTATCCATACATTTCCTGAACAGGAAATCAAAGCCAATTGGCTTTATTCATGAGCGGGTGCATTTGTGGACCTTATTGTGTGCGTGAAGGAGCAGCTGCGGAAAGTGGATGATAGTCGAGCCACGTCCTCCAGTACCAAGCCCGTATAGTTGGATGGGACCTCTCCGTTAGTCAGGGCCAAGATGTTCTGGAGGCAATCCGATTCAAAAATGACATTTTCACACCTCCATAACCTAGCCTGCGTAACCGCATCTCTAAGCGCTAGTGCCTCCCCAGTAGGCGCATCATTCTTATGAGGGAGAAAGATAGCACCTGAGAAGATCGGCCCACCCCTATCGTCGCGTGCTATGAATCCCAAACCAGTTCCCGAACTCCCGGTGGCTGCATCTGTGTTGATCTTTACCACCCCTGGAGGGGGAGGCCGCCACTTCGGAGTTGTGGGATGGCAGGTAGGATGAGAAGATTTCTGTGGAGAACGCCAAGCCTCCTTGAAGTCTGTCAACAACTTCCCTCCCCTAATGATTACCTCCTGGGCTGATTCGTCACGGAGCTTGAAGATCTTGTTATTCCTTGAAGTCCACAGCGACCAGAGGCACGAGATTAATTTTTCGAGGTTGGGCTCCCCCAGAGACGCCCTGGTAGCTGCTAGCCACTCTACCCAGTTACTTCCTTGAAGGCTCGGCACTCTATCCCAAAAGTCAAATTTCTCCCATACTCCGGTCGCGAAAGGACAAGACAATAGCAGATGTGAAGTCGACTCAACCTCCTGGTTACAACAAGGGCACATTGGGTCCACCGTTATTCCTCTCCTCCCCAGGTTTTCTCTTGTCGGGAGGGAACCATTACCCAGCCTCCACATGAAGTTTTTAAACTTTGGAGGGATAGTCAAGCCCCAAAGATGTTTCCACCACCCTCTAGTCGAAACCTGATCATCCTGAATAACAGTCGAAGTGAGGCTATGGTACCCACTACGGACAGAATACCTCCCATTTGTGGTTCCCCTCCACACAAGAGTATCATTCGCCTCATCCCGACTGAGCGGTAGGCTTAATATTTCCGATACTTCTTGGGGTAGAAAGAGATGATCCACTAGGTCAGTATTCCAACGCCGTCGATCTCTGTCAATTAGCTCAGCCACCGTCGCCTCCTCGTCCAGTACTGACACCGGCGATGTGATCATTCCGTTAGGAATCGATGGGAGCCACGGAACCTTCCAAATCCTTATCCGCTCCCCATTCCCCACTCGCCAGAAGCTACCCTTCCGAAGGATCTCTCTCCCAGCCATTATACTCCGCCAAACAAAACTAGGGCGATATCCCACCCCCGCTTCTAGGAAGTCTGAGTTGGGGTAATATCTAGCTTTCCAGATTTGGGAGATCAAAGAGTTCGGGGATTTATGTAAGCGCCAGCCTTGCTTTGCAAGCAGTGCCAGGTTGAATTCCCGAACTTTCCTAAAACCCAGGCCACCCACCTCCTTAGATCTACATAACTTTTCCCAAGAAACCCAGTGCATCTTGCGTTCATCCTCGTTTCCCCCCCACCAAAACCTCCTAGTCGCTCTCTCTATCTCGTCAGATATGGAGATTGGGATTTCGAAGCAACTCATCATATATGTTGGGATGGATTGGATGACCGATTTAATCAGAACTTCCCTCCCTGCCTGGGAAAGTTTCTTTTCTTTCCACCCTCCAAGCCTTTTGCATACCCTATCGCGGATCGAGGTGAACATACCCTTCTTAGCTCTGCCAAAGGAGACTGGAAGCCCTAAGTACTTCTCATGGGAGTCAGTTCCTCTCATTCCTAGTTGCCCTGTAATTCGCGTCCTCCCGTCTTGGCCTACATTTCTGCTGAAGCGTACCTCCGATTTATCCAAATTAACCTTCTGACCAGATGCCTCCTCATATTCATTTAGAATCGAACTAATAACCCCTGCCTCCTCGACATTTGCCCTCGCGAAAATGAGGCTATCGTCCGCATAGAACAAGTGGCTGACCTCTGGACTCCCACGACAGATCCTGTAACCATGTATCCTATTGGACGAAGTTGCAGCTTGTAGCATTGCCGAGAGGCCCTCTGCACAAAGAAGGAACAGATAAGGAGACAAAGGGTCCCCCTGACGAAGGAACAGATAAGGATAAGTTGTAGTTTGAGGTGCATTCAAAATTTGGGTTAATGAGATTTTTGGTACTTGTACTCATTTTAGTGTATTGATTTGACACTTGTACTTATTTTCAGTTTTAAATGACACTCGCACTTGAATGATCGTTCTCATTTGGTTCTTCATACTGACGTCGTCCAACGCATTTCGTTAAGTGGCCGACGTGACATAACACGTCAGTACAAATAAACGGGCATTTGGTCCAACAAAATCAACAACAACACTCGTTCCTCTCCAACGACTTGCCTTGCCGTTTCCGTCTCTGCCACACCCCCAACGACGACCAAGACCCGCCGTTTGCCACCAACCCCCGCCGTTTCTCCTCCATCGTTTGCCCCTTATCCACCTCGGCAAGTCGTTTTGGCGGATTGGAGTAGATGGGTCAAGCGAATACATAAAGAAGAAGAAGACGATCTGGGTCGAGTAGTGGGGTTTTGGGTTTTGGTGGTGTTCTAGGTCGGATTTGGGTCGGAGATGAGCAGCTGATACGATCCTTGTTTGTAAAGGAGACATAGCACCAATGTTGATCTTTGTTCAAGACGGGATTTCCCTGCGGAATAGATAACTTTCTTAAGCAATTAAGCCTGTTGATCGCTAAGCACCAACCAACCTAATTCGAGTAAGGAAGGATCTTAATCGACTCGCTAAGCCTATATTCCTTGTGAATATCAACCTAGAGCAGACAATTAATGGAAGTAATTTCAAGTTTTACTTGGAACGACTCAAGCTTACAAGACTCAAGAAGAACAAGGTTCATTCGTTGTTGAACGCAAAAGGGGCAGAGAATATAAGAAAATATCTTTATAAATAATCAGCCAAGTTTCTAAGGAGGCCAAGCGGCTCCTTATATAAGGTTACAAGGAAACCCTAATCAAAAAATAGGAGTTCTAAATAAGGTAAATAACTTAATAACTTAATAAATTAAATTGTCTAATTAATTAATTAAGGAAACAACTAAAAAGGCAAGTCTTTGTCTTCAAATCAAGCAAGGAAAAATGCCAGCTCCCTTTAGGACCAGCCGCCGCTTCTCGGACCAGAAACCCTAGCGCACGCAAGGAATCCTCGCGCCGCTAGGACTCGCACCCCAAACTAGGGTTAGACATATCTCCTAAACGCCTCGAGCGTTCTTGCTGATTTTTGGACACACTCCTTAATGTAATGTAGTATTTGTCGAACTTAAAGGATGGACAGTAGCGCTCCATCTACGCGGCCGTTTGGTTCCTTCAAGGATCACCGTCGAACGCCGTGATGACCAAGAGATTGAGCTCCCATTTCTGCTTCTCTCGTAACGCTCCTTCCTCTACTGTCCTCTCACACTTCAGCTCCTTGTGTATGAGGGATGATAAACTATCTTGAAGCTTTTTAGACTTGGAACGAGTCATCGGTCTAGTCGGTGGCAAAGGTAGTGCTTGGATGCGAGGATTCGCATCATCCCCTCCCCCTTCAAAAGGATTCGACCTCGAATCCGAATCAGCTGCTTCAAGGTAATCATCACCTACATCAAACAATGTCAAGTCAGTAACGTTGAAAGTAGAACTAATGGTACCATACTCACCAGGCAATTCTAGTTTATATGCGTTGTTGTTGATCTTCTCAACAATCTGAAATGGACCATCTCTTCGTTGGGACAACTTGCCACTGCGTTGGGCAGGAAAACGTTCCTTTCTCATGTGTAACCACACCCAATCCCCAACGTTGAAAGACACAAGTTTCCTTCCGTCGTTTCGCTTAAACGCTACTTTGGTATTCATGCGCTTAATGTGTGTCTTGACTTTGACATGGAGTTGCTTCACAAATGCAACCTTCTGTTCACCATCTAAACTAACAGCATCACTCACAGGTAAGGGAGTTAAATCCACCACAGTTCTAGGATTAAACCCATAAATAATTTCAAAAGGAGAGTAATGAGTAGTAGAATGGACAACACGGTTATAAGCAAATTCAATGAATGCCATATGATTAACCCAAGTTGAATTATGTTTTTTAACCAAGACTCGCAACAACTGACCAAGGGTACGATTGACAACCTCAGTCTGGCCATCAGTTTGTGGGTGATAAGAGGTGGAATACAACAATTTAGTACCTAAATTTCTCCAAACAACACGCCAAAAATGGTTGAGGAACTTGGTATCCCTATCACTCACAATAGTCAATGGTATCCCATGTAAACGAACTACTTCTTGGAAAAATAACTCAGCAATCTGAGTAGCATCATTAGTAGTTGAGCAAGGGATAAAATGAGCCATTTTAGAAAATCTGTCCACGACAACGAAGACACTATCTTTACAATGTTTAGACTTAGGTAGTCCAACAACAAAATCCATGGATAAATCAGTCCAAGGATGAGAAGGCGCAGGCAATGGCAAAAATTCGCCATGATTAACACATTTAGATTTAGCTCTGCGACATACAAGACATCTAGCAATAATGCGCACGACATCACGTTTCATATGGGGCCAATAAAAATGATCATGCAACACATCTAAAGTCTTAGTCACACCAAAGTGACCCATCAATCCGCCACCATGTGACTCAAGTATAAGTAATTCACGCAAAGAGCAATGCGGAATACACAATTGTTTACCCTTAAACAAATAACCCTCGTGCTTATAAAATTTAGAACCAGCAATTGACACACCATGATTAAAGATATCACCAAAATCAGAATCAAGTGAATATAATTGAATAATGTGTGAAAAGCCCAATAACTTAGCACTCAGAGAAGTGATTAAGGCGTACCTCCTTGAAAGAGCATCAGCAACAACATTTTCCTTACCTTGTTTGTATTGAATGTGGTACGGAAAAGACTCAATGAACTCCATCCATGTGGCATGGCGTCTGTTGAGTTTACCTTGCCCTTTAAGGTACTTCAAATTGAGATGATCTGTATGGACAATGAATTCCCGCGGCATCAAGTAATGCTGCCACACTTCTAGGGCGCGTACGAGTGTGTAGAACTCCTTGTCATATGTTGGGTATCTCAGTTGAGCATCCTTTAGTTTCTCACTGAAAAAAGCAATTGGACGCTTCTCTTGCATAAGAACAGCTCCAATTCCAACCCCACTAGCATCGCATTCCACTTCAAAAGCTTTGCTAAAATCAGGAAGAACGCTCGAGGCATTTAGGAGATATGTCTAACCCTAGTTTGGGGTGCGAGAGGGTGCGAGTCCTAACGACGCGAGGATTCCTTGCGCGCGCGCTAGGGTTTCTGGTCCGAGAAGCGGCGGCTGGTCCTAAAGGGAGCTGGCATTTTTCCTTGCTTGATTTGAAGACAAAGACTTACCTTTTTAGTTGTTTCCTTAATTAATTAATTAGACAATTTAATTAATTAAGTTATTAAGTTATTTACCTTATTTAGAACTCCTATTTTCTGATTAGGGTTTCCTTGTAACCTTATATAAGGAGCCGCTTGGCCTCCTTAGAAACTTGAAGGCATTGTTTTATCCTCTCTATGCCGCGGATTGGAGGCAATCCCGATGGCATCTCTTCGGGTAGAACATCCTCAAATTCCTGCAAAAGAGATGTAATACTAGGAGGAAGTGAAGAATTTGGGTCAGTGTTAGAAGAATTCAAACAAAAAGAACGAAAACGGAGGAGAAAAAGAGGTCGGCTTGTGCCAAAACTATTTTTCTGAAAATTCAGTGCTCTCCTCACTTCGCTTCCTTTGGCATAGACACTCAATTTCTTTTTATTTGCCTCTCCTTTTATCCTCTCAATGCCACTCTCTGTACGCTTACTCTTTTCGTATGATTGTTGACTCTCACCCTCAGCATGCTTTTTATTTTCATGCGAATGTTCAACTACCTCTCTCTCGGCATGCTCAATATTTTCATGCAAGTGTTTAGGGCTGACACTCTCATATGCACTCACTATATTTTTGACACTCAGGCTTTCTTTTTCACTCTCAAGCGAATGTGCAAGGTCATATTCTGCTTGTGACTTCGCAAGCCATTGTTGATCAATGCAAACTTCAGCTGGTGTCAATGGCGCCAAGGTATACTTCTTGCCATCTTTCACTAACTTGTAGTGATTAGTTTTCCCCTCATGATTCGCTTCTCTGTCAAATTTCCAAGGTCTGCCAAGAAGAATATGGCTCGCTTGCATAGGAACAACATCACATAGTATTTCATCATGATACTTGCCAATTGCAAAATTAACAAGTACTTGTTTAGTTACCTTAATCCCATCACCGTCAGTCATCCAATGAAGGCGATAAGGCTTCGGATGGCTCATAGTTGGTAAACCTAACTTGTCAACCATTAACCAGCTAGCATAGTTTGTGCAACTTCCGTTGTCAATGATAATAGAACATCCTCTCTTGTTAATCACACCGCGAGTGTGAAGCAAGTTCTCCCGTTGTTCCTCATCACAAACCTCATCCTCCGCTTGTGCACTCAAAGTCCGGCGAACTACAAGTATTTGATGACTCTCGGCCGGTTGTGGCGTGTCATCCGAATCATGTTCTCCCTCCTCAATGATATCAGACTCATCTAGATCATCATCGGACTCCTCATTACCATTGGTTCTCAAGATGAACACCCTGTGATTAGGACAGTCAGCTTTCTTGTGCCCTCTACCGTTGCATCTGAAACAAACAATAGAAGATGTGGCTGGTCTATCCGTTGGTGGAGTGTATGGTTTGTTGGAGTTCCATCTAGAAGTAGAACTAGCGCCTCCTTTAGAACCAGAACTGACCGGTAATGGTTTAGGCGCTTCAGTCTTGTCCCACGGTTTCTTCCAAGGTGAAGGTGTCACACTCGATTGATATTTTGCACTAGTTGTGTATGAACCCTTAACCTTCTTCTGTTTCTCAATCTTGAGAGCTAGATGTAGCATCTCCTCTAGAGTTGAATATTGTGTCAACTCTAAAGAATTTGCTATCTCTCGATTCAAACCACTGGAGAAACGTGCCATAGTCGTTTCTTCTGCTTCTTCAATCCGAGATTGAGATAAGGCTATCTCCATCTTATTGTAATAGGCGTTCAGACCTTTACTTCCTTGTGATAGAGATTGTAATCTTTGGTAAAGCTCCCGGCTGAAATGACTAGGAACAAACCGTTGTTTCATTACTCTTTTCATCTCATCCCAAGTCTGAATCCGAGTACCATAGACAACCCAAATCTGTCGAGTAACCTTTTCCCACCAATGACTTGCATAGCCACTGAATTCCACGGCTGCTAACTTCACCTTCTTGTCCTCAGAATAAGTGTGACACAAGAAGATGGAGTCAACTTTCCTTTCCCAAGTCAGGTATGCATCCGGATCCTCTAATCCGTCAAACGGAGGAATTTTCATCTTGATACTACCGAGATTAGAGTCCAATCGAAACTCATCACGAGGTGGTCTATCCCTTTGAGGCTGACCGCCATGTCTATCCCGTTGAGGTCATTCTCCATCACGACAGTGTATAAATCCTTCACCTCCATCCGGTTCATTGTGGTGATGTTCCGGTGGTGGTGGAGGAGCATTTCAAACAGTCGCACATCTACGGATTACGGGTCCAACTGCGCGCCCCGCGCCTACAGCTGGAGGAACGACTGGTTGTCTCCTAGCCTCTACTTCCTCATTTGAAATATCCGTGAGATGACCATCATGATCATCACGTGGTGCCGCTCGCGCTTCTGGCCGTTGATCAATGGCGGCAAGAGCACCAATTCTTGCTGCTTCTAGGTTGGCGTTCAATTGAGCGGCCAAGTGTCTCTCTTCCATGAGCCTAAGCCACTCGGATAAGGTCGTGATCATGGCCGCTAGATCAGCTGGTTGTTCGTCGCTTTCCATCTAATAGTTTCTGGAAAAAAAAATTCACAACAGAGAAAAGAACGTAAAATTGCACTAATCCTAGCACTCCCTTACGTGTTTACTCTCGTGTTTAATCTCTCTATTAGTCTCACAAAAAAAAAATTATCACTCAAATAAAGCAATTAAATCTTACAACCCTGCAATGTTAGTAAGACTCAAGGGTTTAGAAGAATGCTTCCAAGAAGACTCTCAATGACAACTAGCGACAAAAACAAGTGTTGATATTGGTTGATTAGGTAGTTGCAAGAACAATCAACTAACTAATCAACCAATGGAGTAGAAAACAATTTGAATACGAATCAAAGAAAGCTCAAGTGACTCAATGAACAACTCAATCAATATGCAATTAGGCAATGAAGAATGTAGATGTATTGTATGCGTTCACTTGATGTTTCTTTGCCGAATTTGAGCACAGATTTTACTTATTTTGAAAACGCAAATACTTTTTTTTTTTTTTTTTTGTATTTGCAAAGCCGAAAATTCTTTCTTTTCTTTTCGCTTTGCTTCTTATCTTTTCTGTTTTTTTTATAAATATATAATGCAATAGAATTCGATTGTATATGTGACTCTTTTTTACAGCAATTTGTAATCAATTGGTACGCAACAATTTAATCAATGAAACACAGCAGCCAAAGCTGAAACACTAACAATTAAATGCAGTAATCAATGATTCAAAATGACACAACAATCACGTAATCGAACACAAGCACTCAAAGAAATCGGTTTCAGATTAGGAGTAGAAGAACAACCGATTTCAACAATGAAGACAGAAAAAATTCAGAACCGATACCTTACCAATCATGAACACCTTTAAGCTCCGCTACCAGCTGATACGATCCTTGTTTGTAAAGGAGACGTAGCACCAATGTTGATCTTTGTTCAAGACGGGATTTCCCTGCGGAATAGATAACTTTCTTAAGCAATTAAGCCTGTTGATCGCTAAGCACCAACCAACCTAATTCGAGTAAGGAAGGATCTTAATCGACTCGCTAAGCCTATATTCCTTGTAAATATCAACCTAGAGCAGAAAATTAATGGAAGTAATTTCGGGTTTTACTTGGAACGACTCAAGCTTACAAGACTCAAGAAGAACAAGGTTCATTTATTGTTGAACGCAAAAGGGGTAGAGAATATAAGAAAATATCTTTATAAATAATCAGCCAAGTTTCTAAGGAGGCCAAGCGGCTCCTTATATAAGGTTACAAGGAAACCCTAATCAGAAAATAGGAGTTCTAAATAAGGTAAATAACTTAATAACTTAATTAATTAAATTGTCTAATTAATTAATTAAGGAAACAACTAAAAAGGCAAGTCTTTGTCTTCAAATCAAGCAAGGAAAAATGCCACCTCCCTTTAGGACCAGCCGCCACTTCTCGGACCAGAAACCCTAGCGCGCACGCAAGGAATCCTCGCGCCGCTAGGACTCGCACCCTCTCGCACCCCAAACTAGGGTTAGACATATCTCCTAAACGCCTCAAGTGTTCTTGCTGATTTTTGGACACACACTCCTTAATGTAATGTAGTACTTGTCGAACTTAAAGGATGGATAGTAGCGCTCCATCTACGCGGCCATTTGGTTCTTTCAAGGATCACCGTCGAACGCCGTGATGACCAAGAGATTGAGCTCCCGTTTCTGCTTCTCTCGTAACGCTCCTTCCTCTACTGTCCTCTCACACTTCAGCTCCTTGTGTATGAGGGATGATAGACTATGTTGAAGCTTTTTAGACTTGGAACGAGTCATCGGTCCAGTCGGTGGCAAAGGTAGTGCTTGGATGCGAGGATTCGCATCATTTGGTGTCGGATCTGTGGTTTTAAAGGGTGGTTGTTGGAGTTATGTAGGTGGCCGACAGCGGTGAAGGTGGCTAGAGGAAGAATATGAAGTCTGATCGAGAGGAAGATGAGCAGAAATGACTTACCATTTTGGAAGAAAGTTGCAGTGAAGATCCGGTCACAGTGAAGATCCCAGATATGAGATGAAGATTCCAGATCCGGTTGCCACGGAACCATATCTGGTTTTCATCAAGCTTGCTGCTGTGTTTCTGCTGTGTTTCAAGCTTGATGAAAATGGAACATCAAGCTTGCTGTTGTGTTTCTGCTGCTTTTCAAGCTTCATAAAAATGGAACCAGATCTATTGTTGTGTTTCTACATTCATTTTGTTGTAGATTTTAATTACATTTCATTTGGCTACCACTTTTGTAGAAAGCACATGGCGTGCATTTGTAGAAAGCGAAATGATTCAATTATAAAGTGAAAGAAAAAGAACATCGATTGACACGAACCTGGGTGCTGCGTTCCAACTCCGATGCTGCCCAGTCCACCACTGTCACTAATCATCCTCAATGCTCAATTGTTCACGGGTAACTTTTGAAGAGGGACCCGTCTACCCAACCCCGGTTTGTCAATTTTGCTGACGTGGCATGACACGTCAGCAAAATTACGCGTGGCATTTGACTTGTCATGCCACGTCGGTCACTTAACGGAACACGGTTGTCGCACCCCCTTTTCAGTTTTTACGCGAACAGGTCCGGGACGGATGCGGAGCATAGATGGATGCCTCGCATAATGCAATAAAGTCGCCACCCTATTTATTTCCTAGGTTTAGGGAACCTAATCGTCAAGGCATAAAATAAAAAAACTAAGGCACAAATGGTTTAAACCAAAGAACAACGGTTCGAGGTCGTATTATGCACTCGGGAAGGTGTTACGCACCCGAGTCACATCCTTAAAAGGTTACCGGTAAAAAGGTGTTTGGAAAACATTTTTTAACATGACAATGAGTAAATAATCGCAGCATGTCAACCAATCCCATGCACGGAATCAGGCCACTTTCCAATCATTTACAGGGTAAACGATCGTAGAGTGTCAGCCGAAATCCTGTTACGAAAATGGGGCAACTTTCCGATTGTTTATAGGCCCTCAGAGGTATTCACCGCTTTAGCATTTTTGTTATTTCCGATAGGGACCGTTCGGGACTGATTAATCCTTTCTGGTCGGGATTGGTCGGGACTAATTAATTGTTGAGTTTTTACTAAAGCGAGAACCCTCTTTATCATCACCGGGCCATGCATGATTAATTAATTACTACGTGATCTATCATAGGTAAAACTAGCAAAATACCAATTTAATGAATGCAAATAAATCGCGTGGGATCGAAGCCACCATACACATCTATCAATGCATAACAATTAATTTCAGGGCATATAAAGAACAAGTGATGTAAACATGTACACATGTGCGTTGATTTTAATTTCTAACAATTTTAAATATCATGCGTACGATTATGATATGAGTTTTTAACATTTCTAAATAGCATGCATACGAATAATATTTGCGGAAAGCATTAAATAAATAAAAGAGAGGTAGGAAGCGTACTTGTGAGCAAAGACTTTAAATTTTACCTACAAAGTGAGAGTGTTAGCGATAGTTCGAGAAGTAATAAATAAATAAAAAGTGTATACAAACATTTATTTAATTTCTAGCAAGCAAGTAATTAATTAAATAAACATGGCGAACATGTAAACAAATTATTTACGAGCATACGAATATTTTGCGATAATTAAAATACAAAAGTAAACAAATCATCGTAAAAAACATGTGAAATTCATACGAAAATTACCACATAAAATAATTAAACATATCGTCATTAAAACGCGAAATAAAATAAACAATTTATATGCATACGACAATTATACGAATTTTAAATATGCGAAATAAAAAGTAAGCAATTTATCATACGAGAATTAATCACGAAAGAAAATAAACAAATTATACGCATATGAGCATAGGAATACTTTTATGATTGTTAAATATGAAAGTTACGAAAAATAAATTGTACGCGTATGAAACATTATACGAAATTTAAATGGGTCGGGCCCATGATTTTAATTAAAAACAGCAGCTGGGGTTGGAATACAACCAAGCCCAGAAAATTCATTTTAAAATAAATGGGCTTGGCCAAAGCCAAGCCGATCACCTTTCCCGCTTAACCTTTTCTTCTTCCTCCTCCTCATTCTTCCTTGCGTCGCCGGCTACCAAGGAAGAACAAGACCCTACAAGACCAAGGAATTAGAGCATGCAAATGACTTCAAAAATTCCCTTATCCTCACAGCAACAAAACCCTGCGAAAACAGTGATTAAATAACAAGGAAATTGATGGCAAAACGCATACGATTTTTATGCGAAAATGAGAAATTTATTCCTTCAAAACAAGCAAGCGAATTAGCAAATTGAAGGTAGGCGATTTATCTAGAAACCAAGCAGAAATTTATCGAGTTCAAAGCAAGCGGTTTGATTGATAAACTAAAACAAGGAAAATTAATGAAAACGGTGCAGTTTTATTGATGAAAACGCAGGTGATTAAAATGAAAACAATTGATTTAAACCTTTGCTGCTGCTTGTGAGGAAATGAGTGTGTCAACTCGTCCCTTTTAAGGGTGGAAGAGCAAGGCTATTTATAGGCAAGGTCAGCCGCGAGTGGACTTGGAGGCTAAGGCGAGAGTGGGCGTCGCGGGCGTGAGGACCAAGGGCGAGTGAGCGTGAGAAGTCCGGTGATGGGAGGTTCGTGATGATGAGGATGCAGTCGGTTGGGCGGGTGATGATGAACGACCTTAAATGGGCTTTAATTGTGATGGGAAGGGTTGAAGAAAAATGGTGAGCCATTGATCTTGATTAAAAGGGAGTCAAAAGGTTGATCAAAGGTTGAGATAGATGCTGCAATTTTATGCATTAATGCATATTAATTGTGGCACGAATAGGATATTTTCGATTCCAGCTACGGACTCGCTTGAAATGAAAATAAATCCGAACCGAAAGGACTAAAAGGTGCAGAAAAATAAGACGAAACAAATAGTCGACAGTGAAAAAGGAAAAAGTTCGATTTAACGCATTTATTTTCTTGTTTGAAAATGTCAAACGTTCTGACGCAAAATAAATGTCTTTACGACAAAAATTGAACGAAACCAAACTAGATGACGTGAAAGAGAAAAATAGTACGTAATTTTCAATTAAAGAAATAAAGTATTCGATCTACGGTCTGAGGAAAATCGCTCGGGACCGATAGAGGTTCGAGCAAAAAGACAGTTAAAAATGAAAAATTTTAAAAGGCACGAAATGACACGGAATATTAAATAAACTAGCCTAGGACCAAGAATCGACAGAAATTTGACCTAGATGAGCTATTAGATGTGATAAGTGTAAAAAATACGTAAATGTGTGACGTAAA
Organism: Viola odorata; assembly: GCA_963691705.1. Taxonomy (NCBI): domain Eukaryota; kingdom Viridiplantae; phylum Streptophyta; class Magnoliopsida; order Malpighiales; family Violaceae; genus Viola; species Viola odorata. The sequence goes on along the minus strand of OY829546.1, from coordinate 25,650,592 downwards.
CCGAGAATACGGTTTAGTCGAAAATACGAGAAAAATACAAAAAATTTAAAAGACGTGAAATGACGTGAAATATTAAAACAAATAGCCTATGACCAAAAATTGATTGAAATTTGACGTAAATGGGCTATTAGATGTGATAAGTAATAAAAAATGAAAAAAGTTGTGACGCAAGTCAAAATTCGGGTAGCAACAGTTGCCCCCTCTTTACTCTCTGATAAAAAATACAGTGTAACTGAGATTTTTAATTAGCAGTAAAGACGGTTACCCCAAGTACTTACCACATTTTTGGGAAATGTATTGCGGGGGAAAAATGCAGAAATGTAAATGATGTCGCTCAAGGAGGAGTAGGGTAAATAAAGTCGCTCAAGGAGGAGTAATTAATTATGCAGAAATGTAGAATTATGAAAGACTGTAAACTGTAGTCGCTCAAGGAGGAGTATTTAGATATGAGGGAATGTAAAATATAGTCGCTCAAAGAGGAGTATTTAGTTATGCAGAAAAGTAGATGCTCAAGGAGGAGTATTTAGTTATGCAGAAAAGTAGTCGCTCAAGGAGGAGTAGTAATTATGCAGAAAAGTAGTCGCTCAAGGAGGAGTATTTTTAGATAGATATGAATTGAAATATATAGTCGCTCAAGGAGGAGTATTTAGATATGTAGAATTGTAGAATGTAGTTGGGAACTTCAGAAACAATGCCAATTGTGGGAAAATGAATGCAGACTACTCATATATTGAGGGAGAATGCAGAAATGCAGAAATGTAAATGACAACTACTCTGATAGTGAGAAAAAACGTAAATTGCAGAATTGTAAATGAGAATTAGAAAGTACCTTTGGTCTGATGTTGGTTGATAGTAACGTACCTTTGATGGAAATGTCTCTGATAGTGAGGAAGATGGTTTTCTCGGATAATGAGGATGGTTGTCTCTGATATTGAGGAAATGATGATCTTCTCTGATAATGAGGAAATGATGATCTCTGATACTGAAATCGGTTGTCTCTGATAGTGAGGACGTTGATGATCTTCTCTGATAATGAGGAGATGGTCTTCCTTGAGGATGTCTGATGATCTTCTCTTCTCCGATAATGAGGAAAGTTGATCTGGTGTTCTCTGATAATGAGAATAATGATGATCTTCTCTTCTCTGATTATGAGGAAAGTTGATCTGGTCTTCTCTGATAATGAGAATAATGATGATCTTCTCTTCTCTGATAATGAGGAAAGATGATCTTGTCTTCTCTGATAATGAGGATGATGGTGATCTTCTCTTCTCTGATAATGAGGAAAGTTGATTTGGTCTTCTCTGATAATGAGGAAAGTTGATCTGGTCTTCTCTGATAATGAGGATGATGGTGATCTTCTCTTCTTTGATAAGGAGGAAAGTTGAACTGGTCTTCTCTGATAATGAGGAAATGATGATCTCTGATACTAAAATCGGTTGTTTCTGATAGTGAGGGCATTGATGATCTTCTCTGATAATGAGGAGATGTGGTCTTCTCTGATAGTGAGGATGTTTGATTGGATTTTGATGAAAATCCATGACGAGGGCATTACAACGATTTTGTCATTGAAAACCCAATGGTGAGGGCTTTATAATGATGCTGTCATAGAAAACTCATCTTATAGCGTGATTCCAATGAAGCATGTCTGTATCCTGCAAATAGGAAGGAAGCAAACATGAAGCAGCAACAGATGAAAAAAGAGAGAGCATATGATAATGTGAGAAACATCATGTGTTCCTACATTTAAACCTCGGCTTGCCCCCAAGTCTTTTGTTTGGACCGAAAATGACCTTTTTGTTTAAGAGAAAACCAATTCAAGTATTATTATTAATTTTTTTTGAAGGAATTGTTCGTTCAATCTTCGTCATATAAACATGATTGATTCAAGTCTAGATAACGTCTGCGTCTTGTTCAGGAAATAACAACCTCAAGAACAAGACTTTCCCATGACATGTAAACATAAGCAACCCTCACCGGATATTAGTGTTTACGCTCACACTCAGAAAACATGGCTATGTGTTTACACTCCTAAAAATGCAATAAACATAGCACAAAAATTAAATTTGCAATGTCAATCCGAGTGAAAGATGCACATGCATAGGCGTGCTAATAATCAAGAGGACTTTGCGAGGGAGAAAAAAAAAGGAGGAATTTGTAGAAAAAAAGGAAAAGTGTTGTGTTTTTTTTTTTGGCGAAAGGTTTTAATGAGTTTGTGCTCGACGATTTGATTGCAGCGAGGGCAAAGTGTGGTGAATGATCCTCGATGATTTGATTGTGGCGAGGGTAAAGTGCACAAATTCTTGAATCTTTGTTGGAGATGTTCCTTCGGAATTGTTTTGGGGGCACCATGCCCAAGTTTTTCAATATTTGCAGGGAATGATCTCTTTTCCTTTTGAGATCATTTTTCCATTTGATATTTGACCCCCCCCCCCCCTTTTGTTGATGGTGTTCTTGGAACACTTTTTTTTTTTTTTGATGATTTTTTTCTCATTTTTTTTTCTTTTTTTTCTTTTTTCCTTTTTTTTTTGCAAGCAAAGCAAGTACAATCTCTCTTCTTCTTTTTTTGGTCTGGTCCGTTCTCCTTTCTGTCTTTGGCAGAGGCCTTCAAGCCTTGATTTATTCGGCCTCTTCTGACATTGATCTGTCAATAATTTGCCCAACTGCTAAGGGCTCCCTTGTCATTTGTTAGATGTATATTTTCAACTCCTAGTTTAGCGATCCCAGTCGAGCACTACTCACTTGGTTGGGCGAAAATACGAGGCTTTTGAGTGTTTGATAGAATCGTACATGGTGTACAAAGTATGTATTTAAGGGCAAAAAGGTTGAAAATAGAAAATGTGAAAGAAGAACAAAAGTAAAGCCCAATGTCATTTTACTGCTATCCCATGTCTAATGGTTCATGTACCCTGGATATTATGTAAATCTAACTAGTACCTAGTTTAGCATTTACACTCATGAAAGAAACAAGGCATGAAGGCCCAAAATGCTCGTAGGGATACGTTTGTGACTGCTTACGCTTAAAACATATCGTGGATATATAAGAGTTAACAAATAAGATCATGTATGTTTATATAATTTCTAATGAACGCACAAGTTATCCGTGACGTGATAAAATGATGAACATGTTTGATCGTAGGAGTTTTTAAGAACGTAGGATTTTTAAGCACAAGCAATACATGTATTTTTTCGGAGCTAAGGATTTTAGCAAACATCACGCACACACACTGGTAACAATGTAAATCGTAGGAATTTTTAAAATTGCGAAAATGTAAATTGCAAAAACGTAAATTGCGGAAAGGGAAATTGAAAAGGGGAAATTGCAAAAATGTAAAGGACAACTTCCCTGAAAAATAAGTTTTAACATTTCTTAACACCTTCTTTTGGTCGTCACTTCACTTGCTTGCCCCCAGGTTTACAAGTCTCGTTGCACTTGAAATGAAGAGGGAATTAAATAGTAAATTCACAAGGAAAAGATATCCCGAGATATTGATTAACGAAAAATAGAAATATTGAAAAGAACACGTGGGTTGCCTCCCACGAAGCGCCCTTGTTTATAGTCGTAGGCTCGACTATATAAAGAAGTATTGTAGGCAAACCGTCCGCATTTGATCAATTGCCGAACCTTTCCCTTAAATGCCAAACAGTCTTCTAGAGTGTGTCTCTGAGCTCCAGCATGGTGCTCGCATGTAACACTAGGATCGTACCACTTCGGGTAAGGAGGTTGTGCTGGTGGAGTGGGGATGGGCGTAATTTGCCTAGCCGCTAAGAGATGCTCGTAAACCTCCCTTGTGGGGACGGAAAAGAATGGTTGCAGCCCTTGGCCCTCATGGTCATCTCATTTATTTTGATCGCTCAGGTTATTTTTCGGGTTGCCTGGTGGTATGGAAGTTTGTTTGTGACCAGGTTGGTGTGAGATTAAGCTGACATTTTCCTTTAAATGAGGTGCTCTCTGAGGTGTCGCCTCTGGCGCGAAAATGAAGATTTTTCCAGACTTAATTCCTTGCTCAACTCTTTCGGCTACCAGGACCATGTCAGAAAAGTTACTGGACGGATTGGAGATGAGGTAGGTGTAGTAGGGAGCCTTAAAAGTGTTCACGAAAATTGACAAGAGCTCTTTGTCACTTAGAGAGGAGAAATTTTGGATGCTAGTTCTCCCTACCTCTGAGCATAAGTTTTCACCGAGTCTTCAGTTTTTTTCTCAAGATTTTAGAGATCTGAACTGTCGGGCGCCACCTCCATATTGAACTTATACTGTTTAAAGAAGGCGTCAGATAAATCTCTCCAAGTCTTGATCCTAACCCTATCCAGACTCATGTACCAGGTCAAGGCATGCTTGGCCAAGCTCTCTCTGAACAAATGGATCAACAGAGGTTCATTGTGTATCACCTCAGACATCTTGTTACAGTAGATCTTGAGATGAGTCTTGGGGCATTCAATTCCAGTATACTTCTTAAATTCTAGGATCTTGAACTTTAGAGGCATTACGATCCCTGGGATCATGCACATGTCTGCAGGACTTGTATGGTCGAAGGGATCAGTTCCTTCAATTACTCTGAGTCTTTCTTCTAACAGGCTCAATCTATCCATGTTTAGCCCTTCTGTGATGACAGTGCTAGGACCAACGGGTATTCAAGGTTCAGATGAGAACTGTGGTATCTGATGGATAATGGGAGGCTAAATTCTCGAAGATTCAGGAATCAAGGCTTGAGTAGAGGGGCCCTGAGGGGGGCGGCGATACTGGGATTCTTGCTCGATATGATTTTTACTAGAGTCCAATGTCGGATTAACTGAAAGGTGCTGGAGAGAGGTAGTAATTTCTTCACATGTGTTAACTACAGGATTTGCGGTGATAGGTACAACGAAGGGATCAACCCACTTCCATTGTCCCCCAGGACCAGAAAATGACTGGGGCATCGAAGAGCCCACGACGGTGGATGAAGAGGTAGGTCCTATGGCTTGAGCAGGATAGAAACCAGGTGGGAACTCAGCAGCGGCCTCATCTCGCTCTTTTTCGGCCTGGGCGGCTCATTCCGTAGCAACCCTAACTTGTTCCTTTAATTCGGTTACTCTAACTGCCCATGCTTCTTCCGTTTTAGTTTGTTCGGCGCCATTTTTCGCGATTGAAGTCTAGTTATGGGGGACCTGGCGGAGTAGTTCGCTTTCGAGGAGATATTGTCAGTCTGAGAAGAAAAAAAGAAGTGAGAAGAAATAAGCATAAGTGATAACATGCATCTGATGAGCGATCCTGAGGCCTCCACGCTGCACTTTCACTTGACACTTTTAGGGTAACGATGACACATCTTGGATTGGCGTCTTCGGTGAAAATATGAAGGAAGCTTTTATTCATTCTAACGTCGTAACGTGGTCTTGGATGCTACAACCAAAAACCCTTGAAGCAAACCCGTGCAAGTAGCTAATGTTTATCATGTTCGGAACTCTCATTTCGTGATGAGCTTATGAGTCTATTCTTTATTTGAAGAGCGAGACCATCATGTGCAGAGGTTTTGATGAGTAATTGAGTGACGAAAGTCATGTCCATGTTGAGTATAGATGATAAAACTCAGCTTGGAAGCACTTGGAGCAACATTCGGAGGCCGAAAATGACTTTGGGGGACTTCGGGGCCGAAGCTGGCGGCATGCCGCTAGGCTCCAGGCGGTATGCCGCCGGAGATCATCCTCGCGTCTAGATTTTTTGTGAGAGATGCGCCGCCCAGAAAATTCTGCATTTCGGTGTGGGAAAACTTCAACCTTTTATCAGCGTTTTCTTATTTTAGTCGAATGGAAACTCCGAGCAAAACGTATCCATATTGGCTAAAATAAAAGCATCCATACTTGCGAGCGAAGACTTTAAATTTTACCTACAAAGTGAGAGTGTTAGCGATAGTTCGAGAAGTAATAAATAAATAAAAAGTGTATACAAACATTTATTTAATTTCTAGCAAGCAAGTAATTAATTAAATGAACATGGCGAACAAGTAAACAAATTATTTACGAGCATACGAACATTTTGCGATAATTAAAATACAAAAGTAATTAATTATCACGTAAAATTCATACGAAACTTACCACGTAAAATAATTAAACATATCGTCATTAAAATGCGAAATAAAATAAACAATTTATACGCATACGATAATTATACGAATTTTAAATGTGCGAAAAAAAAGTAAGCAATTTATCATACGAGAGTTAATCACGAAAGAAAATAAACAAATTATACGCATATGAGCATACGAATAGTTTTATGATTATGAAATATGAAAGTTACGAAAAATAAATTGTACGCGTACGAAACATTATACGAAATTTAAATGGGTCGGGCCCATGATTTTATTTAAAAACAACAGCTGGGGTTGGAATACAACCAAGCCCAGAAAATTCATTTTAAAACAAATGGGCTTGGCCAAAGCCAAACCCATCACCTTTCCCGCTTAACCTTTTCTTCTTCTTCCTCGTCCTTCTTCCTTGCGTCGCCGGCGCCATTGCCGGCGACCAAGGAAGAACCAGACCCTATAAGACCAAAGAATTAGAGCATGCAAATGACTTCAAAAATTCCCTTATCCTCACAGCAACAAAACCCTACAAAAACATTGATTAAATAACAAGGAAATTGATGGCAAAACGCATGCGATTTTTATGTGAAAATGAGCAATTTATTCCTTCAAAATAAGCAAGCGAATTAGCAAATTGAAGGCAGGCGATTTATCTAGAAACCAAGTAGAAATTTATCGAGTTCAAAGCAAGCGGTTTGATTGATAAACTAAAACAAGGAAAATTAATAAATATGGTGCAGTTTTATTGATGAAAACGCAGGTGATTAAAGTGAAAACAATTGATTTAAACCTTTGTTGCTGCTTGTGAGGAAATGAGTGTGTCAACTCGTCAAGGGTGGAAGGGCAAGGCTATTTATAGGCAAGGTCAGACGCGAGTGGACTTGGAGGCCAAAGCGAGAGTGGGTGTTGCGGGCGTGAGGACCAAGGGCGAGTAAGCATGAGAAGTCCGACGATGGGAGGTTTGTGATAATGAGGATGCAGTCGGTTGGGCGGGTGATGATGAACGACCTTAAATAGGCTTTAATTGTGATGGTAAGGGTTGAAGAAAAATGGTTAGCCGTTGATCTTGATTAAAAGGGAGTCAAAAGGTTGATCAAGGGTTGAGATGGATGCTGCAATTTTATACATTAATGCATATTAATTGTGGTACGAACAGGATATTTTTGGTTCGAGCTACGGAGTCGCTTGAAATGAAAATAAATCCGAACCGAATAAGACGAAACAAAAAGTCGATAGTGAAAAAGGAAAAAGTTCCATTTAACGCATTTATTTTCTTGTTTGAAAATGTCAAACGTTCGGACGCAAAATAAATGTCTTTACGACAAAAATTGAACGAAACCAAACTAGATGACGTAAAAGAGAAAAATAGTACATAATTTTCAATTAAAGAAATAAAGTATTCGATCTACGGTCTGAGGAAAATCGCTCGGGACCGATAGAGGTTCGAGCGAAAAGACAGTTAAAAATGAAAAAATTAAAAAGGCACGAAATGACAGGGAATATTAAATAAACTAGCCTATGACCAAGAATTGACAGAAATTTGACATAGATGAGCTATTAAATGTGATAAGCGTAAAAAATACGTAAATATGTGATGTAAACCGAGAATACGATTTAGTCGAAAATACGAGAAAAGTACAAAAAATTTAAAAGACGTGAAATGATGTGAAATATTAAAACAAATAGCCTATGATCAAAAATCGATTGAAATTTGACTTAAACGGGCTATTAGATGTGATAAGTAATAAAAAATGAAAAAAGTTGTGACATAAGTGAAAATTCGGGTAGCAACAACGGTGGACGGTGTTAGTATAAGGGACCAAATGAGAACGATCATTCAAGTGCGAGTGTCATTTAAAACCGAAAATGAGTGCAGGTGTCAAATCAATACACTAAAGTTAGTGCATGTGCCAAAAATCTCATTAACCATTCAAAATTTCTTATACAACTTCATTTTTTGTGTAGTTGGTAATAAGAAATTAAAAAAAATTCAAATTTAAGTTTAAATTTTAAATTTTGTTTTTCTTAAAAAAAAACCAAACAGATGGTACCAATGTTAAGAAGTTGACTATTCGCCACGTATTAAACCACAGCCATATGAATTTGTATTGTTTTTAATTTTATTTTTTTAATCCAATTTGTATATCTTTTAACTGAGAATAATATCGTTCGAGTATTACCAAACTTTAAAAAGAGGTAATTCTCCCTGTAAAGTTTTGTTTCATTCTCACAATCTTGAGATATTAGTTAAGGATGAATGAGTCTCTTTCCTTTAAACACAACTAATGATGGTTATGACTTGTGAATTTGTATATATTTTTTAGTTTTGTATATTTTCTATGGATAAGTAGCTCATTGTTTGTCTAGCTAATGATAATGGTATACTAGTAGAGATTTAAACTAGGTTCGAATCTTACCCCTTATAAAAAAAAATCTTATCCAATCAATTTAAATCACATTAAGTTTGGAATGTATTTATAATCAAAATCAACAATTACATTTTCATACGTGGCAATACAAAATTACAGGAAAAAATGAATCCGCATAGCTTAGTCAATAATGACTTGAACGCCACGTCACTTCCCTCGACACAGATGGAATACCGAGAGTTGAAATTTTCACTTCCATCGATACCTTTTTATTATTTATTTGTAAATTATGTATTTTAATTTAAAATTTTCCAAACTAAAAGTAAAAATAAAGAAGAAAAAAAATGCACCAGATCTCTTACCCAATTTCCACATCTGCAATTATTCCTCACCCAATCCATCTCCACCTGCAACTCCTCTTCCTTATATCGCAATCCATTTTTTATTAGTAATTTCTCTTCCATAATCCCATTTCTCTTTATTCATTTTTTCTATTAAATTCATCTTTTTATTATTCAAAAGAAGAAAGATATTGAAGATCTACACCGTGCTTCATCTTCTTGTTCTTGCTCTCTTACCAAATCTTTTTTGCAATACCAGGAAATGGAAACATAGGAGGTAGGCACGTTTGTATTTTGGGTTAATGAGATTTTTGGTACCTGCACTCGCTTTAGTGTATGTATTTGGCACCTATACTCATTTTTTGTTTTAAATGGCACTCACACTCGAATGATCGTTTTCATTTGACCCCTCATACTAACACTGTCTATCGTATTCCGTTAAATGGCCGACGTGGCATGCCACATCAGATTCCACGTGTATTTTTGCTGACGTGGCAGCAAAATTAACCCGAACTGAAAAACGGGTTGGGTAAACAGTCCTGGGTAAACGGGTCCCTCATCCATGTCTTCTTCGTCCTCCACGTTTTTATCTCTGTTTTGTTGTTCTTTTTTATTATTATTTTGTTTATAAGAAATACTCCCAGTTTATATTGGTAAACAATTGTGAGTTCATGTCATTGGCAGGATTTCCTGGGTTAAACTTAAGTTTCTGTTGACAAAAAACTTGAAATTATAATACTGAAATTTGCATCTTCCTACAACTCATTCACCCATCACACACCTACTAGAAAATGGAACCCTGTAACTATGCTAGCCTTACTTGGAAAAAAAATAACTGCCTGCAATTTCTAGGGAAGCATTCTGCAATTAATCCAATCCCCTGCAATTGATCAAAACCTCTCTCCAATTAATTAAAAAAAAACTCACTACAAAACTAATTCCTAAACTAACCCCTGCCATTAATTCTCACTGCAAAACAAAGCGAAGCAATCCGCAATTTCAAGCCCTCCCTTGCAAATTAATTCCAGAAACAATCCTCCTGCAACAAAATCAATTTCAATTCTAATCCCTTGTAAATTAAACCCATTCAATCCCCATCCCCTCAGCCAAACCCGAACCAAACCATCAAATTAAACTTCACAACCTCTACAAAATCGAATTAAACCCATTTAATCCCCATCCCCTCAGCTAAACCGCCGGTCAAAACCCAGCCAAAATCCAAAACAAACACCACAACCGGCACCGCCGTGCCTCCTCCTTAACCGATCCAGCTACCACAAAAAGCCCCACGCCACCACATCACAACCACACCACCGCTACAATCACAAATCCACAACTGCATCACCAAACCGCCGGCCAAACCCAGCCCAACCAACCGGCCACAACCGCCTCATAACCGCCTCAACCCAACCCAAATCCCGACCACACACCACCTCACCCAAACCACCAAATCCCAATCATCGAACTACCCAACCACCAAATCCCCGACCACACACCACCTCACCCAAACCACCAAATCCCAATCTCACACACCCAAGCGAGGACAGATCTTCGCGGGGAGGCGAAAGAGGAGAGAGAGATGGAGGAAACAACAGCGGTGAAGGGTGGAGGTGCAGGTGCAGGTGGTGGTGGGTGCAGCAGAAAGAAGAAAGAAGAAAGAAGAAAGAAGAAAGAAGAAAGAAGAACGGGCTTCGTTGGAGAGGAACGAGGCAAGCTGTCCATTTTGTGGGCATGGATAAGGGACCCGTTTACCCAATTTTCTGTTTGGGTCAATTTTGCATACGTGACATGCCAAGTCAGCAAAAATATACGTGGAATCTGGCGTGGGATGTCACGTCGACCACTTAATGGAATACGATGGACGACGTTAGCATGATGGGCCAAATGAGAACAATCATATGAGTGCGAGTGTCATTTAAAACCGAAAATGAGTGCAAGTGTCAAATGAATACATTAGAGCGAGTACAAATGCCAAAAATCTCATTAACTCTTTGTATTTTCTTACAAGGGTTAGTTTTAATTTGATCTTCTTTTCCCAATTTTTCTGAATTAACAATAACTAGAGTAATTACTAATTAAAATATAGGAGATGAATCTGGGATCCGACCTTGGTGTTGAATTAGAATGGTGGAAAACGGGCGACTGGGCCAAAGATATCCAGAACGCATATTTTTCTTCCTCACCCAACCCATCTCCACCTGCAGCTCCTCTTCCTTATCCCTCCTCTTTCTCACTCACAAAAAATCCACCATAATGTCCTCCATAAAAATACAGTCCCCACCTTCACTTCTCAGATCTGCCTTCTCCACCACACAAATGCTCTTTCTCACTCATAAAAATCCATCTCAATTTCCTCCATAGAAATCCAATCTCCCACCTCCTCCATTGTAATCATCTCTACCACACCAAACCCATCTCTTTCTACTTCCTAATCTTCCTTCAACCATCACAAAACCACCTCGTCAATCCGATCAACGGGCAACGATATCTTCATGGTGCTGTGGAAAGAGGAGAAAAAAAGAAAAATCATAATTTTTTTATATAAAAATATGTATTTTATGTCGGCAAAAATAGAAAAAGAAAGTAGAAGAAAATAGGTATTCAACAAGAGTTGTGATCTTAAAAAAAAAAAAGGAAGAAGAAAGGAAAAGGGATGGGTGTTGAGATTTTGATTTCCATGAGGAAGAAGAAAGGAAATTGATTTCGATTTGCGGCTCGGAGAGTGTTTTTAGGGTTTCTTTGATTCCATTTATTTTGAGTACCCTTGTGGTACCGGAGGTTTTGCCTTTTTGGTAATGCCATGTATGAAAAAAATGAAGGGATAAACACAAAATTGGCACCTGTACTTGTATTGATTGAGACATTTGGCACCTCCATTTGCAAAACGATTTAAAAGGCACCTGAACTTGAAACATATGACACATTTGGCACCTCTGACTAACACCATCCACCGTCCACCGTTAAGTGCTGATGTGGCATGCCACATGGAATGACACGTCACCACACGATGACGTGGCATGCCACATCAGCATACCCGACCTAAATCCCGGTGTACACGGATCTTGAACGGGTCATCTATGCGGTTGGCGAACGATGCGTCATTCGCTGCAGGAGACGCATCGTTCATTTTTGCCATTGCAAAGTAAACTTTGACAAATAAAATAATAATAATGTACGACATTTTGAAGGATTTTACAGATGTGAGTAATTATCACTTCTATTAATTGGCATTAATTTCCCTATTAAGTAAGCTAAATTGGTGGCCAATCAACGGGATAATTTTGTTCAGTAATTATCTTTCCCTTAAAATCCTCCACGAACAATTCTATTAGGTTGGAGATTTTATCAAAGAAACAGACTCATCAGCCCAAACAGAAGCTTCCTCGGCAAACCCCTACCAAAGTCTCTCTCTTGGTGCCGAGAAGTTAGTATGGAGAGGAATATCACCACCGCCGCTTTTCACCAGCTCGCTTTGGCTTTCAGAGAATAAATACTCGGCAGTCTTACCTGCTGTGTTTTGGTGTGGGAAGAAATTGGACGGCATGGACTTCTTTACATACTGACATTTTATCGAACACATAGCAGGCACAAAAACGAAAAAACATTAGTAAACAATCAAATCCAAATTCATTAACCCAACAAGCATCTCTTCCAAACTAATCTTGCCTTACCTCATACCACTTAATTTCCCATTGCATCTGTAAAGCAGAGCCAGGGATGCGCCAAGGTTTGTAATCCCCCAATTTCCCGGCTAGATGCAGAGCACTATTCCCTTCACTGTCCACCTTCCGAAAAAATGCTCTCTTTCATGGGAGTTCCCTCTCTTAAAACCAAGAACTGGTACACACTAGGTTGTCTATTTTCCACAGCCAATAGCACAATGTTCTTCTTCTTCGCATCTTCGTCTTGAATCGCGACGGAGAACAGATCTAGGATATTCTCCACCATTTCTTTGATACCATTCTTGGCCGCCATGATTTTAGGGTTTGGTTGAGCATGGGAGCGAGAGGGAAGATGATTTTGTTGAATTGATTTTAGGGTTTGGTCGAGCGGGAGCGAGAGGGAAGAATAATTGATTTTGGTTGTTTTGAGAATCAGAGGGATCGTGATGCAGGGATGGAGAAGACATACATTGTGCGTGACGCGTCGCTCACTAAACCAACAGGCGACGCGTCGCGCAGACACTTGAATTTTATGCATGTCATACACAATAGACGACGCGTCGTCTATTGTGTTTGCCAAGCTACACGAACGACGCGTCTCCTGCAGCGAACGACGCGTCGTTCACCAACCACATAGATGGCCCGTGCAAGACCCGTGCACACCAGGATTCGGGTCGGGTATGCTGATGTGGCATGCCACGTCATCGTGTTGGTGACGTGTCATTCCACGTGGCATGCCACATCAGCACTTAACGGAGGACGGTGGACGGTGTTAGTGGGAGGTGCCAAATGTGTCATATGTTTCAAGTTCAGGTGCCTTTTAAATCGCTTTACAAATGGAGGTGCCAAATGTCTCAATCAATACAAGTACAGGTGCCAATTTTGTGTTTATCCCAAAAAATGAATTTTCGGAGTAAAAACTAGTCTAATTTGAATTGAATGGCTTAATTAAACCAATAAGAAAAAACATAGGACAAATAAAGAATTTCGTAAACATAGAATATTATTTGGAAAACAGTTACAAATTTAGGGAGGTTTTTACTCATTAAGTTGAAATTAAATAGTTAATTCCTAATTTACTTAATAGGTACTCCCTCCTTATTACAAAGAACGTCGTTTACTATTCCGGCGCGTATTTTAAGGCGGCCGGAATAGTAGTTATATGACCTCGAAAAAGTCTAAATTTTTTACACAATGTATATTAATCCTTCACGTACGTTGAAAAAAAATTCGGAATTTTTTGGAGTCATATAGCTACTATTCCGGCCGCCTTAAAATACGCGTCGGAATAGTAAACGACGTTCTTTGTAATAAGGAGGGAGTATAAAAATTATGAAAATTGTTCATTTACTTATTTCTTTATTTCATTTACTTATTTATTTATTTAATAGATATAAAAATTATGAAAATTGTTAATTTAATTTTCTAATTTAATTTTTTTTATTTTTTTGACTAGGCCCAAAAAAATAAATAGTTGCATCGCTTTCCATTTAGATTCAAAAGGTTAGTTCTTTTATTAATTTAAATACCACTTTCATTATAATGAAGATAGACTTTTTCTTGTTGTAGCTGGTTGTTTTAATTGTTTAGGTTAATTGCTTAAATTAGTTGTTTGAGTTGATGAACTATTAATTCTTTTTTTTCTACAGAAATATCCGTTGGAATGGTTTTTTTTAGTTGATTGTTTTAGTTATTTGAGTTGATTGTTTAATTAGTTGTTTGGGTTGATGAACAATTAAATTTTTTTTTCTACGTCGGAATGATTTTTTATAGTTGATTATTTTAGTTGTTTGGGTTGATGAACAATTAATTTGTTTTTTTCTACTGAAATATCCATCGGAATGTTTTTCTTGTAGTTGATTGTTTTAGTTGTTTGGGTTGATTAATTGCTTAAATCAATTGTTTGGGTTGATCAACAATTAATTCCTTTGTTTTCTACGGAAATTTCCGTCGGAAATGTATTTTTATAGTGTATGTTGTGATATGTAAAGAAACCGGGGAATAAAAATTTCGACTACAAATAGTACATATTTTGGTAAAGTTTGTTTGACAATTCTTTTTTTTTCCATAAGCGTTGTTTGACAATTCTAAGTTACATGAATAACTTTTTCAATTTATACTGAAAGCCACAGTAAATTTTTTATATATTTAATCTAATAATTTAAGCGAGAAATTTACGGCAATAAATTTATATTTAAGGTAATAAAAAAATAATGAAATAATATACGGTAATATAATTTTTATTTACGCAAATGAAACAAAGTTTAATAAAAGTATTAACGACAAACACTTCATCTTTTGGTGAAGTTGTTTTGACAATTTGGAGTTACATAAATAACTTTTTAAATTTGTAATAAAAAATACAGTAAAAGAAGTCCTATTTAATCTAATAATGTAAGTGAAAGATTATTAAAATATATTTAATCTAATAGTCTAAGTGAGAAAATTACGGTCATAAATTTATATGTAATGTAACTTATTCAATTTAACATTGAAACTATGGTAATTAAATTTCTATTTAATCTAATACTATAAATGAGGAATTTACAATAATAAATTTGTGATTTTTTTTAAATAAAATTTATATGTAATCAATTCAACACGGTGAATAGATGAGTGGTCGAGATCAATCTGATAGATCACATGGTAGTGGTCATACTTCTAGTAGAGGTCGTGCTAGAGGTAGTATAGGGCATGGTAGTGATACCAGAGGCGCTGCTAGAGACAGTGGGGGTGGTAGAGATTCTCGGGGTCGTACTGACGACATAGATTCTAGAGGCACATCTCACCATCCCATAGGACTACTCGCTAGCTGTTGTCCGCATCGGCATGTAGATGTACAATCTTCACTGCCACGAGCTCATTCTGGATCTTCCCACGGCTAGGGAATGGGTATCGAGTCATTATTGCGGCAGGATCACCACCAGGATGTTCAAACATAAGGTCTAGTTGATATGGCAGATTATGACCCTCTTCAACTCCTACGACATCACTCACCGCAACACGCCCCACAACGCAATTAGTCGGTCAGGCCCACAGCTGCAGAGCTTGACCATGATCCCGATTATGTGCTAGTGCACGAGGCTTTCACTCTTACTAAACCTACAGGCCGCCTGATCATTAGGGTGAGAAATGACAGGTAAAACTAAAATTTTATTTGTGAATACGCTATATATTTTTGTATAAAATTTTGATATCTAAATGTAAATGATTTATGTTGTGATTGTTCTATGTGCAACCTCATTTGTGACACTAGCTTGCAAGAGATCACTCTTGCCTCGAGGAGGCGGTTCACTACCGTAGTCCATACCTAAAATGACTTTGGATCGAACACTATCTACCAGTTGTGGGATGAGTTTTGTGTACGGTCATCTTTAACTTCTGATTATTTTTTCTTAATATTCTTTATTTACATGCATATTGTAATTACTTATTGTTAGTTGTCACTAACAATTTTATTTTATTGCAGATAAGGTTTTAGTGGGACCCGACTATTACAGATGAGGTCAGACACTTATGGAGGAATGTCTCTACAAGCCGATTCGCGGACACGCTGTACAATTGGCGTCGAAGGGCTTTGAAAGAAGTATGGGACATTCTCAGAGGTGAAGAAACACAAAGGTTCGAAGGGTGTGTCATGGGAAGTATGGGGACACTCATTTGGTCAACCCAGTAGAAATCGCGTGGTTGGCATCAGTGGTCATTTACTAGCTTCACGATTTTATGGCACTGGTGGAAGCACATATCCATATGATGATCATAAAAACTTAAGTGAGTAGGCTTTCATGTGATAATTTTTGTAAGACTTATTTAGTATATTTACTTAATTAATTTTTAGTTTTCTAGCATTTAATTATGAATCTTAAATGTGTAACTAATTTTTTTTCATTTATACAATTTAATTGGTATTATTAGTGTTAGTATTATTTATTACTAATAATATTATTAATTAATTATTTTAATATTGGGGAACCCATAGGAAAAAAAAATAACGAAATGTTGTTGCTGGGTTTCAAACATAGGTAAAGGAGGATGGGTTCAAAGTTTCTTACCAATTGTACCAAGTCTAGTTATTGATAGTGAAGTTAATAATGAATATTTAAGCTAAATAATTAGTAGAAGCATAAAACCAATTAGCCGTCTCATTCCTTTCCATGTGTCAGAAAATCCTTGACTTTCCTTTATCAAGTTGGTGCTTGTGTGTGTGCTGTAGAAATGAGATAAGTTATAAAAGAAAAACAAGAAACAAAAGAAAAGAAAAAGAAAAGAAAGTGAGAACGATTAGAGAGAAAGAGGGAATAGAAAGGGTTGTTGTGTTGGTAGCTTGAACAAAACCATTAAGTTATTTTCCTTGTATTTATTATTTACATGGGTCTTTAATTAAGAGGTATGAAAATAGTTTGGGTTCAATTTTGGGTGAATAAGCTTGTTTTAGTTGGGTGTACGAGAACAATCAGGTGGATGGGTTTTATTTGGTAAAATTCTGAATACAAATGAATACAAATGTTAAGTAATGGTGTTGAATGATAACCAAATGAGTTTTAATTAATGGGTTTTGTTCAATTGATTGAAAGGAGAGCAAACAAGGTTGTTATTTGAAAAGAAAAAGGAAATAAAGAGTTAGAAAGCAGAACAAGAAATGAGAAATGGTGGTGGTCGGTTGTGCCAATATTAGTTAAGGGATATAGTAGAGAATTTCAGTTTAGTCCATCCACTTAGTTTACTTGTAATGAAAATCCTTGTGTTGTGAATTTTAATGAAGTAATAGTTTGTTTTTAATTCTAACTGAATATTTTTTGTACTCTTTATAAACTTGTATATCTATCTGATTTTATAAAAGTATATAGCTTCTTCTTGAGTGGATTCATTCTTAAGTAATTATTGTGTAAATGACGATTATACTATTTAATTGTGGTGTTAGGTGCGAAGCCGGCGACTTCACCTGTTTTGGACTAAGCTTGACATGAAAAGCTTATTCTAACTTTTGCTGTCCATATATAAATTGTGTAGATAATGCAAAGTATAAACTACTTGATCATATTGTGTGTTATATACTTGTTATAGTTCCGTGTATAACTAGAACTATAATTATGTGCTATAGAATGGTTGTGGATATATTATATGGTAATGGTAATGGTAATAAGTGATAAAGAATGTGTATATCAGATTGTTTATTACCCTAGTTAACATGGGTGGTGTTAGTACATGTGCATATGGTCTGTTATGGTCTGTTAAACCTTAGCTATATGGAGGTTATGGTATTAGCACGAAGTGGCTTGGCCATCACTTCGATCCGTTGAGTATCAAAATGTCCTAGCCTACAAGGGCGATGGTGTTGGCACGTGATGAGATCATGGTCTGATTTTAATATCCTAGCCTGCAAGGATTAAGGTGCTGGCAGTTAGTTATCACAATCTTAACTTGAATTTAATTATATTTTGGTAGTTTAACTTAGATGGAATGAGTTTATGAATTTGGATATTCAAATACAACAGATATATTACATGTAAATGGAGTGAATGTGTGAATGATTGCCTGAAAACTTGTGTTTATATCTTGCATTATTTATTCACTGAGTTGTAAGACTCACTCTCTCTTAATAAATGATTTTTAGTTACCGATGAGCAATAACGAGTTCAGGTTGGCAGATCTAGGGAAGTACTCTTCAGGTTCAATCGGTATGCGCAATATTCTTCTCCACTAGGATCTAGTCGATTTGATAACATTTGTATATGTCTATTTTGGGGTTGTAAATTACAAATTCCCTAATAGGTCTTTGTTGTTACTAGTTATAGTAAATGGAATAATCACTGTGTGTTGTTGTAAATATAACTTAGTATTTATGTAAGTAAAGTTTTGAGCATGTGGTGAACTATTTGTTACTACTTCATGGAAGGGAATCTTAATAAGGAATAACATTAGGCATGTGAGAGCTCGAGATGAATACTGATGTTCATTCGAACCATTGGCCGGTCACACGCTCTTTTTTGGGGTGTGACAAATATGTAGTATTAATGCTAAATTATTAATATTTATAAAAATTTGGAAAGAAAAACATATATTTCGACGTTTTGGACGGACAAAGCCGTCGAAAATATGCAATATGTTTCGACCGCATTCTCCGTTGAAACTGTCAAGCTTCAAACGCTTTCAAGGGAATGGTTGTCGAAATGAATTAAACCATTTCGACGGCCTTCTCCATCGATAAGCTATGGAGATGAAATATTTTGACGAAGGATGCGGTAGAAAATAAGGAAATACGACGAATAATTACTGACCAGTTGTCGAAGCCGTAAAAAATAATAATAAAACCAGCTGCCTAATGCACAATAAAAATTGCATATAGTGGTAACATGGTCGAACTCAGGGACTAGGGCAAGACGCTTCTTTAGTATATGACGCGGACAAACAACCGATACAGTACCAGTGCAGGGTTTTGAGAGATTGTTTGATAAACTATTACTAAACTAAATAAAATAGAATAAAGCAGAATAATTAAAGATATGAAATCGATGAGAAAAGGTTCCTAGCAAAGGTCTATCTCCGATTGCATTTCGGTTAGTTCGGTCATTGGTGCAAAGATGTTTTACTCCTAGTTCATATATGTGCTATAGGGACCAGGTACGCTTAGGTCCCCTGCTTTCCTTTGTAAGAGAAGTTACTCCAAGGTACGCTTATGGATTAACCTTGAAAATTTGTCGTCCTCCAAGGTATGCTTATAGAGACAATACTCAGATGCCTATGAAAAAAAAGGAAAGACACACCGAGGGCGAGACACTCAGTACGCTCGAGGCACTACCCTTATTGGTTGTTTACCCTAATCAGATTGGACCAGTTCGACGTGATGACTCTGATTTAGTTGCCTACTCTATTGTGTAGCTTCACGTTAGTTATTACTACAAAGATGGTTGTAACCATCGAGGTTCAATTAATAGTTGGCCAGACTCTTAATCATCCCTAGATAATTTGACAAGAAAATAGTAAACTAGTAAATACAAGCATGGAGTTTATTAAGTACGTTTTGATCTCATAGCTAACCGAGTTTATACAGTGGTAATAGGGTCGAACTCAGGGACTAGGGCAAGACGCTTCTTTAGTATATAACGCGGACAAACAATCGATATAGTACTAGTGGGGGGTTTTGAGAGATTGTTTGATAAACTATTACTAAACTAAATAAAACATAATAAAGCAGAATAATTAAAGATATGAAATCCATGAGAAAAGGTTCCTAGCAAAGGTCTATCTCCGGTTGCATTTCGGTTAGTTCGGTCATTGGTGCAAAGATGTTTTACTCCTAGTTCATAGATGTGCTATAGGGACAAGGTACGCTTAGGTCCCCTGCTTTCCTTCATAAGAGAAGTTACTCCAAGGTACGCTTATGGATTAACCTTGAAAATTTATCGTCCTCCAAGGTACGCTTATAGAGACAATATTCAGATGCCCATGAAAAAGAGAAAAGACACACCTAGGGCGAGACACTCAGTACGCTCGAGGCACTACCCTAATTGGTTGTTTACCCTAATCAGATTGGACCAGTTCGACGTGATGACTCTGATTAAGTTGCCTACTCTATTGTATAGCCTCACATTAGTTATTACTACAAAGATGGCTTTAATCATCGAGGTTCAATTAATAGTTGGCCAGACTCCTAATCATCCCTAGATAAATTGACAAGAAAATGGTAAACTAGCAAATACAAGCATGGAGTTTATTAAGTACGTTTTGATCTCAATACTAACCTAAGCAACCTTCGAAGAACCTTTGCTAAGAAGGGAGAGCTTAGCTGCTCATACTAAGGATTAGACAAATAAAATGGATAAAAGAAATAAATTGCATAAAAGAGAAGAGAAGGAAACACAATAAATTGATACTGAATACCGCTCAGAGCTAAAGCCTCGAGATTATTACAAAGACAAAAAAGACACCAGAGGCAGAAGTGTCAAAGTCTAAATCCGAAAGTGGAAAAAAACTTAGATCCGAAAAGATTGGATACCCAAAACCCTAAATCGCTAAAGTCTTTATAGGAAAAATACGAAAAAGGAAATCCTAAGTGATGGAATCACGACTACTATAACGTTTGAAGTGTAGGAGATGATGCCAAAAGGGCTGATAACTCACAGCATGGCCACGAAGCTAATGCTATGGATAACGGCAGAGATGAAGACAAGAGGATACTGTCCCGAGAAATGGACATTAACGGTGATTGCGCACCATGACGGAACCCAAGAGCTGGAAGCTTACAGGATAGTTACCAGTAACGTGTATGTTACCGGTAACCATTATCTTCCGGAAACCTCCACGAGGGATGCTAGGAACGCTCAACAAACAAACATCTTAGGGGAAGTTGTCGGAAATACATATGTTACCGGGAACGCGCCTCTTATCCGGAAAACGCCAAATACCAGAAGCCTTCAGAAGTGTTACCAAGAGTCGTCGCCAAAATCAGAAACCTTCGGGAGGGCTACCGGGAAGACCTATCGAGAGACTGACAGATCCAGTTGTACTTCGTGGGACCGGGACCGGGTCTAGCAGGGTCTATCCCGAGACCCGGCAAAATTAAAAAAATCCTAATCTAAAACTTGGCTTTCCCTTCTTCTTCTTCGTTCTTCCTCAGCAGCCACACCACGCACCTACTATACATGCTATGACCATGCCTTTTCTCCCACGACCACTACTATAAAAACTACCCCCAATATCGCACTTCAAGATCAAACCAACAAATTAATAAGGAACTATTTGGACAATGAGATCCGACCTTCCTAACTTCATTTCTCCTCATAGATCCTATTGTACGGGGTGCATCACAACATTTAAGGAATTAGACAAACAGAGAGAATGAGATTCAATTTACCAAATCATTATTAGTGGCAAGGCTGCTGCCATTGTTGGCAAAAAACCTCCAAGCCATAGTAGCCGCCATCTTCCAGGATACACAACAAATAAATACCAGAATTGAAATTAAATCCACACCAGAAAACCTCCAAGCCATAGTCGCACTTCTTTTGCTCCTCTTCTGTTGTTTTTCTCTCCTCTTCTTGTGATTTCTAAAGGTAAAAAAAGGAAAAGAAGAAGAAAGCAGAAGGATAGAAAAACTGAAAAAGGTAAAAAAGGAAAAGAAAAAGAAGAAGAAGGGTATAAATAATTAATAAATTAATTAATTGAAAAAAAAAATACAAAATACACCCGGGTACCTGGACAATTTAGCCGGGCTGGGACTGGGACCAGAAATTGGTCCCGTTTTTGGTCGGGACTGGGTCTGGTCCCGACCCAGGTGTCTCGGGTCTGGTCGGGTCCGGGTCGGGTCTGGCTCGCAGACCCGTTTTGACACCCCTAATAAATAGCCAGCTTTTCTCTCATTTTAGTCAGCTTTTGTGTAAAGCGTTTATTGCTTGCGCAGAGAATACTCCGCCCTCCAAACACCAGAAACTCACCTAATGAGAATCAAGTCCAGAAGACGACTTGATACATTGCAAGTAAAAGATCCACCGTCTTCAACCTTTGATTTACTGTTTGTGTTAAATCCTATATGACTTTCGGGATATTTGTAATCTATCAATATCTTGGATTTCTGTATTTGGATGTTTACTGGCAAGTGTGATTTGATGTTTATTATTAATCAATCATTTTGAATTAAGTATCCAACTGCAAATCCCATCGTTGTTGTTCCGCTTCCTTGTTCATTGTCATGTTATTCCGCTGCATCCTTCGTCTTTTCATTTCCGCAATCTTCACAGATTATGTTTGTAAACCACTTGGGTTTTAATTGATAACTCGAGCTAGATCCTTAGCCGCAAAGCTCAAACGTATCCGATTCTGCGAAAGGGAACTCGGATCATGTCAAGTGGTAGCGGAGCTTTGCTGCCTTGAGTTATCTTTACAAATTTCTGTCATAAAATTATTATTATTATGAGATCCACATTTTAATCTGACCTGCTGAGCTATTGGTGAATTTTTGAACCCTTTGAGCATTGGATTTGACAATCGTAGATTCCATGATTTTGGTATTTTTGGTGTTCATCAAGCTTACAGTGTCTTTCATTGATTTTCAACCGAATTTTCTTCTTCCTTCTTGGTTGAAATTTATTGTGCTGAGTTTTGTGTGCCGAGTCCAGAATACCATGTTAGCAATTTGAATGTGTTCTTGAGTGTTCTTGAGTTGGTTAAAGGTGTTTGATCCATTCCAGTCTTTCATTTCCATTTGATCATATTTTTTGAAACGAATTACCTCTTTTGGGGTCACACGCAAAAGAATTATCAAATAAGGACCACTTTCCTATTCTCCTTTTGTCAAAACAACATTTGACAGTTGTAGGCAAAAAGGACAATTTCTGTTACAAAAAAGAAAAAGAAAAAGAAAAAGAAAAGAAACGTAAAGAAACGAAAAAGTCAAACGGATTGGGCTGATTTAACGCTTTGACTTCCATTCCTTGAGTCTTGTTTGCTTTCGATTTTCCTTCTTTTTCTTTTGAGTTTTCATTTGTGTGCCTTTCTTGTTGAGTCTTGTGGTGGATATTTTGAAACGAAAGGATGATTGACAGTGAACCGTCGGGTTGCACAAACTTGTAAACACCATATCGAAACCAGGAATTAAACGAATTTGTGAGAATAACTTTTACGAGTGCTTAAACATGAGGGCAAACACGTAAGGGAGAGAGTTTCACTAACGTTTGCTACTTGTGTAGGTAAAAATTTCATTATGTCTGCCGAAAGTGTAGTGGGCAAAAATGATGCCAAATCCGTTGAAGCGAGTCCTTCGCTGATGACTAAGATTAAGGCCATGGAACGAGGCCAAGCGGAGCTAAAGGAAATGTTTTAGTCCTTCATGTTGGTGCAAGGCAAACCCGTTAATGTTCCTATGGGTCCGGTAGACCCCAAACCCGTTATCTTCAAACCACATGGGGAGGTAATCAAAGATGGTATTTGCGAGACGGAGTCATAGGGTCATGAGAGCGATGATGAGTACGGAAGAGGCAAGAGGGTAGTCAACCAAGGCTTTCCCAATACTCTTACCACGGGTCCCCGACAAGGCCTCGCCTATGCTAAAATGCATGCCTTTGTGCTGAGAGACCTCCGAGCCCAAGGCTACAATGCTCAATGTCACCGCAACCACACCACCAAGCTGCTGTAGGGCTGTGGTTCTCGACATACCGGTAACTCTGCAGTTAACGGTATGTCCCGTGGACCTCAACATACCGGTAACCCTGAAGTTAACGGTATGCTGTTAATTGCCGGAAATAGGTGCCTCATCGAGGCGAAGGTACTTCCACCACCAATGATCGAGCTTTAATGCCTCACTTACATGGTGATGCGAATCCTAGCACAAAACCTAATTCATCGCACACCACACCCGACCTTGTGAATGGAGACAAGGTCAACGACATGACCAGGCCGAGTTGTAGCACGGAGAAACTGCATAGCGTGTACACATGCGCCAACTAACGCACCAAGAGGGCCAACCAAGCCAAAGCATGGAAGACCAACTTTGATCATGACTTCAGCATGAATACAAAACTGATTGGATTCCTAGGAGAGTCGTGGCCAAGTTTGGGGTAAATCGCACGGACGAGTTACAAGATGGCTTAGGGTGACTTAATCGCATGCACCAAGGGTGCGTATAAGCGCAACAGGCGCGTTCAAGGGAGCGAAGTGAGTTCAATTGAGGTTAATTTGAGCGACCAACCTTGTGACATGTATTTTGACATGTTAGGAAGGTTTGGGCCAAGATTTAGGCCAAACGCATGAGGCAATTGAGAGATGGCTCGAGAGCACATTTAGGTGCGCATTGATCGAGCCCATGGTCAAATGCGGCTGAACCAAGAGTGAGCCATCATGGAACCAACAAGCGGAGCTGGGGAGAAGCTTCTGGTCTTATTTAGTATTTATTTATTTTATTGTTAATTAAGTAGATAAAATTATTTAGCAATTAGAACTCCTAGTTCTAGTAGAAGTAGAATTGCGCATAACGCTTATTTTAGGAGGCCGATTTGCACTATGTAAACATTATGATTTTTGCTAATACAATTTTGAGACTTTATCTTAGAGATTCCTCTCTGTTTCATTCGTGGACTCAAACCTTGGGTTTAACCTTCAGTTTCGCAAGCTAGGGTTAGGATAAGTAAAATTGAAGTTGAGCCCATTGTTTGTTCCTTAGGGTCATAGGGCTGAACCTAATACAAACAAGAACCTCACTAGGATTCGTTTAGGTTAGTAGGCACAGGGTTGTTTGCTAGGCTAGGCTTGTTCTCGTGAACCTATCCATTAAATTCCGCGGAAGTATCAAACCTTCGAACTAGATCGTCATTTAAGTGCATCCTAGGCAACTAGGATCATATCAGTTTGTAGCGGAGATCTAGGCATTCAAGGTTTGTTCTATATCTTTTATCCTTACTATTATGTCTTGTTTTCAATTGTTTAGATTGATTTTCATTCTACCCTATCTAATCAATCTCCTTGCAGCCGAGTGTGTTAGTGTGTTGAGTCAAGCTAGGGTTTTAGCATTTCAAACAAATCGTGTGTGCGATTCGTTTGAAATTTTGTGTATTATTTTCTGTCATCAAAAGAGGTACAAAAATCCCAAAAAGAGTCTTTAATTTAATTGTTATTTACTTTCATTCTTAGAGTAAAAAAATAAATAAATTACAAAGTGAAAAAGAATATACAAAATACTAGAAGGAATTCCAGACTCGTTGCAAAAACAATCACTCAATTTGGTGGTCAGAATTGAAAGATATCAAGTTTGCAAGACACAAACCCGAATTCGGACATACACACATTCACGGTATTGTGAATTATTTGAGTCCTTTTGAGTCAATTTGAGATTTCTTTGATTCCTATTAATTGACTTCTGATCCAGTAAGATACTTGTTCAGTTGATAGATCCTTGCAACTACTCAATTATTTTGAAGCTAACCGTCTTTGCAAAAATTCCTTGGAAGCGTTTCTTCAAATTCTCGAGTCTGTCTTAATGGTTTGAGTGCAGGAAAAATAGATAGGACTTTGGGACAAAGTGAGTTAATTAATGAGCTTAATAGAGAATTAAACACGAGAGCAAACACGTGAGGGAGTGTTAGTAATTTTAGGGCAATTTTTTGCTTGCTTGTTTTAGTGTTTTGAGTTTCAGGAAATACGATATGTCTGACCAATCGGACGGAGTGGAAGGACCAAAAGTTGAGAAGATGCTAGAGATAATTCTAGCTCGGCTAGAAGCACCCGAGGCGCGCGGGCTAGCTGCCCTAGTCGGAGTCGACAAACCGCGGCCAAGATGCCCATTGCGAATGTTACAAATAATTCGCATGCATCTGGAGGACTTAAGATAGACCAAAGGCAGCCCCTTGTTGATGGTCTGAGTGCAAGTGATGATGAGGAGGACGAAGAGATTCTAAGGCGCGAGGCAGCAAATAGGCGCGCACAACAGCGCAGACCCGTCAGACGCGCCCAGCAGGCACGATCGTCCGACCTATGAGCATTAAGCGCATCATGTGCGATGGATTGACGACGATGGCGATGAGGACTACGCCTATGAACGAAGAGGCAGATTTGACGATAGGCGTCATAGACAAGAAGAGAGGATTGATTCCCACCTTAGAAGTATTAAAATGAAGATCCCGCCGTTTAAGGGCAATGATGACCCAGATGCTTATTTGGCATGGGAAAGAAAGGTCGAGTCGATTTTTCTTTGTCACAATTATTTAGAAAATAAGAAAGTGAGGTCGGCAGCTGTGGAGTTTAGTGGGTACACCGTGCATTGGTAGGATTCGGTCAACCAAATAAGAGAAAGGGTTAATGTCGACCCAATTGAAACTTGGGAAGAGATGAAAACCCTTATGCCCAAGAGATTTGTTCCCACCTATTTCCATCGTGATCTACATCAAAGGATACAAACACTAACTCAAGTAAGTAAGAGCGTAGAGGACCACTTCAATAAGATGGAGATAGCTCTAGCTAGAGCACAAGTCGTGGAGGACGTTGAGGCAACAATGGCTAAGTTCTTAAATGGCCTAAATCGACAAATAGCTAACCGTTTACAGTTGATGACTTATAACTCCTTAGAGGAGATGCTACACTTAGCCATTAAGATAAAAAGGCAGAGGAAGACCAAGCCTTTCTATCCTAGGAACGCACCAACAAGACCCACGAATGGGAGGAGATGGCCTTGGGCGAAAGATGACAAAGTTGCCGATTCGGTCCCAAAAGTGCTACCTTATAGTTATGGTACTAAGAGTACTTTAAGTTCAAGTGCACTTCAAGGGAAGATGGTCAGCAACCCTACTCCTACTACCGTGCTTCCTAAAGCGTCTACAAAGGACATCGTTTGTTTTAAATGTGCCAGTCGAGGGCATGTTGCTTCATCTTGTCCTAACAAACGAGTCTTGATTATTAAGGAGAATGAAGAATTAGGTAGTGATGATGATGGTGAGGTTGAGGACTCTAGGTGTGAAGAAGAAGAGGATGGTAGCAAGTTAGATGAAGAAGAGTTGATGGATGACCGAGGGTTATCTCTTGTTGTGAGACGAACCCTAAGTGTCCAACCGAAGCTAGAGGCGAATGATGTGGAGCAACGGGAGAACTTGTTTCATGCTCGCTATTTTGTTGGAGATAAAGTATGCTCTATCATCATAGATAATGGAAGTTTTACTAATTGTGCTAGTGACTTGCTTGTGCACAAGTTAAACCTTCCATTGATCAAGCGTCTGAAACCTTACAAGCTACATTGGATGATCGATGGTGAAGATATAGAGGTGACACATCAAGTGTTGGTCATGTTTGTCATTGGGGAGTATCAAGATGAGGTCTACTATGATGTTGTACCTATGACAACAAGTCATATCTTATTTGGTAGACCATGGCAGTTTGATAGACAAGCGTTGCATGAACGAGGAGCAATCGCTATAAGATCGACAAGGATGGGCGAAAGTTCACCCCTGTGCCGTTGACGCCAACAAAAGTGTATGAGGATCAAAAGTGGCTCATTGAGTCTTATTCTGAATTTGAGAAAGAAAAAGAGAAAAGAAGGAAAAACAACTCACATGAAAGAAAAAAAAACATGTGGAGGGATTAAGTGAGAAAAATAGCCCGCGAGAAAATAGAGAGCTTGCAAGAGGAAAACACATGCATGAAAAGAGTGAGCATGCAGAGAGTAGTATTCAGAGGAAAAGAGAAAAGAGTGTTCATGCTAAGGGAGAGAAAGTGAGGCCAACATTAGTGATGCGCAAAAACTATTTTGGTGCAAGTCTTACGAAATCGTTTGATTTATGGCCTTACGCCTCTAACCCTAATATGTTTGAGTTCTCTACTCCTATTTTTTCTTCTCATATGTATGAAATTGATGGATTGAGTCCAAAGGAGGAAGAACGAAGTCTTGGAGCTATTTTGTATTCATTGGTTTGTAAGTTTGAGTTTGTTCACAAATTTTCAATTTTATATATTTCCAACTAATTCGCTTATAGATTTATACTTGTGGTACCATTAAATACTTTGTCTTTGAGTTACTATGCAAGCTTAGGAATTGACAAGGATTCAGTGATGGCAAAAATACCATTAGAGAAAGTCGTGGCTCACATGGAGCGCATGAGCGTTCCTCGGACGGACCAAGGATACAAAAGGGGGCTTCATATGTTCTTCAAAGTCCTTGATTGGGATAGGATGTGCTTACACCAGACATGGTTGCCTACTTAATCCGAGGAGCATTGGATCAACCCATACTAGTGCCAAGCGCATCGACATCAATGCCGAGTTGGGTATCTTGGGTAATCTCGAAACTAGTTGTGTGCCTTTTGTTCATACTAACTTAAGGTGTTGCTTTGAAGGTGCTATTAAGGATCCTAAAGAGGATTCAAGGGCGAATCATTTCCAAGGGGGAAGGAATGATGCAAATCCTCCCACAAACCCTAATTCATCGCACGCCACACGCGCACGCACTATGCGGCTAGAGCCAAGAAGGGCGAGAGAGCGCGCTAATGAAGTAGCAAGGAGCCAAGAGAGGTTAAGGCAGACCTTGCACATGGAGACAAGGTCAAAGGCACGAGCAGGCCGAGTTGTAGCATGGAGAAAGCACATAGCGCACATGCATGCGCCAACGGACGCGACTATGAGGGCCAACCTAGCCAACTCATAGAAGACCAGCTTTGATCATGACTTCAGCATGAATACAAAACCAACTGGAGTCCTAGGAGACTCATGGCCAAGTTTGGGGTAAATCTCACTGACGGATTACAAGATGGCTTGGGGTGACTTAATCGCATGCACCAAAGGTGTGTATAAGCGCAACAGGCGCGTTCAAGGGAGTGAAGTGAGTACAATTGAGGTTAATTCGAGTGAGAAACCTTGTGATATGTATTTTAACATGTTAGGAAGGTTTGGGCCAGGTTTTAGGCGAAACGCACGAGGCAATTGAGAGATGGCTCGAGAGCACATTTAGGTGTGCATTGACCGAGCCCATGGTCAAATGCGGTTGAACCAAGAGCGAGCCATGATGGAACCAACAAGCGGAGCTGGGGAGAAGCTTCTGGACTTATTTAGTATTTATTTATTTGTTTTTTTATTGTTAATTAAATAGATATAATTATTTACCAATTAGAACTCCTAGTTCTAGTAGAAGTAGAATTGCACATAACATTTATTTAAGGAGGCCGATTGGCACTATGTAAACATAACGATTTTTGCTAATACAATTTTGAGACTTTGTCTTATAGATTCCTCTCTGTTTCAGTCGTGGACTCGAACCTTAGGTTTAACCTTCAGTTTCGCAAGCTAGGGTTAGGACAAGTAAAATCGAAGTTGCGGCCATTGTTTGTTCCTTAGGGTCATATGGCTGAACCTAATACAAATGAGAACCTCATTAGGATTCGTTTTGGTTAGTAGGCACAGGGTTGTTTGCTAGTCTAGGCTTGTTCTCATGAGCATATCCATCAAATTCTGCGCATGCATCAAACCTTCGAACTAGATCGTCATTCAAGTGCATCCTATGCAACTAGGATCGTATCACATGGCCGTACTACTCCTTGCCAGGATCGAGAGTTTTATGAGGATTTATATGAAGAGGCAAATGATGATTTTGATGATTATGAGGAGAGAGAGAGCGGGTGAATCGGGGAAGAAGTGGAAGGTTACCAGAACCTCGGTATGATGATAACTTGAACAGCATAACGGTACAAATTCCTACCTTCGAAGGAACCACTGACCCGTCTAAGTACATCAAATGGGAGGGAAAAATCCAACGTATTTTCAATTGCCATAAGTATTCGGATGGTAAGAAAGTGAAACTTGCTGGTATGGAGTTTGATGGATATGCCGTCAGCTGGTGGGAGAAAATCTATCGGGAACGACATGGGGCAACGCCCATCCGGACTTGGGAGGAGATGAAGCAAGTAATGAAGGAAAGATTTGTGCCATCCTTCTACAAGCGAGACTTGCAGAACCGATTGCAAGGTCTCAAGCAAGAAATGAAGTCCGTGGGAGATTACTACAACGAGGTTGAAGCCCTTCTCACACAAACCGATACCCATGAAGATGAAGATGTAACTATAGCTAGATTCTTGAATGACGTGAATGATAAAATTAGGTACAAGCTTGAGTTACGGGATTTTGAGAATCTACAACTTATGTTACACTACGCCTTGAAGGTAGAAGCCCATGAAGCCGCCAAACAGAAAAACTTCCCTAGCCGAAACACAAACCCATCCAACACCTACCCTACTTTTACTAAACCACCCTGGAAGCCTTACCAAAAATACTACCAAAAGACCCCACCATACGCGAACACAAATCCTTCTTCTACAACAAAACCTTACACGCCTTTTACCAAGCCCAACCCTGTACCGGTAACATCTAATCTGGTAAATCCTAACCCACCACACAGAAAACATTCTACCAATATTGAATGTTTCAAGTATCGGGGAAGAGGGCATATTTCTTCCGAGTGCCCAAACCGACACGTGATAGTCATTCGGGAAGGGGTGTACGAGACCGATAGTGAGGGAGAAGAATTTCCACGTGAGGAACACTATCGGGAGAAATACTATCGAGATGAGGAAACAGTAACGGACAATGATGAAGAAGGAATTCTACCGGCTTCGGCAATGACTTTGGTTGTGCGAAGGAGTTTGAACACACAAGCCAAGTTGGATACCGTATATGATGAGCAAAGAGAGAACCTCTTTCATTCGCGATGTGAGGTACATGGCGAGATTGTGTCCATGATTGTAGATAACGGTAGTGTGGTAGATTCCGCAAGTCATATCTTGGTGAGCAAGCTGAATTTGCCAACGACACCACATCCTAAGCCTTATTCACTCCATTGGTTTAATGATGATGGGGAGGTTAAGGTCAAGGAGCAAGTTCTTGTGAACTTCAAGATGGGTGAGTATGAGGATGAGCATTTGTGTGATCTTGTCCCAATGGATGCTAGCCATTTACTTTTCGGTCGCCCATGGCAATTTGATAGGAACGTGATTCATGATGGGCGCACTAATAAAATTTAGCTTACCCAGCACAGTAAGAAGTTTAGCATTCCCCCACTTTCTCCATCTCAAGTCCGTAAGGACCAAAGGAAAATGGAAAAGGCTAGCGCTGAACTCCATATCGCGAGGAGTTTAAGAGATAAGAGTGGAGAGAAGAAAGTAAGCTGAGAGTGCAAAACACACCAGGAAAAGAGTAAGCATGGTAACGGGAGTGAGCAAGAGCGATTGCGAGTGGAAGAGAGTGGAGAGAAAAAGGTAAGAACAATCGTTAGTGATAGGGATACTAAATTCTTGAGTCATTTTTGGCGTACGTTATGGTCCCTACTAGGCACTAAGCTTTTTTTCTCCACCACTTGTCATCCTTAAACAGAGAGACAAACGGAAGTAGTGAATAGGACCTTAGGGTCATTGTTGCGAGTCATGGTTGACACACATGGTACTAAGTGGGAAGATATAATTGCATTTATTGAATTTGCATATAACCATAGAATTGCATTTATTGAATTTGCATATAACCATGTGTATCACTTAACCTTTGGCTTCTCTCCATTTGAGGTGGTATACGGGTTTCAACCCCTTACCCCTCTTGATCTCTTACCGTTACCTTTGAGTGTGCTTAAGTGTGTAGATGGTGAAACCAAGGCAGAGGAGGTCAAGAAGTTCCACACAGAGGTCCGGAAGAACATAGAAGCAATGAACGCTAGAGAGGTCATCAAACGGAACATGGGCAAGACACCGACATCATTTGAGCCAGGTCAATGGGTCTGGTTACACTGGCGCAAAGATAGGTTCCCTCAGCAATGACAAGGGAAGTTGAGTCCCCGCGGTGACGGACCCTTTGAAATCCTCTACCGGATCAATGATAATGCTTATATCCTTGACTTGTCGGGTGAGTATGGATCCATGAGGAACTCGCTTCCATATTAATGACTTAACTCTTTACAATGCAGATAACAGAGGAGCTGAGGTAACAAATTCTTGGACAAATCCTTTCAAAGGAGGAGGAGATGATGCGATCACAACTACTATAACGCTTGAAGAGTAGGAGATGGTGCCAAAAGGGCCGATAACCCGCAGCATGGCCAGGAAGCTAACGCTATGGATAACTGCAGAGATGAAGACAGGAGGATATCGTCCGGAGAAACGGACATTAACGGTGATTGCGCACCATGGCGGAACCCAAGAGCTGGAAGCTTACAGGATAGTTACTAGGAATGTGTCTGTTACCGATAACCATTATCTTCTGGAAACCTCCACGAGGGATGCTGAGAACGCTCAATAAACAAACATCTTCTAGGAAGTTACCAGAAATACGTATGTTACCGGGAACGTGCCTCTTATCTGGAAAGTGCCAAATACCGAAAGCCTTCTATCGCGCCCCCGAAAATAAAAGTATTCGTGAGTGTGCAACGAACTTGAGACCTTACGATGCTCAGCGTAAACGGACGCCTCACAACATGCAATGAAGTCGCCACCCTAATTTTGTCGCTAGGTCTAGGGAACCTTAATCGTCATGGCATAAAATAAAATAAATAAAAAACTAAAGGCACAAAAAAGGGGTTTGAACCCCAAACAAAGGTTCGGGGTCGTATTATGGTCTTGGGAAGGTGTTAGGCACCCGAGTCACATCCAAAAATGGTTACCGGTTGATAAGAGAGGTGTTTAAAAGGTTTTTGATAAAATGCGTTTTGAAAGGGGGCCCTCAGAGGAATCGTCACTTTAGTCTTTTCCACAATCGGGACCGTTCAAGAATAATTGATCGTTGAACCGATCGATTATTCCTGACCGTAGTGATGGGACTGAATTTTCCGTAAGACTGAATGAGCGCCCTCTATTTCATCATTGGGCTTAATAGAGTACAGATTAGATGAGGGGTTTTGAAATGATAAACTGATGTGGGATCGAAACTCCCCATGTACATGCAGTCAATATAAACGAAAAATTAAAATCAAATGAACATGGCATTTTTAAGCAAGCCTTTAAACACGTTGTTTGAGACTATTCAATTAATCGAATCTCATCAGATTGAAACTGTTAAGCAAAAAAATAATTTTTTGCATATTGGATTAATACAAATAGCCGTAAAACCTTTACATCGACAAGGTTTAGATTCCCCAATATTAATGTGCCTAAGGGATGCGAGATTTTAAAAATTCAATGATTCCTTATTAGCCGTTTTCCAATCAAACTTGGTTAAAGGACCAGTCTATTTTAATTGTTATCCAAACTTTTCAATATCTCTATTTGATCCAAACATTTTAAAAACTTTAACTTTAAATATTACAACTCCAGATAACATGATTAAAGACTCTAGAAATATAGCATTATTATACAGAATATATTACAAGGTAATGACAACTAATATAAATCCTAAAGCTATAAAACATTCTCCAAAAAATGAAACACTTTTAATCGAAGCTAATACGGAACATGCTATGATACAAACGCCAAAATTATTACAATGGAACCAAGTTACTTTACCCAATGAATGGATTTTATCTAAAGCAAACGAATCACAAGCCATAATACCACGAACACAACCAGTAAAAATAGAAGAAGATGAATATGGAAATATAAGATTAATATTTGAATCACATCTTGAACCTTTAAACACAACTAGTTTTAGAAGATCAGTAAGTAATATCGAAAGACCAATTTTATCTAGATCTTTATCAGGATCAATATTAAGAGGTGTTGATTTTAACAAAAATATTCCACGACCATATTATCAAAATATAGATCAAAATAGCGAACAAGAAATTATAAGATCACCATCTCCTACGCATAGTGACATGAGATATTTAAATCAACTAAATATGATTAAAACTGATAAATATAAAATAGATAAAGAAAGATTAAGAAAATAATTTTATGATCCTTCAAAAATTGGACTAAGAACACAATTTTTTAACACCTTTACTAAAGAAGAAAAAGATTATATTCAGGAAAGATTTTATAAAGATCTAGAAGAATTACAAATTCATATTCCATTTTTCACTTGGTTTCAAAAACAATCAGATTTACACGATATAAAAAACATCAACGTAATAAAATCTGCAAAGCAGATATGGAAAACTGCCTTAGATACAAAAGTAGAATCTGTATATCCTCCATTAGAAGAAGTACATATAACACATCATAATAACATCATCTCAGCTTCACCATTTAAACACATTCCTGAAGAAACCAGAGATATAAATCTAAAAGATATTCAAAATATTCAAAACCAAAATAATTATACAAACCTCATGCTAAATACTTTAGCAACACAAATAACTACTGTAGAAGCAAATCTTCCTCCACCTATTCAATTTAAAAGTACTATAGTAGGAGCAGAAACCAGTAAGAAACAAGAAAAAATGAACATTCTTACTCAACCTTTATTCAAACCAATTGAAATGACTAATTCTGAAATAATGAATTTTAAATTTAAAAAAGACGATGAATATTTAGATATA
Source organism: Viola odorata (assembly GCA_963691705.1). Lineage (NCBI taxonomy): Eukaryota > Viridiplantae > Streptophyta > Magnoliopsida > Malpighiales > Violaceae > Viola > Viola odorata. The sequence goes on along the minus strand of OY829546.1, from coordinate 25,616,248 downwards.
AAAAATAAAAAATTAGATAAAATAAATATAAAATCTAAAAATCAAATTTCAGTATTAACAGAAGAAATTGAAGAAAAAGATATAAAACATATCTCAGAACAATTTCAGGAATTAGAAATTAATAAACTAAGAACTAAAAATTACCAAAAACCTAGAATAAAACACTTTTATCCTAGACCAACCTTTCCTGATGTACAATCAGAGGATATAAATACCAGAACTCAATGTAACTACGATGGTCAAAGTATTTTAGAATGGAATTTAGATGGACAAAGTGAGCATAATATAATAACCATGTTAGAAAATATGATGATGGCAGCTACCGCATATAAAACAAGAGGAAATTCAGATAAATATGTAGCCCAAATTATTATTTCAGGATTTACATGACAACTTAAAAGTTGGTGGGATAACTATCTCACTCTAGAAGAAAAATTAGAAATAATAAATGCGATAAAAACAGAAAACGATGAATCTAAAGAGGACGCCACTAATGTATTAGCATACACTATATTAAAACATTTTGTGGGAGAACCAAGTCAATTTCAGGAAAAAACAACAGAAATACTGGTTAATTTAACCTGCCCAAAACTACAAGATTTCCGATGGCATAAGGATATGTTTCTAACAAAAATATTCATGAAAGAAGATTGTAATCATTCCTTCTGGAAAGAAAAATTTATCTCAGGATTACTAAAACTATTCGCAGAAAAAGTAAAAACTAGAATTAAAAATATCTATAGTGGAATAATTCCTTATTCAATATTAACCTATGGTGAAATTATCGCACATATTAATAATGAAGGACTAGCACTCTGCACTGATTTAAAACTAAAAGCTAAAATGAAAAATGAACTTCATCAAAGTAGAAAAGAATTAGGATCATTCTGTGCTCAATATGGATATGAAACAATAATACCTCCTTGAAGAAAATATAAAAAACAAAGAAAAACAATAAGAAAAAATTATAAAACCCCTAAATATCAGGAAAGACCTAATAAAAGTTACCAAAGAAAATATTATAAAAAATGATTTAATAAATTTAGACCCAATAAACAAAATAAAATCCCTACTTGTTTTAAGTGTGGACAAAAAGGACATTATAAAAATAATTGCAGAATGAAGCAGAAAATTCAGGAACTTCAAATTGATGAAGAACTTAAAAACCAAATGATACAACTATTAAATTCTAGCACCGATGATAATGATTCAAACCTAGAAAGTAGTAGTGAAGAATTGGAAATTGACCCGATTTAGGATAACTCTTCCGATAGCAATGAACAATCTGAAGAAGAAAATACCAATATCTGCTCTTGTGTATATAAACAAATAAATACAATTACTAAAGAAAAAGAAATGTTGATAGAAATATTAGGAAAAATTGAAGATCCTGAAATACAAAGAGACTATCTAAATAAATTAAAAGATTTAATAATAAAAGAAAAAGAAAGTAAAAAAATAGAACCCTATAGTTTAAAAACAATTATTAATAGATTTTCCCCTAAAGAATCTAATATATCAACTCAAGATTTAAAAGAAGAAATAAAACAAATAAAAATAGATATAAAAAATTTACAAGTAGAAAATACTAAATTAAACATAAATAGAACATTTATATGGAGCTAACAGAAATAAACTTCAGATTAATTATAAACTTTCCAATGTAAATATATGTAATAAGGGATTCTGTCTAAGAAACTCATTTATACTCGTAAAAAATTTAAATCAAAAAATAATATTAGGAACTCCTTTTATTACCCAAATCTATCCACTCAATGTGGATAGTGAAGGTATAAAAACTAAAAATTTTGATACAGAAATTTGTTTCCCATTTATCCAAAAACCTCAACAGAAAGATATTGATGTATTAAAAAATTATTCCATCTCAAAAGATATTATGGTAATACAAAAGAAAAAGCATTTACATTTTTTAACAAAAGAAATAAACTTTAAAAGAATTGAAGAAGAACTACAAAATTAGAATAATATCGAAAAGATAAAATGTTTTCAAAATCTATTTGAAAAAGAAGTATGCTCTGAACTTCCAAACGCTTTTTGGAATAGAAAGAAACATATAATAGAATTACCATACGAAAAAGATTTTAATGAAAAAAATATACCTACCAAAGCCAGACCTATACAAATGAATAAAGAATTATTAGAATACTGTAAACAAGAAATAGATACTCTATTAAAGAAAAAACTCATAAGACCAAGTAAATCTCCATGGTCTTGTGCTGCTTTTTATGTTCAAAATCAAGCGAAAATAGAAAGAGGAGCTCCAAGACTAGTAATTAATTATAAACCTTTAAATAAAGCATTACAATGGATAAGATATCCTATACCTAATAAAAGAGATTTAATCAAAAGACTAAACGGGGCAATTATATTTTCAAAATTTGATATGAAATTAGGATTTTGGCAAATCCAAATCACTGAAAAAGACAGATATAAAACTGCATTCACAGTACCATTTGGTCATTATGAATGGAATGTAATGCCATTTGGATTAAAAAATGCACCCTCAGAATTTCAAAATATAATGAACGATATACTAAATCCATATACAAAATTCACTATTGTATACATAGATGATGTACTAGTATTCTCAAAATCTATAACAGAATATTTTAATCATTTAAACAAATTCTTAAAAATATTAAAAGAAAACAGATTGGTAGTCTCAGCTACTAAATTAAAATTATGTCAAACAAAAATCAGATTCTTAGGATTTGATACTTACCAAGAAACAATTAAACCAATAAGCAGATCAATAGAATTCACCGATAAATTTTCCGATGAAATCAAAGATAAAAAACAATTACAAAGATTTTTGGGATGCCTGAATTATGTATCAGACTTTATTAAAAATGTAAGAACTACTTGTTTACCATTATATCAAAGACTCAGGAAAAATCCTCCAGCATGGAATGAAAATATGACACTTATTGTTAAAAATATTAAAGAAAAAATTAAAAACCTTCCATGTTTGGGAATCCCTAACCCTTTAGCTGATCTAATAGTAGAAACAGACGCATCTGATATCGGTTATGGAGGAATATTAAAACAAAAGGAACATGAAAAAGAACAATTAATTAGATATTGTTCAGGAATATGGATTGCTTCACAAAAGAATTATTCAACAACTAAAAAAGAAATTTTATCTATAGTATTATGCATATTTAATTTCCAAGATGACTTATTCAATAAAAAATTCTTATTAAGAATTGATTGTAAAAGTGCCAAATATATTTTAGAAAAAGATGTTCAAAATATAGTTTCTAAACAAATCTTTGTCCGATGGCAAGCTTTATTGTCAAACTTTGATTTTGAAATTGAATTTATAAAAGGAGAAATAACTCTTTACCTGATTTCTTATCTCGAGAATTTTTACAGGGAAAGACTTGATGGCATCACAAAAAGGAAAAGAAGTGATGACAACACAAAAAGAATGCAATAGAAAAACCAAATCATCCTATGCCATGAATATACCAACTACTCCTAACAAATATGAACCACTCAGATCCAATTCATCCAAAACTGTCCATTCACAACTCATATCTCCAAATACTTTCCTATTACCACAACCCCAAGAACGATTTGCTCCAAATTACCTCCAAGCACTACAAGTTCAACCTCCAAAATCGCCAGCTACTATTACTAGTAAACCTGCTTTTACACTTCTTGGAACCCTTCCTACCAAACCTTCACAAACAAAAGGCCAAGGCCCAATAACTAAACCTTTTGTCAAAAGTATTAGCTATATTGAGCCAGAACACGGAAATGAACTTAAAACCATTGTATCCAATATATTTCCAAAAGACTTTCTATTCATCCCAGACTCCCTAGAAAAAAAACAGAATATTCTATGAGTTCATTCTTGTAGACACAGATTCGGTTGAAATAGTTCATGTTCAAGATCCAAAATATCCTGGCAAATACTCTTATTCCAAAAGCAAAATCCTAAAAGTATTAACCTTATCTGATTGGAACATGAACCCCTATACTGAAAAAACCTTTTCTTATCGCTTTCAGCCAACAGGATTCAACTATCATGACTATCAAAAAGCATGGCAACATGCCTTCTTATATTCAAATTATCACCACTCCTGGTTCTTCCATTTTCATAATGATATACCAAGAAAATTCCCTCATTGGTTTTACCAATGGTGGAAATACTTCAGAGCATCAGAACTTGTCTATCCCCCAACAGTCAGCGAAGGTTTCGAAACTTTTCAAAAAAATTATCACTCTCAAATCATACCAAAACTAATGTCATTCACTCTCATGTTCAAAATACCTTGGATAATCTACTGGGATTTTGACATTGTTGACCGTAATGCTGCAGAACCACCCATACTGACAAAAAGATGGAAAGTAAAATGGTGGAAAAGTTTTGCACTCCAACAGGCATGTAAAAACACAGTATTACATAAACTAGCCGAAACTACAATTGCCATTCCCACTCATCTATCACCATCTATATTCCTTTCATCCAAACATCAGTTACAAGCCAACCTAGCAAGTGCTTCGTCAAAAGATGAATACAAGAAAAAACTAAAAGAAACACTTTCTCAATTGGATGCAGATGAAGTAGCATCATCAGCAACACCACAAAATTCTGATCCAAATATGATAGCAGAATTATATCCGGATCTGAAATAAAAGAAAAAACAAATGTCTCTCCAGAGAAAAAATAAATAAAAAATAAAAAATAAAAAATAAAAAAATATTGAAATTGCAATGAAAAAATCCTACAGTCGACAACAAAAACGCATCTCAGCACAAAGACATATTATCCAGAGAAGGCAGCAATTCAAAAAATTGAATAGGTGGCATGACACTTGGAAGACCCTAAGCTTATCAGACAAAATAAAAACACACCTCTTCAAAATCAAGCTTTATCACCAACGACGGAAACAAGACACGTGGAGAAACCAACATCAATCCGCCAAACCTTGCATACACCTCAGCAATCAAGAATACAGAAGAAGCACAGTTGCAACGCAACATCAGAAAAGTACGAACTTTAAAAAATGTAAAATTTGTAAAATTCTATCTTTAGATTTTCTAAAATTAGTACTAAACTCTCCCTATAAATAGAGGGGTTTTCCCTCAGTTGTATGTAAGCAAAAATCTCATGTACAAGAATCTCTCAACGCAATAAAAGCTTAAAAGTTTCTCTTTGTAAGTTTTCTCTTTCAAAAATGTCTTTCATTTTCAAAGAATTAGCTTACTATTTTTCTGAACTAAAAACTAATAAACTTTCTGATTTATATGAATTAAAAACAGAACTATCTTCTAAATGTGATGATATTCAAAAATCCTATATTGAAAATCTTTATAATGAAATAATGAGTGAAAGTATAATTCCAATCTCTAATACTGAAACTCCTTTATGGAATGAAGATTTAATAAAAATTGAACTTTTCACCAATATGATAGAAGCCACTAATAAAACTATTCAAACTATTATGCATACACTTAATCAATATGAAGAAAACGTTAAGAGCTAGAAAAAGAAACAAAAGGTTCAAAAGTATAAAAAATTAAAAGAAATTATCAATAATCCAACTAGCACCATGAATCCAACCAACCTCACTTAAACTTCGCTTGAACTATCTCTTGAGCTACCTCCAAATCTGATCTTCCCTATACTAGCAGGGTCCAACAAACAAATGATCGAAGAAACTAATAAAATTATAAACACTCCTATCTCTCCACCTAATCAACATGAACATGAACTACTACGTCCATCATCATCAACTCTGCCAGCTCCCTCTTCTACTTATGAAGCTCACTTGCTAGATCTATTAGCTCGACATACAAAACATCCACATCCATCATCCTCAACTCTGCCAGCTCCCTCTTTCCAATCTGAGAATTTATTGGTAGCGGGCCTATCGCTCTCCGGATGCTGGTGCTGAAAGTATAGTCCCTCAAGGAGGAGTTATTTAGATATGCAGAAAAGTAGTCGCTCAAGGAGGAGTATTTTTAGATAGACAGAAAAGTAGTCGCTCAAGGAGGAGTAATAATTATGCAGAAATGTAGAATTATGTAAATGAGAGTTGTAACGTACCTTCGCTCGGATATTAATTAACGGTAACATACCTTCGCTACGATGTTGATTCGATATTCGGGGTGGTGTGTTTATAAATTTTCAAGATATGGTGTGGGGACGTGACCTGACACAACATTAACAGATGACATGTGCGGACGTGACCAGACACAACATTAAAAACACGATATGGGGACGTGAACCTTCACAACGCCTAACATATGACATGTGCGGACGTGACTAGACACAACTTTTTAATGACGAGGTGTATGCGAGGACGTGACCTATCACAACACTAACAGACAAGATGTGGGGACGTGACCAATCACGACTTTTTAAATGACAAAGTGTATGTAGGGACGTGACCTATCACAACACTAAACAAATGGTGTAAAGAGAAAACAAGTCTTACCTCGAACTTACCGTATGGATTGAAATGGGGAGTGGTTGGAAGCCACCTTATAAAATAAGGTTGATATGGGTGACCAAATCGTTCATGAACATAAGAGGATGTGGGTGACCAAGTCACCGCATGACATAAAGAGGATGTGGGTGACCAATTCACCGCACGATATAACTGAAAAGTAGACAACCAAGTCGTCACACCAACGTGGGTGCCCAAGTCACCGCACAAATGGACAGAAAAGTGGACGACCAAGTCGTCACACCAACCGTGGGTGACCAAGTCACCGCACAACTAGACAAAAAAGTGGACGACCAAGTCGTCACACCAACGTGGGTGACCAAGTCACCGCACAACTAGACAGAAAAGTGGACGACCAAGTCGTCACACCAATGTGGGTGACCAACTCACCGCACAACTGGAAAGAAAAGTGGACGACCAAGTCGTCACACCAACATGGGTGACCAAGTCACCGCACAACTAGAAAGAAAAGTGGATGACCAAGTCGTCACACCAACGTGGGTGACCAAGTCACCGCACAACTAGAAAGAAAAGTGGACGACCAAGTCATCACACCAACGTGGGTGACCAAGTCACCGCACAACTAGATTGGAAGTGAAGTGGTAACGTACCTTCATTCGGATGTAGATTGGATTTTCTGGATGGAAATCCAAGACGACGACATTACAACGATTTCTTTATCGAAGACCTATGGTTGAGGAGTGGTAACGTTCTCCATTTTATTGGATTTTGATGAAAAATCTAGGATGGCGAGGGCTTTACAACGATGTTGTCATCGAAGACCCATGGTAGAGGAGTATATCTGTATCCTGCAAATTGAAAGGAAGCAAACACAAAGCAGCAACAGATAGACGAAGGAGAGAGCAATTGACCTATGTGAGAAATATCAAATATTCCTACATTTAACCCATGGCTTACCCCCAAGTTTTTTTGTTTTGGAATGAAAATGATTTCTTTGTTTAAGAAAATAAATTCAAGCCTTTTTCTTCTCTTTTTTTTTGGGATAAAATGTTCGTTCAATTTTCGTTATATGAACATGATTGATTCAAGTCTAGATAACGTCTACGTCTTGTTCAGGAAATAACGACCTCAAGGACAAGACTTTCCCACAATTTGGAGCCGTAAGCAATCCTCACCTGATATTAGTGTTTGCACTCACACTCTGAAACAAGGTTAAGTGTTTTACGCTCATAAAGATGCAACTAACATGATACATAATTTTTAATTCGCAATGTCAATCCGAGTGAATAGACTTCAAATGAAGATACACATGCATGGGTCTGCTAATAATCAATAAAACTTTCACGAAAAATAATGAAAGGACATAAAATGTCCGGAAAGAAGCTTGTTTTGGGTAAAGATGTGCTTTTCTGATGAGTTTGAAGGTTTTCTGATGAGTGACGTTTTGTTGATTGGCCCTGATGAGGGCAAGGGCGCGAGTTCTTTCGCTTTTTGCTGGGGATGCTTTCTTGACATAGTGTATGAGCTCTTGGATCCTTGCTAGGAATGTCGCTTTCCGGTCGGCCAGGGGCCCTTTTCTTGAGTCTTTACTGGAGAATGTTTCCTTCGAGATTCCTTGAGTTGGCTCTGGGCCCTTTTCCTTCTCGAGTCTTCACTAGGGAGTGTTGTCGCTGTTCTTTTTGCGATTTACTACTTAAGTTGGCCTTGGGCCCTTTTCTTCTCGAGTTCTCACTAGGGGGATGCTTTCCTCGAGATCTACTACTTGAGTTGGCCTTGGGCCCTTTTTCTCGAGTCTTTACTGGGGAATGTTTTCTTCGAGATTTCTTGAGTTTAGTTATCCCCGGGCTGTGCTTGCTTCGGTTCTTCGATTGTTTGTATTCTTCGAATGTCTCTGAGCATTTCTCTCTTTTCTTTTTTCCCTTTTTCCCCTCTCTTTTCTTTTTCTCTATTTTCCCCCCTTTTTTTTATTTGATTTGAAATGCAACAGAGCAGAGCAAGCACAACCTTTGTCTTGATCTCTTCTCATTTTGGCTTAAAGCCTCGGCCTTCATCTTTGGGTTTTTGGTCTTTCTTCGGTGATGGCTCTCAGCGATCTTTCGGTGACCTTTTCCATCTCCTTCGTCGTGTACTTGAACTTGGCATGCTTTTTACTTTCGGCTGGTAATCTTAGATGAAACTGCTCCTTGGCTCCCGGGGTATGAGTGATAGTGAAGGTTTTGTAGGAGTGATGGCATAGGTGGTGGAAAGAGGGAAGAAATGAAAAAATAGAGAAGGTCGTAAAAGTCCCACGTCATTTTATTGCTATCCCATGTCTGATTGCACATGTACCCTGGATATTATGCGAATTCAACTAGTACCTAGTCAGGCACTTACACTCATGAAAGAAACAAGGCGTGAAGGCCCAAAATACTCACAGGGATGTGTTTTGTGATTGCTTACGTCTAAACATGCCATGGATATAAGAGCTAACAGACAAGATCATGTATGTTTCATATAGTTTCTAATGAACGCACAAGTCATCTGTGTCGTGATAAAATGATGAATATGCTTGATTAAAAACGTTCAAAATGTGGGATCTTTGTTTTCCCCTTTTCTTCTCTTTTTTTTAGCCCAAGTTGCACATGTATACAGAGAAAATTTTGCGGAAAACTAAGGATTTTAGCCAACATGACGCACGCACTCTTGCAACAATGTAAATAATGGAAATTAAAATTTACGAAAATGTAAATTGTGAATGCATAAATTACGAAAACGTAAATTGCGGAAATGAAAATTGCAAAAATGTAAAAGGACAACTTCCCTGAAAAATGAGCTCTGACATTTTTCGACACCTTCTTTTGGTCATCACTTCATTCGCTTGCCCCCAAGTTTACAAGTCTCGTTGCACCTGAAAAACTACAGAAATGTAAATTGCGAGACCATAATTTACAGAAACGTAAATTACGAAAGGGGAAATTGTAAACATAAAGGACAACTTCCTTGAAAAATGAGCTTTGACATTTTTCAACGCCTTCCGTTGGTCATCACTTCATTTGCTTGCCCCCAAGTTTACAAGCCTCGTTGCACTGAAATAAAGAGACAGTTAAATAGTAAATTCATAGGGAAAAGGTATCCCGAGATGTTGAATTTAGAATTAATGAAAGATAGAATAATTGAAAAGAATGCGTGGGTTGCCTCCTACGAAGCGCCTTTGTTTAAAGTCGTAGGCTCGACTACGTGTACGACTTCCCTTCATACCTCCGTCCTGCAAGTAGAAAAGAAAAGAAACTAATCAGTGTTGTCTAAATTTAGAAATTTTGACGAAAGTGGGGGTGTGAACCGCCACACAAAATTTTGATGAAAAGTGGGGGTTTGAACCGTCGTACAAGATTGAAACGTGGGGTTAGCCACACGATTTTTGAAATGTGGGGTGTGAACCGCCACACAATTTTTTTGAAATGTGGGGTGTGAGCCGCCATATGATTTTTGAAAAGGTGGGGTTTAAACCGCCACACGATTTTTTTGAAATGTGGGGTGTGAACCGCCACACGATATTTTGAAAGGTGGGGTTTAAACCGCCACACGATTTTTCTTCATCAAAGGCAAAAGAAAAATTATCAAAAATGGAAATCATGGTAACAAGATAAATAGAGCCACGACAAAGCAGATATGATCATGATGCACGTGCTGGGGCTCTGATTCTGACTTTTCTAACTGGCTTGAACGGTTCCCGGATGATACCATGAAAAGGTCCCTAAAGTGTCGTCTAGTGTCCCGATTCCTTGCGGAATCGTGTAACCTTTCGACTAGCTTTAAGGGTTCATCCGAGTTGGGATTGGTGAACACTACCCAGGACATGTGTCCTAGGGCGTCACTACTACCCTCCTAATTTGGTAATTGTCCCCGGGGTGTAGGGCACTATGAAATGCATATGACAATCGATATCAAAGCGAATAAATAAACAGATCAGCAATTTATCAAACCTGGTAAATAAACAAATAAACACCTCTCAAAAAATAAAGCCGGCTCCGACCCTAAACTCCCCAGTGAAGTCGCCATATTGTCGTGCCCCCAAAAATAAAAATATTCGCGAGTGTGCAATGAACTTGAGACCTTACGATGTTCAGCGTAAACGGACGCCTCGCAACATGCAATGAAGTCGCCACCCTAATTTTGTCGCTAGGTCTAGGGAACCTTAATCGTCATGGCATAAAATAAAATAAAATAAATAAAAAACTAAAGGCACAAAAAAGGGGTTTGAACCCTAGACAAAGGTTCGGGGTCGTATTATGGTCTCGGGAAGGTGTTAGGCACCCGAGTCACATCCGAAAATGGTTACCGGTTGATAAGAGAGGTGTTTGATAAAATGTGTTTTGAAAGGGGGCCCTCAGAGGAATCGTCACTTTAGTCTTTTCCACAATCGGGACCATTCAAGAATAATTGATCGTTGAACTGATCGATTATTCCTGACCGTAGTGATGGGACTGAATTTTCCATAAGACTGAATGAGCGCCCTCTATTTCATCATCGGGTCATGCATGATTAGATTAATTACTACGTGATTCTATCGTGGATATCTTAACAGAGTACAGATTAGATGAGGGGCTTTGAAATGATAAACTGATGTGGGATCGAAAGTCCCCATTTACATGCAGTCAATATAAACAAAAAATTAAAATCAAATGAACATGGCATTTTTAAGCAAGCCTTTAAACACGTTATTCATGTGGGTTGATTTTAAATCCTAGCAATTTTATATATCAGGCATACGATTGATATTTACGGAAAGCGTTGAATAAATAAAAGGGAACGAAAGGCGTACTTTCGAGCGAAGCTTGAATTTAATACCTACAAGATGAGAGTGTTAGTGATAGCTCGAAAAATAAATAAGCAATTTATGAATGCGAGAATTTAAATGCTGATTTAATGTATGCGAGAAATGATGAATTGACGCATACGAACATTTAAATGATGATTTGATAAGTGCAGAAGATTTAAATACTGATTTGCCGAGTGCGAGAATTTAAATGATGATTTAATACATACGAGAATTTAAATGATGATTTGACGAAAAATTAAGTGATGATTTGACGAAAAGCTAAAGACTTGATATTTGCAGAAATTAAGCAGTTGACGATTTGCAGAAAATTAAACAAGTGATATTGCAGAAAATTAACAGTTGATGATTTGCAGAAATTTAAACAAATGATATTGCAGAAAATAAACAGGTTGATATTTTGCAGAAAATAAACAGGTTGATATTTTGCAGAAAATAAATAGTTTGATATTTGCAGAAAATAAACAGGTTGATATTTGCAGAAAAATAAACAGTTGATATTGCAGAAAATAAACAGTTGATATTTGCGACCGACCATGTAGGCGGTAAATTGAATTTAAATTGTCGAAAGTAAATTACAGAAAATTAAAGTGCGAATAAATTAAACAGTTGATAGGTACAGAAAATTAAAATGTTAGTACGAAAAATAATCATACGAAACATACGAACATTTTTACGAAAACGCGATCCAAGATCGCGAAAGCAAATGACAATGGGTTGGGCCCAATTTGAAAAAATGCAAAGAAATGAGAAATAGGCTAGGAATAGTGCCTGGCCCATGAAAAAAAATGGAAGGCGCGGTGATTGGCCAAGCCCATCACCTTGACGCATGAATAGGCCATTATGGCACTATTCATCGTCACCTTCCTTGGTCGCCGGCGCCACTACCGGCGGCCAAGCTTCGGCCACAGGTGGCTGTTTTGAAAGATCTTCATACCGAGACGCTCGTCTCCTCGACGGCTTCTCGACCGTATGAACCTTGAATTTTAATTTAAAACGTGCCGAGTTTAATTTCAAAAAAATGACTAAACCGTTAATTATCAAAAACTAATTAATTCGCACGATTTAGCTAACGATTAATCAAATTAAAAGAATGTATTTAATCTACATCATGCACATGAATTAATGGCATAAAAACTAACAATTTATTTTCTCACAATGATGCTAAACGAATTAAAGAATAAAAATGCATAAAATGAAAGAAAAGAAAGCTTGAAAAAGCTTACTAGAAAAGCTTTGAACTCGGCGACTGATGCTCTACGTGAGCTATCGGTCAAGAGGGAGAAGGAGCAGAGCTTGCTCTTGAGATTTTGGTGCCTAAGAAATCGATGTTAGTAATCGTTCGAAGATAATTAAAATAATAAAGTAAAACAAATAGATATGCATTTAAATTTAAACAAGTAAATAAATAATTAAGGACATATGACATAAATTAAATATTGTATACGAGCTATTAATTAAATATGGCATACGAACTATTAATTAAATATGGCATACACGTTATTAATTAAATAAACACGAAAATAAAAGGGACTTGAACAATTGATGAAACTTTAATGGGTTGGGCCCATGTGCATGCTGAATTTTAATTAAAATGGGCTAGGAATAAATCCTAGGCCCATTACTTGATTTAAAGAAAAAGGAACAGATGGGCTTGGCTTAAGCTAGGGCCCATCTTCATTTAAAGAAGAAAGAAAGGGCGGGCTTGGCAAGCCCGTCACCTTTCTTCTTCAAGAACAGTAGCATGACTGCTACTGTTCATCTTCTTCCTTGCGCCGGCCACCATGCCGGCGACAAGGAAGAAACTCCGGCCACCATAACTACGAAAAATGGTCACCGTGCACAGAGGGAGAAGCCGCGACCAAAACCCAATAAAAATCGAATCATTTCGTCCACAAACGAAGCTTAATTTAACGATTGAAGAATAATCCGCATTAAAGCCAATAATTCAACCAGCAGGTATTCAAATTAGAGTAAGCAAAACGATTATAACTTGAAAATGAAATGTTTAAAACAGATTTGAGCAATTTATTGATTGATTAAGATAGAAAACGAAAATTGGCCAAAAACTCTAGAGAGAGAAAGCTTGAAAATACTTACAGTGCTTGCTTCCTTTGCTTGGACTGATGTTGATGATGAAAGGGTGTCTTAATCCGTGTGTTTTGAAGGGTGAAGGGCAGGGTATTTATAGGAGGAGGTTGGACGAATGTGTGGTGAATTTGGCGCGCGTGGTCGAGGGTGATGAGGCGGATCACGGCGAGTGAGAGTGCAGTGCTGGCGTGGTGACGTCGCTTCCTTCTCGAAGCAGTGACGTAGTTGATTGTCGAAGCCATGACGAGGGCATTCGAATTGGAAGGGAAGAAAATGCTTGCTGGAAAGAAAAGAGAAGGGATGTAGGCCTTAAATCCATGACCGTTGGATGGTTGACTAAGGGGTTAGTCAAGCAATCCAACGGTTGATCAAAAGAAAGAAGAAAAAAATGCTTTAGTAATTAATATGGGCTCGATCTATTTTCGTAAAAACATTCCAAATTTTCGAGCCGAAAGTACCAGTGCGAAGAGAAAAATACGGCGAGTTTAACCGTCTACAGTGAATGACGAGAATTTTTGTTTAACGTGTTTATTTTCTCATTCGGAAACATGAAATGTTCGGACGAAAAATAAATGATGTTATGACGAAAATTATGCGAAACGCTGTTGGTTGGTGTGACCGAAAAAAATAGTAGGAACTAGTTGATGGAAAAAATTCCGCGTTCGAGCTATTGTACGAGCGAACTTACTCGGGTCCAATAAAAGCTCGAACAAAAATAATAATAATAAAAAATAAAATGCTAAAAAATGTGATAAAATACTAAAAATCCTAAATTTCATGCGATGACCTAAAACGAAGAAATAACTAGCAAACGACTAACGGATAATTAAAAAATGTGGTTTTAAGGCCGAAAATATTAATGATAATAATAACAAAAATACGTGACGGAAAATTAAAAAACGCGATTTTGAAAGCTGACTATGCTAACGATGATGATAAAAAAAATGCGATGAGAATTGAAAATTGCTAATGACCGTAAATTAATTAAAAATGACAACCAATTAAATAAAATGACAGAAATGCTAAATTTAATTAAAAATGGCATCAAAGTTCGGGTATCAACACCTTCAGAAGTGTTGCCAAGAGTCATCGGCAAAATAAAAAACCTTCGAAAGGGCTGCCGGGAAGACCTATCGGGAGACTGATGGATCTAGCTGTACTTACTAGTGTAAATAACCAGCTCTTCTCTCATTTTAGTCAGTTTTTTTGTAAAGTCTTTATTGCGTGCGCAGAGAATACTCCGCCCTCTAAACACCAAAAACTCACCTTCTGAGGATCAAGTCTAGAAGATGACTTGATTCATTGCAAGTAAAAGATCCACCGTCATCAACCTTTGATTTATTGTTTGTGTTAAATCCTATACGATTTTTGGGATATTTTTAATCGATCAATATCTTAGATTTATGTATTTGGATGTTTACTGGCAAGTGTGATTTCATGTTTATTATTAATCAATCATTTTGAATTAAGTATCCAACTGCAAATCCCATCGTTGTTGTTCCACTTCCTTATTCATCGCCATCTTGTTATTTCGTTGCATCCTTTGTCTTTTCATTTTCGCAATCTTCATAGATTTTGTTTGTAAACCACTCGGGTTTTAATTGATAACTCAAGCTAGATCCTTAGCCGCAAAGCTCAAACGCATCCGATTCTGCGAAAAGGGACTCGGATCGCATCACTAAGTCTAGTAGAACTACAAAGATGGAAATAAATCTTCCACTGAGTTGGAGGATTGTAGGAATGAAAGACAAAATCTTCCGTCTGTGATCTGCGGACAATCAGCTGCAAGGCCTCGACGCTCAGCACTCGGCAGAATCCGTCTAAAAAAATGTGCATTTCTGCGAATTTCCCTTCTTAAGTCCAGATCTGCAAAAAGGACAAAAATAGGAGCAAATTAGCAATATCAAGATCAAAAGTGGACTAAGAAAGAAGGAAAAAAATGCATAAAATACACACTATCAAATTCCCCCACACTACCCCAATGCAAGCCCTCGAGCATTGCATTAAGTCAAAAGTAAGAGCAGCCCCTGATCTAGAACAAATACAGTCAATCCAAAACACTAAGAAAAATCTGCCAATCACACACTCCATCAAACAATACACAACGCATGCCTAAGGAAGCATCTGCATCAAACCCAAGGAATAACGACCTCAAGGGTAAGACTTTCCCGCACCAAGCAAGTCGCAAGTAGTCCTCATAAGATAAAGTGTATGCACTCACACTCAAAACTAGGGTTAAGTGTTTAGCACTCATAGGAATGCAAATAACATAGCACAATGGTTAGATTTGCAATGTCAATCCAAGTGAAAGTACACATGCATGGGTATTCTAATAATCAAGTGGACTTTGTGAGAAAAAAAGGGTAATGCTCTAGGTATGAGGGGAATGGAGGAAAGAGATGGGAAATAAGGAAAAAGAAGAGAAGAGAAAGGGTCGGCTCAAGGTCAGAAAGGATTCCATAGCAAGAAGTTGGAGGATTCGGTGAATAGTATCCATCAGTCGGTTGCAGTAGGGGCTACATGCTCAAATTACTCTTTCTTTGCTTGGGGATTCCTTCTTTGGATCAGTACTGATGACTCCTGCTGCTTCTGCTGTGCTTGCTTCTGCTTTTATTTAATTTTAATTTTTTTTAAGGAAATATAAAATACAAGCAGTAGCAGGGCAAGCACAAATCTTTTTCTTCTCTTTTCTTTTTCTGTTTTGATGCAGCAATCCTTCGATTCACCATTTCACCACTTTCAGTAGCAAGGCCTTGTCATATCTCATATGAAACTTCATCTCCCCCACACTTAGACTGTTCTCATTCTGTCTTTAGCCCCCGCAACAACCATCGATAGGTACCACCCACTAGCTAAGAAAGGATCAAAAACAAAGGCTCGAGTGGCTTAAGATCATACAAGAATTCAGAGTGGGGTTAGGGGTCAGTGTCAAGGGCATGCTAATGGAAGATGGCAAGAAATACAAAAATGGTGCAAAGTACAATGTCATTTTACTACTATCGCATGTCTAATAGTGCATATACCCTGGATATTATGCAAACATAACTAGTGTCTAGTTATGCATTTATCACACGTAAAGAGTTACGGCATGAAGGCTCAAAGTGCTCATAGGGATAAATAATTGATTACAAAAGTTGAGGTCTTGGTGCTGCCATAAGAGCAAGCAGGCAATAATTATGCATGTTAAATACAGTGCAATGAATGATCAAATTATTCTATGTGTAGTGGATCAAAATAGTGTGTTATATCTAGGGGGGTTTGAAAATAGTGGGTAGTGTGTCAGCTTTAGCAAAAAGATACTTACAAAAACCATAGTGCACACAGAAAATAAATCCGCAAAAGTTGAAAAGTTACCCAAAATAAACACAAAAAAGAAAATAAGCAAACAAACACATAAGTAACCCTCTCCTACACTAAGACAACGCATTGTCCTCAATGCGAAGAAGGGACTCACACAAGGGCATACGAGAATAAAATAGGAAAATAAAAACCAAAAGGAAAGGTGTTCACCTAGGATAAAATGTACAAAATGGTGCCCGAAGGCAAGAGAGTTGGGAGGAGGTGGAGAATGGATCGGAGAAGGGAAATGCTTTCCAATTGGCTGCGGTAGGGGTCGTCTGGGCACCGGTGTGCTATCCAGTAGGACCTCGATGTTCGGTGGGCTATGAGTGGTTCAATAGAATCCGACCTACAACTAAAAAAGTATAAGATCCCAACCAAAAAATCCTGTCCTAAAAATAATATATTCGGTTCTAAGAGGAAAAGAATTTTAAAAAGTGATATAGAGAAGGAAACAAAAATCCGGGTGAAAAGGGAAAGAAATAAAGGGGGTGAAAAAAGGAAAATAAAATATGATTGGGAGAGTAAGGTGGAGCAAGTCTTTGGCTGCTACAATTATTCAGAGCACAAAAAGGTGCGACTTGCCATTATGGAAATCACGGGGATGGCCATCCATTGGTGGGATAGGCTCGTCGTGAATCGCCAACTTGAGAGGCTGCCCTCAGTGGAGACTTGGGAGGAGCTGAAATATGAGATGAGGCTCCGATTTGTGCCTTCATATTATCACTACGACCTCCACCAGCGCCTTCAAAGATTGACACAAGGTTCCCGCGGAGTGAGTGAGTTCTACCATGAAATGCTTACTTGTTTGATGCGTGCGGATGTGTACGAGAGTGATGAGGCCATCATGGCTCAGTTTTTGGGAGGACTACACAAGGACATCTCCTACCAGCTGGATTTTCATGCCTACGACTCTTTGGAAGACATGCTCCATCTTGCCCTCAAAATCGAATACCAAGTAAGCGCTAAACCCAAAACTCCTTTCACTTCATCTACCTTTTATAAGCCTACTTGGACCACTACTCCCGTACCTTCTAAAGAGCCCATACAACCCACACAACAACCCAAGCAAAACACGTCCCAAAACAGTAACATTTCCTCGGCATTGGTTCCCAAACAAACACCAAACACCGACCCTAACACTAGAACCCCTACTAGGAACATCACGTGCTTTAAATGTGGAGGTAAAGGCAATATGCGGGCTGAATTCCCTAATAGGAGGGTGATGACCATCTGTGAGAGTGGTGAATTAGTGAGTGATGATGAGGAACCCGAGAATGAGCTATTGATGGTTACCGCGTGTAGAGTTGAATCAGGAGAGGAAGAGGATGAGGGGTACGCTAGGGTAGAGGTGCCCAAATGTTTGGTAGTTAGGCGCAATTTGAGCATACATGCCAAGGTCCAAGCGGGTATTCTTGAACAAAGGGAGTTGTGCTGATGTGGCAAGTAAGCTTCTTGTCCACTCGTTGGGGCTGTCCACAATTCAGCACCCTCACTGCTGAATTGGTTTAATGATGGAAGCGCCATCAACATGACTAAATAAGTAACGATTCCCTTCTCCATTGGCGCTTATGAGGACGCGTGCTTGTGTGACGTCACACCAATGAATTCCAGCCACCTTCTTCTGGGGCGACCGTGGCAGTTTGATAAGAGGGATGTCCACGATGGCTTCCTCAACACATACAAGTTGCAACACCGGGGCAGAAAGATCCTCATCCCACCCTTGCCTCCATCGCAAGTCCATAGGGACCAAGCCAAGTTTTCCAAGGCTTGTGTTGCTCTTACGCTCCCTACTATTTTGGAAAATATGAGTGAGTGGTGTGGAGAGAAAAATGTAAGGTGCGTGAGTGAGGAAAAGACCAGCCATGAAAATATTGAGCATGTGCCGCGGGGAGTGAAAAACATAAGTGATGTGAGTGAAGAAAAGAACGGGCATGAAAAAATTGAGCATGCGCCGAGAGGAGTGAACATGGTGAGTGCTAAACTCAAGAGTGAAAAAGGTGAGCCGTGGGCAAAGAGAAAAGTTATCCTATGTGTCATAAGGGGCACGGCGAGAATGGCTAGCGCGAGCCCTAACCCGCACCACTTGGCCGGAGTTAAGGATCATTTCCTTGATTTCACTTACACTAACACGTTTTATTCTAGGCTTGTTGCCTCTGTTTTTCTAGGTTCCAAGCGACTGCCAAGACAAACGCGAGCATTTCAAACCAGCCAAGAGGACTCGCTTCGCCCATGGGAGAATACCACTTACATTTCGAAGACTACGGACTCTTATTCTCCCCCTCATTTGGCTTTACATTTTAGTTCTTTCCCACCATTTTGCCATGTTGCTAAGCCATGTCTATCCCTTGTAGGTACTTTGGGACGAGTTCGCAAAGGAATGGAGCATGAAAATTCGAGGACGAATCTCTTAGAAGGGGGATGGGATGATACGAGCACAGGTGCTCTAGGCGCACTCTCTCACGAGTTGGTTGCGCAATCCATGACAACTCCCTCACCAGCCCTAGTAAACCATGAAGACACCCGCGTCATCCGAGAAGAATGGCCTCGGCTTTGGCCAAACGCCGAGACACGACCAAGGCAAAGCAAGGAGCGTGCGGCCCATGACCAGCGCACGCTCACCCTTGCCTCCAAGCCATCCGCGCACCAAGTGGCAGCCTTTAAAGCCCATCATTCCATGCTCGAGGCCTAGTCTTCAAGTGTAGGGGTTTAGGGCTTTCCTCTTGTAATAAGTCCCAAGGTATAAATAGAAGAGCTTAGCCTCTTTTATACCTTGTCTTTGATTTTAAGTGTGTTTATCTCCATCCAAGACCAAGTAATTGGCTTTAGCTTTAGGGTTCTTAAAGCTGGTTTTCTTTCCTCTTGCTAACCTCATCAGGTTGATCATTGCATGATCAAGTAAGGGTGAGCATGATTAAGAGATCCTTGTAAACGTTTGATTACAAGTTTATATATTGTTTTCCATTAATTCCCTTCTACAATTCCTTCACATAATCCGCTACCTTAATACTCCCTAAACATCCAAATATTCCGCACTCAATAAAACCTCAAGAGTTCATCAATCTCCTAAAGGAGACTAGATCCGAAAGGTCCAAGAACAACACGACTTCAATCCTTCCAATCAAGCCCGAATGTTATCACAAGAGGTGGAAGAGGTGGAAAACTTCAGATCTTTTTGGGGAGACCAAGAAGTAGGTGCTCTATTAGGGATTTGAGAAAATGGAATGACAAAACGGGTTTGGTTTTTAATTGATATGACAGGTAAGTGAGTGATAAGATTCGAACTTCTGGATGATCGGGGTGAGGATTATGGCTGCTCGGAATTACTGTAGTTGTCGTCGAGTGTACCTACAAGGTGTTGAAGGGGGGGCTCTGGGGTGAACACTCCGATGCTTAAGTTAGTATGGCTGTTCAAAATGGCAGGGATTCGAGTAGCGATCTTAGGCTTACCTTGTGTTTCAAATGGTGGGGTATTTATAGGCCATGCGAGGGCATTATCTAGGGAAGATGACGCTTCGAGTGATGTCATGGATGGTAGCTTCATGTGATGTCATGGACGGCAGCCTCGAGTGACCGTCATGGACGGCAGCCTCGAGTGACGTAGTGGCTGACCTGGGATGGGATAACGTCGTGCGTATGGATAGATGACGCGTGAGACCCCCCCTCCCCGCTGATGTCGACCATCCCTGGATTCTTCCCTTGACGAGCGGCGGCAACTTCCGCGGCAAACGCCCGATAGGGGCTACAGGGTTCCGACCTCAACGCAAGGTGTAAGGACGATAACGCCCCTGAAATGGTCTCTATTGTTATCATAAGCCCAACTGAAAATGAGCCCGAGTGTTTACCAAGGGCTAACACCTCTCATTCGTTTCCGTGTCATACCTGACGGTTCCTCGAGGTGATGGGGTAGCGCAGTTTTCGAGGAACATGTCTTTTCAAACTGTCGTATCTTGGGGCTTATAAATTGAATTTTTCACGGCGCAAAAATTTACACTTTTTCTTAATACTTGTCTCAGCATTTTCTCCATAGATGAACTGACCAGAAATTTCTTGATTTCCAAAGCCCACACTCTGAAGAACCTGACCGAGGGTGATATTGGCTTTTTGGAGAGGATGATGACCAACACCTCCGAGGACATTCTGGAGCTACAGCGGATGATGACCCCTCTACTGTCCAGGCAACTCGGAACTTCTCTGGAGGACTTCAATCCTCTGGAGAGTGTGACAAAGTTGGCAGCCACCGTTTCCTGCATCCAGGTGGTCACCACCATATTGCAGCACAGGAAGGACCTACTGTCATGCTGCCAGAAGGGGATGAGGGTTTGCTCTTCTAAGCTGACCTCTGTTGCAGATGCGCTGAGGGAGATTCCCACTATTCTAGGGGAGGACGACGCCGGGTCCAATGCTTGACCGCCTGTTGCTGTCGTTGCTTCCCTGTATTTTCTTTTGTATGTAAGCGGATGTATGCTTTTAGGCTGTTAGGCCATAAAATAAAGAATCTTTTCGTCATCTCGCGTTTTTCTTCTTTCTTTCCGCAACGTGCCCATTAACGTTTTAGTTGAGTGCCACATCAGCCCAACTGAAAATGAGTCCGCCATTGGTTGGACTTCGGTAACGATTATCCTCGCGAACCATTCTGCATTAATTTCGCGCAGCCTCTTCAGTATCAACTGATTGGGCGGTTTTTTGGTGTCTTTCGATCAGTGAGAAATTCCAACAGGCGTGATCACAAGATCTGATTCTACAATTAAGATCGTTCTTTTCAAAACGTATTAATTCTCTCAAAAGTCATGCGAGAAGATGGGAAAGCCTCCCCGCTTCGACTATTTAATGGGATTTTCTCTCCCTTTTCCTGTTCATCTTCTTCTTCACATTTTTCTATTAAAATCACTTGTGGTTTCATGGCCGATTCATACTCTTTAGACATTGCTGAACGCGGCTCTCCCCCAACTCCTCCGACTTCACCAGATTCTGATAACCCTCCTTCGCCGTCATGCCTGAAGAGGCGGTTACCTCGCTGTAAAAGTCATAAGAGGTCGAAGAAGAGAAGAACTTCGAAGACGGTCGACCCGTCTCTTTATTTCTATGTCCCTCCTGTCCAGAGGGGTGACGAACTGTTTCCTCACATTGATCATTTCATGGAAAGGAGTTCTGCTAGTGATATCGGTGCTGATACTGCGGCTTCTGCCGCCAAGGGAGAGTCAAGCTCGTTAAAGCTGGGTCAGGAGAGGAACGTTGAGGAACCTTTCCCATTTGTTAACGAGGAGTTTCCATTTTTGGATAGGGAATACTGCTATTGGTGTTCCTATTGGCCCGGCGATGATTAATTCTGCACGCTGTGTTTTTCTATAGATGTCGTATGGCCTTTATGAAATGAATAAAATAACGCTTTTCATTTTTCTCCTTTCTTAGTCACCCTCCCGCGTTAACTCCCCAAATGTTGGTTGGTTATCGCTGTGAGGTTGATTGCCGCTCGATGTAACCATTTTTTCAACTTCCCGTTAGTAACTGTCTCCCTTTGAAGATATAAATGCTTAGCCATAAATATCCTTCTAAGGTTTTTCCACGAGTCATTTTCCGCTTTGTACGTGTCTCGTTTTTACAGGCTGTTCGATCCTCAAGTTTAACCTTTAAAAGGGGACAACTGTTCTCTTTTAACACTTTTGCTCGCGCTTCGAAATTCTTCCCCATCCTTCTCTCTCTTCTGCTTCTTTTTCTACTCGAGGAAAGTTTCTTCAACCGCTCGTCGCCGCCGGCGATCTACTCACTGCTTTCTTATTCCAGGTATTTTGCTCCATCTTCCTCAGATTTTCTTCTCGTTGGTTCATTATGCGTATAACTAGAGATCCCAGGGGTTTTTAGAGGCCTATAGATCTAAAAGTCGAGAGAACACTCAGTCTTTTCACTTGTGAAACAATTCTGAAGGCTGAGTTGGAGAATTATGGTATCTTCTTTCCCCCTAGTTATTCCGTTAAGGTTCCTGAAGTGGGTCAGCGGCTTCATGACCCCTTGTCCAGAAACGACAGGATGGCCTACTTTAAGATGTTCCTCTATGGTTTTCGTTTCCCCGTTCATGAATCTGTAAAAAAGTTGCTGCGCCAATATGATATCGACCCGACTCAGATAACCCCTTGCTCCTGGTGCGGGATTTACGCCTTTCTTCGCGCTTGCGAGTTGCAGGGTATCCTTACTCCGTCTGTCAATCTATTCTGTAAATTTTTTGGCTTCAAGTGTCGCAATTGTTTGGTTGATATCACCCCGAGGTGGAATGGCGCGTTCGTGCAGTCATTCTGGCAGAAGTTTTGGGGCTTCGAGGAGACTGTAACTGATTGGAAAAGTGGCTTCTTCATTGTCGGACTGTCTTTCTGTCCATGGCCTAGGGGCTTTAATCGAGTACTTGTTGATTCCATCTGGGTAAACCTGGTAGTGTTGTCTAGGGATGAGTTACGTCAGGCGAACGCCTTGCTAGAGATAGATATATCATTTCGCATCCGAGAGTTTGCCATGTACAGGCTTATGGAAGAGTGTATTATAGGTAAGTTTCTCTCTTCGCGTTATCACTTTGACTTACTCACTGTTCTAATACATCTTGTTGGCAGATGACGTTAAAGATCAACCGCCTGGGGGGAATGACGCTCCTTTAAACGTGGAGCCGCTTCAAACGCTACCGCCTGGGAGGAACGGTCTGGTTATTGAGATTCTTTCGAAGAAGGTTGATGAAGTTCCTGCTGCTGTGGTTGACACTTCTACTGTGGCGAGCACTTCCCAAGCGGCAAGAGTCATTGGGGCGTCAACTGTCATTCCCCCTGAGGTCATTGAAACTCCGCCGGTGGCAGACTCGCCTCCGCCGACTGGCGTCCCTGACTCTCCTATTTCCTCTTGTATTCCTGACGTGGTCGTGCCGATTCCCAACCCGAGCATTATTCCTGACCCTCCTACGAGAAGTCCTCAACCATTATTCGTCACTTCCATTTCAGGCATCGGTGATTCCATCAAAAGTTGCTCTCCTCCCTTTATCGCCAATCTTTCTCCTCAGTGTCCCCAAGGAGTTTCTTCTTACCGACTGGATCTGTCAGCCTTTTGTACTAGCGGAATTCGTGCTTTAGGGATATCGGATCCGCTATCACGAGACCAACCGATAGGCTCCCTAGTGGGTGAGATATTTGGTTCTCCTAAAGATAGGGAGGAATTGTTGCGGTTTCCCCTCGATGTTCAACACGCGCGTGTTCTGAATGACGCACTGGCCAGCTTCCGCGAAATGCATTACTTTCTCGAGGCTCATGGTGACAAGCTTCGAGGCTCACTTGGCTCAAAGGAGCAATTAGATGTCGCCTTGACTAAGGTGATGGAGTTAACGTGGCTTCGAAATCGTACCCAGGCAGAGCTGAATGATTGTCGAGCCGAGCTTGCAAGAGAGAAATCAAAGGGGAATGCCAAAATAGAACTTTTGGAGGCGGAATTGGTGGCGGTTGACAAGAGAAACTCTCTCCTCTATGAAGAGATATCGGCTCGCGATGCGGATCTGGCAAAGGTTCCTTGAAAGATAACCTGGTGGAAGAACAAGATAATGTGGGCCTTTACCGCCAGATTCACAGACCATTATCGCAGTAGGACTTTCAATCCTGTTAAGATAGTCGATTATGCTTCTAAGAAAATGAAAGAAGTAGACGGGAGCAAAGAGGGTTTTCTTTCTTCAGGGGAAGAAGAGGGAGATGGCGGCGACGATACCGAAGCGCTTCCATGATCAGATAAGGTTGACGCCAGAGAGGACTTTATTTCTTTTTACTTCTCTCTTCGATCATTGACTCCATTCAGTTTGTAATAATTGATAACGTCTGTCATGTAATAATGTCTATAATTCTTTCTTGAACAATGCATAATCTTTACTCTGCTTTTTTGCGTTATCCTATCAGCTGCCAGTTCGGTTAACGCCAAGCCGCGTTACCTCGATTATTGCGTCATCACGTTTGTCTTGTTTTGAAAAATTGATTCTACTTTTTAGAGTATTTAATGCTCAAGATTCCCTCATTAATGCGAGGGAGAAGTCATGATGGCCCAAAATACACGTGTCAATTCGTGGGGGCGTCAGGGGTTAGCGTGCCCTAGGAATTTGTGAGATCAAAGCGTCTTCTCGCTTCACTAGAACCGTACTCATTACTAATGTTTGTTCCTTGTGACGCTGCGACGACTGTTACAGCAGTCGTTTTATTGCCACTGTGAGTGTTTCTTTTATAACCGCGTCATTTCACCCATTGCTTTTTAGTGTCACTTTGCGTTTTCTTTTACTTTCTTATCCTTCGCATCATTTCCCTTTGTAGGGCACCACTACTGCTTCCACTCTTGTGTCGCCAACAAACAGCATGAACTTGGGCCATATATTGAATCGTCTTGAGAAGAGGCCGCGACATGACGGGGAGGACGCAAGTTTGCCGACCGGTCATGTTAATACCGAGGAGAGGCACACTACCGTTTTTTATTCTATGATACCTTCCAGGGATCAATCTTCTAATTTTCTAGGGAGCATGGGTGTTCCTGGGTCCTTTGAGAGTTCACCTAATTCTTTTCTCACGTCAATTCCTCCCTTCTCCAACGCCTTGGGCTTTGGCGAAGACTTGTCTGGTTTTTCAGGTTATCAGCCCCACGGTTCTTTTGGGCTTCACGCGGGTACCTCCTCTAATCAACCTCCGTCTCCTTCTACAGTGGTCTTCATTCCTTCTAACACTCTGATGCTTCGGCGCTTCGGGGGAGGGGTCGTCACGCCCCATCTCATGGCCGATCTGAGCTCGATGAGTGAGTTTGGTCCTGTCACTCATCAACTTGACTTGACCAAGCTGCGCAGTTCTAGATTTGCAACTTTTAGGGGCGACAGTTCCGCCGCGACTTCTTCTTTCTTAGCTGCTTATGCGCTAACGTCCCCTGAAGAGCGAGAGGCATTCCTTTCTCAGGCTGAAGACGAGCAGATAAATTCATTGCATTCCAAATTCTTCACTGGTTTTTCTAAGTTTCACTACTGGGCGGAACATATGTCGCACAAGGTCGCTTCCCTTACCGCTTCCTTAGACGGGTTTTCCAAGGAGCAAGAAGAAAAGAAGAAGTTATTGGAGGAATGTCAAAAAAAATTACTGGCCTTGGCGATGGCCAAGAAGGATCAGAAAGAGGCGAGAGAGCAGGTGTCTGGTCTTGACACTGCTTTGATGGCAGAGAGAGTTAAGAGTGCCGCGTTGGAGGGGGAAAAGGCGGCATTAATAGAGGAAAAAATGGTATTGGAGAGGGAGATGCCAGACAAGTGTATGTGGTACATCAAGAGGACTGCCACTATCATGGCCGACTGCTTTGTGGAGATTCACAGAGAAGGGGTGTATCGTGGTGCCGCCCTTACTGACGCTTTTATGAAGAAGTCCACCGATCTCACGGACGAGGGTTTTCGCCAAGCCAAGGCAAGGGGCTATAAAGGGCAGGGGAGTTCGTAGGACCAACACACCCTAGGTGTTATTGCTCCTTTTCTTGAATATCGGTAGTCATCCGTTTTTGTCATTGCCCTTAGAACTTTAAAACTTTGAACTTTTGTTTTTTGTGACCCCTCAAGGGTGTTTTTGAACAATCATGTATTCGGCTTACTAATTTCTTTTGTTACTGACTTCCTTTTCTTTATTTCTTTCTCTTCGAGCTTCTTTCAATATGACAATGGCATCATTATTTTAGTAGACGGGTCTGAACTTGATGCCGCAAGATAACATATTTTAGTAGAAGTAGGCTGGCTATAGCATTGCCATTCAATCGATAAATTGTCAATATTGATGATAGGTGCTTCGCTAGATATCGTGACATGACCTCGTCATACATATTTTACCTATCGTTCAGCATTCTCAGAGATAAGAACTCATAGAAGATAGAGACCACGACCGCTATTCGCAGCGACGCGTAGCGTATAATCGCGTTGTTGTAGATATTCTCGATTAATGGCTG
Source organism: Viola odorata (assembly GCA_963691705.1). NCBI lineage: Eukaryota > Viridiplantae > Streptophyta > Magnoliopsida > Malpighiales > Violaceae > Viola > Viola odorata. The sequence continues at coordinate 25,589,593 of OY829546.1, read as the reverse complement.
AGGGTGCCATGTAGATAGATTCCAATGTATCCCTTTCCATGGGAATAGTTGCCAGAGAGAGACATAGTACATATGTCCTTTAGACCATGTTTCTCAAGTCACGATAACAAGATCGTTGGTATCAATAGCACGTCAATCCTAATAATGGGTCTCGTAACATTGTTGTCTGAACGAGCGTCAATCTCTTCGTCGTCCAAATCATATCTCTGCACATTAGTTACCCGTAAGAGCCTTCTCGCTTCCTTCTCGGGGTGTTGTTGTCGATGTCGCTCGTATCGCTTTCTCCACCAGCTATCTTCACCAGGGATTTCCCATCTGGTTACTCGCTGGGATTTGGCGATTCTTCGCGTTTCCATATTTCCACGATCGGCCTGGAAAGTGCCTCATCTTAGTGAGCGGTCGGATCAGGACCGACCATCACAAGGCTAGGTTTTTCACTTTCAGGCGTTGACCTCACATCCCGGAATCGTGCTTTCGTCTTAGTGAGCCGTCTGTATTAGCCCGGTTATCACAAGGATAGGATTTTCACTTCCAGGATGGAGTTACTATCTCTCTGGGGCGTGCCTCATCTTGGCGAGTCATCTCCACAAGCACGGTCGGCACAAGGATAGGACTTTTCACTCCCAGGGATGCCGGGACGTGCCTCGTCTTAGTGGGTCATCTATGTTAGCCCGGTTTACCACAAGGATAGGACTTTTCACTCCCGGAGGCATCGGGACATGCCTCATCTCAATGGCCCACCTGTGTTAGCGTGGCTACCACAAATGATACGATCCTTGCTAGGCTTGGATCAATTCTCCTTTTTGCGATCGTTGTTCAAGTGTGGATTTTGTTGCGGAAATCTTTGATAACATGATTTGAATAGGACTCACGTCGGGTGAGCATAGACGAGCTCTTTCTGTCCTAGCTGATGCCTTGATGAGGTTCTCACAAGGGTGAGTGAAGGCGAGCATAGCTGACCTTACCGATGTCTTGTGATGGGTTTTGAACTTTCAATTTACTTGAGTTGTTCTTCGAGTGTTCGGACTCAAAGAATTCAAGGTTCGAGACTTTGAACAATGTTGAGATCAATTTAACTCAGGGTTTTTGGCAAAAAAGATCTTATTTTATTAAGCCAAGCGGCTGCCTTTAAATAGGCTTGCGCTAAGTACAAGTTTAACTAAGACTAGAAAACTTATTTTAACTAGAACTCCTAAGTAATTTCGAAATAGAACTTCTACTAGTCGAATAACTGTAAAAACTAATTAATAAATACAAATAAATCTTTCTAGAACATCCTAGAAGCATTCGTATCATCAGGCCAAGGTTTGGGCCGAATTCTCCAAGTTGCGGGCTGCTAGCGTTCACACTGCGCGCCAAAATGTCCACCCGCCTTAACTGTTGATTGGCTTGTCCGATTGGGCTGAAACTTGTCCCATTCGACATCTAAGACCCAAAAATAGTAGGAGGGTGCTCCTCTTCCTGGTCCGGGCCTGACTGGTCCGAAGAATGGTCGTTGGCGTTGACGGACGCGTTTTGAAGTCCTCGTCCGCGTAGGATTGCTCTCAGCGAAAATGTAACAAGCCATAACAAACAAACGGCTTGTCCGTTTGACCTGAAATTTTGACGGCTTCTTGAAAACATCTTGAAGTTTCGGAAACAGTCTTTATCGCACGATTCCGAATTGTGATGTTCACGATATGGTCCGACGAAGTTGTCCATCATGTTTGCGCTTAGGACACTTGTGCATGCAAAAGTAGCAACGGGCCTTCTTGCAAGTTGCTCGTCCAAATGTCCTCAAACTTGGCAAAAGCTCTCCTAAGATCCCAATCGGTCTTTTATTTATCTTGGAACCCGATTTGGAACCTTTCTTCCATGAATTGGCTCGTGTAGATGTGCAACCTTGCATTATGCGCCTCCAAGCCACCTTCCATATCATCCTTCGCCTCAGGACTTGATCCAGCAACGTTCCTTGCCTAGTTTCCATGTCTAGAGGTTTTTTGTAACCTCCCTTGAAGCTTTAGAATGTCTTGGGCTCGATGTTTTGGGTTGATTGGCCTTGGTCGCAAGGCGTGTGCGCGTTGTGCGTGTGTTCGGGGCTTGGATCGTATCATTCCCTTCCCCTTTGAAAGGATTCACCCTCTAATCCATTTCCTCATTGGCAGCAACACTCTCCAAATTAGAAACAGTAAAGGAAACATAAGAATGATAGGAAATACCCAAGGCATCCAACTCGGCGGTGGTGCCTTTGTGTGCGGCGGTGGTTTGGGCTAAACCAACGTCTCTCATGGCGGCTATCTTGTTGACTTGAGTAGGCAACCAAGGCTGGTGTAAGAACATCCTTCCTCTATCAACAACCTTCAAGAACTGCTTCAATCTCTCTAAGTATCCCTTAGTCGCATAAGGAACACTCAAACCTTTCATGTGTACCACGGCTTGCCCTTGTGCTATCATCAACTCCTTGTGAACTCTTATACTTCCCAAGTACTCCAAACACCAAGGATTCAATGAACCCATAAACATAAAATCAAAGCCGCATTGGTTGCAAGTAAACATAAGTGAAAATTAACTAAACAACTCAAACTTGCAAACCAACGAATAGCACTTCGCTCTCCAAGCTCTCTCATTACTTCCCTCCATTGTAGGTTGTCTCCAATAAAGAGATACATAAGGTTGTGATCTCCGTATACCATGGTTTCTCCATCCTTGTTGCCCTACATCGCCAAAAAGCCTTTTTCGGCGCTTATACACAAACTCCATGGATAAACTATACCAATACCAAACCCTCTCAAGAGACATACTACAACACATACTAGCCATACCAACTTGTAAGAAATCACCATAAATATCTCTTGGTACAACTATCTCACCTTTCGGCCTAACCAAAGCTCCCAATTTCTTGCGTTTCCACAAGTACTCCTCAAAAGCAAGTGTTTCGGCTTTAGGCTTTTGCATAGGACCATCATCATTTAAATTAAATTCAACTCCAGAATCATATGCACTAATGATGTCCACATACCTACACAATTCCGCTCTAAGAAAGTTTAATCCAACCACACCCTTTCGTCTAGGGCTTGGCGTAATATGCTCCACGGAATTGCTATGTTTCTTCCACTCCAATTGCAGTAGCTTAGGGGACTCATCCTCCTTAATAACTTCTTTCTTTATTTGCCCTAAAGAAGATGAAATAGAAGAAGAGAAAACAATTGGATAAGGGTTAGTAAAATTCAATTGCTTCAGCAAAGCTTCACTCTTTTTACCAAGAACAATCTCTTGCACTACTAATGCGTTTCCACTTTCTCTCCCTTCGGTACTCTCACTCAACTCGTCCTTTTTATGAGAACAATTCTCTTCTTTCAACCCATGCTCACTATTTTCATGGGGGTTGTTTTCTTTATTTATTTTCTCTTTTTTAACTCTAAATTTTCCCCTTTCCTTCTCAACATCTCTAGCCTTTTTCCATTCGCCGCATGAGTTTTCTAGATATTGTTGATCCTCAAGGACTTCGAGGGGCACCAATGGTCTTAAGGAGATCTTTCGGCCATCTTTTATGAATTTGTAATGACCGTCCTTGCCTCTTTGAGTGACTCCTTTCTCTTGCAGCCATGATCGACCAAGAAGTATATGGCTCGACTTCATTGGTATCACATCGCAAAGCACATCATCCTTGAACTTCCCAATAGAAAATGAAATCAAGACTTGCTTAGTTACCAACAAGTCCCTTTCGCTGAGCATACAACGCTGCAGGTATGGCTTTGGATGCTTTGTCGTTGGAAGGCCTGTCTTGTGCACCATCAATGTACTTGCATGATTCGCTAACCTTCCTTCATCGATCACTATTGAGTAACCCTTCTCTTTTACTAGGCAACGAGTATAAAAGACACCTTGTCCCATGCTTGAACTCATTATTGCCTCTTCTTGTACACCTAACTCACACTTAGTGATAAGTGTTTTATCTTGCTCTTCGAAACATGGTGCGCTCGGTGATGGACTCGTTCCCTTGACTACCTTCGGATCATATCTTGGTCTCGACATAGCCAACTCACGGTCCTCTCTTCTCTTTTGTTCCAACGCCTTACTAGCCTCTTCAACCTTCTCTCTGAGGTGATTAACCAATTCTTTCCATGACATCTCCTCTAAGGTTTTTTCATTGGCCTTTAAGCCAACCGGGGGCTTCCTTGGAATGAAAGTTGGTGGTGTCTCCATCCTCTCGTACCTAACATTCTGCCCTAGCCTCTCATAGGCTCTCTCATGCGCAACCTCCTCATACAAATGCTCACTTTGTGACTGGCGTTCGGGTCTACTTATATGCCAAGGTGGTTCGCGTTCCAATCTGTCTGCGTGCCAATAGGGCTTGCGTTCTGCTCTATCTTCGAACCATGGTAGTGCATGCCCTTGCTCGCTTGCGTGCCATGATGTCTCACGCTTGTGTATCCTTAGCTCATATCTTGGGCTAGACATAGCAAACTCATGTTTGCCCCTTCTCCTCCTGTCCACTGCCTCATACCTCGCTCTCTCCATATATGATATTGACATGACTTAAAAATTGTGTTTTTTGCTCACAGCTTGAGTCTGCAACTTGTAAAATCAATATCTTCCACGTATGATCTCCGAATTGAGCGATTCTTTTTGTAGTAGATCCGTAACAGCTCCAAGTATGTTGTGTAAAAAATTTAGAATTTTCTGGGTTGATCTCCTATATATTGTTTTTGTGTTTCGGTTTCAGAATTTTCTGACTCTAAGAAACAACAACTAAAGGAACACATCTTGGGACTTTGGCTGTAACTTTTGACTCCGGTGTCTGAATCACTTGATTCTTTTTGATTCAGATTACTAACAGACACAGATTTGCAACGGACTCTCTTTCACTGAAATCTGACTTCAACAAATATGTATTGAAATACTATTTCGACACTGACACTTTTGGTGGACTGTTTTTGGTGACACTTTGATGACACTTTGGGGAACTGATTTTTGTGACTCTATTTTGACACTTTGGGGGACTGATTTTTGTGACTCTATTTGGTAGACATAAGACAAACAAATCGGACTAGATTTGTCTAAATAAAAACACAAACGCAAAGGAGAACTTGATTTAGAAAATTGATTTCTAAACCGACACTTTGGGGGACTATTTTGTTTGACTCTAGCTGAAATAACAAGACACAAAAGTAACGGATAGATGGATAGATACCAAACTTGAACAGCCTTCGCTCCGCTACCAACTGATACGATCCTTGCTAGGCTTGGATCGATTCTCCTTTTTGAGATCGTTGTTCAAGTGTGGATTTCGTTGCGGAAGTCTTTGATAACATGATTTGAATAGGACTCACGTCGGGTCAGCATAGACGAGCTCTTGCTGTCCTAGTCGATGCCTTGATGAGGTTCTCACAAGGGTGAGTGAAGGCGAGTGTAGCTGACCTTACCGATGTCTTGTGATGGGTTTTGAACTTTCAATTTACTTGAGTTGTTCTTCGAGTGTTCGGACTCAAAGGATTCAAGTTTCAAGACTTTGAAAAATGTTGAGATCAATTTAACTCAGGGTTTTTGGCAAAAAAGATCTTATTTTATTAAGCCAAGCGGCTGCCTTTAAATAGGCTTGCGCTAAGTACAAGTTTAACTAAGACTAGAAAACCTATTTTAACTAGAACTCCTAAGTAACTTCGAAATAGAACTTCTACTAGTCTAATAACTGTAAAAACTAATTAATAAATACAAATAAAGCTTTCTAGAACATCCTAGAATCAGTCGCATCATCAGGCCAAGGTTTGGGCCGAATTCTCCAAGTTGCGGGCTGCTCGCGTTCACACTGCGCGCCAAAATGTCCACCCGTCTTAACTGTTGATTGGCTTGTCCGATTGGGCTGAAACTTATCCCATTCGACAGCTAAGACCCAAAAATATTAGGAGGGTGCTCCTCTTCCTGGTCTGGGCCTGACCGGTCCGAAGAATGGTCGTTGGTGTTGACGGACGCGTTTTGAAGTCCTCGTCCGCGTAGGATTGCTGTCAGCAAAAATGTAACGAGCCATAACAAACAAAAGGCTCGTCCGTTTGACCTAAAATTTGGAACACTTCTTGATAACATCTTGAAGTTTCGGAAACAGTCTTGATCTCATAATTCCGACTTGTGATGATCGAGATATGGTCCGACGAAGTTGTCCGTCACGTTTGCGCTTAGGACACTTGTGCATGCAAAAGTAGCAACGGGCCTTCTTGCAAGTTGCTCGTCCAAAGGTCCTCAAACTTGGAAGAGGCTCTCCTAAGATCCCAATCGGTCTTTTATTTATCTTGGAACCCGATTTGGAACCTTTCTTCCATGAATTGGCTCGTGTAGATGCGCAACCTTGCACTATGCACCTCCAAGCCACCTTCCATGTCATCCTTCACCTCAGGACTTGATCCAGCAATGTTCCTTGCCTAGTTTCCATGTCTAGAGGTTGTTGTAACCTCCCTTGATGCTTTGGAATGTCTTGGGCTCGACGTTTTTGGTTTATTGGCCTTGGTCGCAAGGCGTGTGCGCGTTGTGCGTGCGTTAGGGTTAGCCTCGAGGCTAGGATCATATCAACAAGGATAAGACTTTTCACTCCCAACACTAAATTTTAGGTATGCCAGGGCGTGTCAATTTCCACCGGCGTGACGGCCTCAGTGCCGAAAGCCAATGCGAAGGGTGTTTCTCCAGTACTGGTTTTGACTGTTATGCGGTACGCCCACATTACATACAGCAGCTCTTCCACCCATTTCTTTTTGGACCCTTCCAGATTTTTCTTGATACCACTAAGAATACTTCAGTTCGTCACCTCCGTTTGACCGTTGGTCTGCGGGTGAGCCACGGAAGAGAATCTTTGCTCGATCTGGAATTCCACACATTGGTCTCTAAAGAATCGGCTGGTGAATTGCGTCCCGTTATCGCTTACTAGCACACAGGGTACACCGAACCGCATGATAACTTGGTGTTTAAAAAAACGCCAAATTTTGTCCGTTGTGATGTTGGCCACCGCTTCCACTTCTGCCCATTTCGTAAAGTAATCCACCGCCACGACCACAAATTTTAGCTGGGATCTTGCTTTTGGAAACGGGCCTAGGATATCTATCCCCCATTTCGCAAAAGGACAAGGAGCCACAATTTCAGAAATTTCTGTGGCGGGTTGCCGAGGAATCTTAGAGAATTCCTGACACTTTTGACAAGTTCGCACATAGTTATGACAATCTTTGCGAATAGTAGGCCAGTAAAATCCTGACCTAAATACTTGCGCGGCTAAGGTACCGTCGGATGTGTGCATGCCGCATATTCCTTCGTGGATTTCTCGTAAAGTGTGAAGACCCTCTTGTTCCGTTATGCACTTGGCGGCTGGGTGGGAAAAACATCTCCGCACCAGTTCCCCATCATGATACGTACATCGTGCCACTTGTTTCAGCACCTTCTTCTTTTCAGCGTTATCCGTGGGTAACTCCTCATATTTCAAGTATTTTATGACGGGGATTCGCTAGTCGTTTTCAATTTCTTCAACACAAAGTGACGCTTGCTCCTCCATGAAGGAAGGCACGGATATCTCACGATAGTACACACCCTTAGGTATGGACGCTTTTGGGTTTGCCGCAAGTTTAGCAAGGTTGTCTGCCTCAGCGTTATCCTCTCGAGGGATGTGCTCAAAGCTGACTTGCATGCCACTTTTCTTTATTTCCAACAATTCGCGCTTCACCTTGGCGAGGTATTGCACCATGATGGGCTCTCTAGCTTGAGAGTGCCCCAGGACTTAGTCTATTATCAACTTGGAATCTCCACAGATCTTTAGTCGCAGGTCTCCCATCATTCCCGTATCGTGTGTAGCTTTACTGGAGAAGCTTCTTCCTATCCTGAGCCCAGCCAATAGTGCCTCATACTCTGCCGTGTTATTAGATAATGGTTGTAGGATTCTAATGGCGTATCGTATATGTATATCGCGCGGTCCGACCATGAAGATCCCAGCTCCGGCTGATTCTTGATTCTTGGCCCCATCCACGTAGATGACCCATAAGTCGGTGTAGGTTTCCGGGAACGAGAGATCCAAGTTATCTTTTTCCTCCTCGGTTAGATCCATCAGCGGGTCTTTTGTAAAAGTACACTCAGCTATGAAGTCTGCTAGGATTTGGGCTTTCACGGAGGGTCAATTTTTGTACCGCAACCCGTATTGCTTAAGTTCAATGGCCCAAATTAACATCCTTCCCGAAGATTCAGGTTTCCTGAATATCCTTTTCAAAGGTTGGTCAGTAAGCATGATAACGAGATGAGCTTGGAAATATCTGTCCATTTTCCTTGTGGCTTGCACCAGCACAAACGCTATTTTCTTGATGCGAGCGTATCGCAGCTCGGCATCTTTCAAAACATGACTTACGAAGTAGATGGGGCGGTGTAAGTGGTTGTCATCTCGAACGAGGACGGCACTGACCACTTCATCGGCAATGCCAAGATATAAATATATGGTATCGCCCGGCTCTGGCCTTGTCAACACCAAGTCGGACGATCAATAGGCTTTTAGGCTTGTAAATGATTCTTCGCATTCCGCCGTCCACCCGAAAGGGGCTTTCTTGCGTATGACCTTGAAAAAGGGGAGGCACCTCTCGCCCTACTTAGAGATGAACCGTCCTAGGGCGATAACACGCCCTGTTAGTTTTTGTACCTCTTTGACGGTTCGAGGAGATATCATGTCCTGTATAGCCTTGACTTTCGAGGGATTGGGCTGGATACCCTTCTGGCTGACCACATAGCCTAAAAATTTACCCGTTTGAAATGCAAACATGCATTTACGGGGGTTCAGCTTCATCTGGTATTCTCTCATTACATCAAAAACTTCTTTCAGGTCGAGCAAGTGGTCCTGGAAGCTTCGGCTTTTGACCAGTATGTCGTCAACGTAGGCCTCTATGTTCTTTCTAATTTTCTTTTTGAATATTTTATTCGTCATACGTTGGAAGGTTGCTCCTACGTTCTTCAGCCCGAATGGCATCGCCATGTAGCAATAAGTGGCTTTCGGAGTGGTGAAAGCGGTTTTTTCTCCATCCTCGACGGTCATGGGGATTTGATGATACCCAGAGTTGGCGTCTAATGAGCTTAGATAAGCATACCCAGCAATCTGATTGACTAACTGATCAATTCGAGGGAGCGGGTAGCAATCTTTGGGACAAACATCATTCAAGTTGGTGAAATCGATGCACATGCGCCAATCTCCGCTGGGCTTTGGAACGAGGATCGGGTTAGCTAACCAGGTTGGATATTGAATTTCTCGGATAAAGCTTGCGTCTAGACGCTTGGCCACTTCTTTGTCAACGGCTAACGCTTTCTCTGCAGAAAACACGCGTCGTTTCTGCTGGACTGGCTTGATGCCGGGGTCAATATTGAGTCGGTGCTCCGCCACTTCTCGCGAGATGCTGGGCATATCCGCCGGCTTCCACGCGAATTCTCCTTTACGTTTATTCAATAGCCGAGCTAGTTGGAGGTTTTCTTCCGGGTTGAGCTTTTCCCTGACCAGAAAGTTTGCTTCGTTGATCCCGTTAACTGGCATGGGTATCATCTTGTCTACAGGCTGGGTGCGTTTCTCGTCGTTCTGCTCATATGGATCCACCATTACGCACACGTACCTATCATAACTCTTCTGAGTCATGAGTAGGTAACACTCAGCCGCCAATTTCTGATTGCCTTTGATTGAGACTACTCCATCCCAGGAGGGATATTTCATTCTCAAATGCTTTTGGGATATCGTTGCTCCGAAGCGGTTGAAGAAAGGTCCGAGAACAACACGACTTTAATCCTTCCAATCAAGCCCGAATGTTATCACAAGAGGTGGAAGAGGTGGAAAACTTCAGATCTTTTTGGGGAGACCAAGAAGTAGGTGCTCTATTAGGGATTTGAGAAAATGGAATGACAAAACGGGTATGGTTTTTAATTGATATGATAGGTAAGTGAGTGATAAGATTCGAACTTCTGGATGATCGGGGTGAGGATTATGGCCGCTCGGAGTCACTGTAGTTGTCGTCGAGTGTACTTGCAAGGCGCCGGAGGGGGGCTCCGGCGTAGACACTCCGATGCTTAAGTTAGTATGGTTGTTCAAAATGGCAGGGGTTCGAGTAGCGATCTTAGGCTTACCTTGTGTTTCGAATGGTGGGGTATTTATAGGCCAAGCGAGGGCATTATCTAGGGAAGATAACGCTTCGAGTGACGTCATGGACGGTAGCTTCAAGTGATGTCATGGACGGCAGCCTCGAGTGACGTCGTGGCTGACCTGGGATGGGATAACGTCGTGCGTGTGGATAGATGATGCGTGACCCCCCCCCCCCCCCCCCCCCGCGCGCGCGCGCTGATGTCGACCATCCTAGGATTCTTCCCTTGACGAGCGGCGGCAACTTCCAAGGCAAACGCCCGATAGGGGCTACAGGGTTCCGACCTCAACACAGGGTGTAAGGACGATAACGCTCCTGAAATGGTCTCTATTGTTATCAGTGAGATTGATAAACGGGTTGCCAAACCCGTTTTCTTTTCTTCTTCTTTTCCTTTTTTTTTAAATTCCACGTTAGCAAAAAAAATACATGGTAGATGATGTGACATGCCACATCGAACACTTAACGGTAGTTGATGAACAAAGTTAGCATGAGGGGCCAAATCAAAATGATCATTCGAGTATGAGCATCATTAGTACACGAAAATGAAATGATAGACTAAATCAATATGAAAAGTTGAGTACATGTGCCATTTTTAACATTATCCATTTTTTTATAGAGTAGTTAACAAGTACTTGAAAGAAGAAAAAAAACACTCTAAATAGAAATCACTGTGCTATACCTCAAATATGCGATTTTACCTGTATATCTTAAGATGTGCAATTTGCAATATATATCTATCTCTAATGTACATTATATAATTGTTCTATTATTGTGTCTGAAAAAATTATTTGTTGTAAGCACTATATTCTTTTGTGTACCAACTCTCTTTAAACAAAATTAGTTATAACTCAATAAATTTAGAAATATTTATGATTCAGACCTTAAAAAGGAGTGCAATTCACTTCAATTGTTTGAATTAATTCATTTTAAGAAAAATTAAAATATTAAGTACATAAGTTAAATATGCAGTAAGGTGACTTGGCATAAATTTATATTTAAAAATAATTGTACATAATATTTTATAAAATCAATTTATTTATATAATTAGAGTAGGTTGTGACATTTAGGATACCATATGGTGCAATTTGAATCTTTCTTCGCTATGTCATTCTGGGTTGTTGTGTGTGTTGTATTGAGAAATTAAACAAGGAGAATGACCTACTATGCTCGAATTAGTCTTGTGTTGCATGCGCAGCAAAGTGCTCCTGTTATATACTCCCTCCGGATTTTATTAAACGACTTTTACTATTTGTGCACACATGTTGAGGAGGTCGGATGACTCACTATTTGAGACAATTTTGCCCCGAATTTTTTCTCGGACGTACGTTAAGGATTAATGTATGTTCAAAAAAAAGTACGAATTTTTTTTGGGTCAAATAGTGAGTCATCCGCCCTCCTCGATATGCGTATCTACAATACGGACGTCGTTTTTTATAATCCGGAGGGAGTAATTTATTTATACATAATTATAAAATCAGCAACATACGTAATCGCAACAAACCGCTCACATTGTATCGCTATAAATGTATCTTACTAATATGTTTTGTTAGTTTGTGGCATATGACCGTTGTGTTCATAGAGCTAACAAAATTTTACGACTTAATCATATTTTCAAGCTGATGTATGGCCCGCATTTTGGGGGGAATTATTTTTTTATTATTTTACTATGGCTGTGTTTGGGGTTCAAGGTTGGCCACCAATCCAACCTTTTCCCCACCCAAAATGGTTGTTTGGTGTTTGGTAACACCACTCCAATTTATCAATGCCCAAATGGGCTCGCATCCCACCGCAGGAAAAGCAAGGAAATGCAAGGATTTTGGGCTGGAGCAAATTGCTCCAGTAGGAGGTTGAACCTCCATTTGGCTCTCTCTCTCTCCCTTTTTTCCTTCTTTTAATTTTGTTTTGATTTTTTTAAATTATATATTCAACAAAATAAATTAAAAATTATCACAATAAAATCTCTACCCCAAGATAATTAATTCTAGATCCACTTTTCCTATTTTTATTAATTTTTTAAAAATGGATTTTATACCCTTTTTTGTCATTTTACATCCAAACTATAGTTTTGAAAAACTGTTTACCAAACACCTCAAGTATCTCACAACACTTTTAAATTTTTTTCCCAAAAGTCATTTTCCCACTGAATTTTTTCCCACCGATCATTTTCAGGTTGAACTGGAACGCCAAACAGACCCTATATCGGCATTTTGACACGGTAACAAATATAAATATTTTATTATTATTTTAATTACACGTAGGATATTAATAATAGAAAATAGTTTTTGAAATTTTGAGAAATTAGAAAATGAGTTAAATTAAATAATTTGATCTATTTGAGACACTTGTAATTGTAAGGTTCTCTTTGAGATAACTGCGCAAACACAAGGACCCTAGGGGTTGTTTAGCCAGTTTTTTAATATAAAAAATTCACCTTAGCTAACTTAATGGCACACTCAATAATATGATTATACCAACATTAGTTGTAGTCAAGTGGTAAGGAACTTGTCTATCTTTAACTAAGGTCTCAAGTTCGAGTCTTGAGAATGAAAAAAATAACACTAGGAGAGTCACCACTCTTTAGAGGGTCGACAGAACTCAATCAAGACTAGTCTTAATTGAGAATACAACCAATCAAGACTATTCTTAGGACAAGACCTCTCAGTTAGTATGATCTTTAAAACCAATAACCGATCGGTTTTTCGGTTCTGAAATGGGAGGAAAATCTTTTTGCTCAAGAACCTCTAAAAAATCGGTGAATCGGTATAAAAACTGTGAACAGTAAAAACCGTCACGATTTTAGTGGTTCTGGAGGTTCACTCGTGACTAGACTTGCTAACTGGATGGGCCGCCCGTTAGGCCGACACAAGCCTGAACTAAATGGACAGGCTAGAGTCGACGAATTTTTGGCCCGTTAGTGTTAAAGGGTTGGCCCCAAGCTTGAAGATTTTAGGCCCTCAGCCCGACCCGGCCCTCATGTATATTATTTAAATAAAGGGTTACTAGCACTACGACCTCTTACACTATCGTCTAACAAATAGACTCCTCAACACTGTTTTGTTGTATTCAACTCCTTTAACTATTTTTTCATTGTAAAGAGACTCGTCTGCTAGTTTTTCTATCCAAAATCCTAACATATTTGCTTTGACCATTTTTTTATTTTTTTTATTCCCCAAAAAAATTATACTGAAAAATAAATTTAAAAAATTATTTTTATCTTAGTAATTTTTAAGTACATATGAACATACTATTTTTCAAAAATCAAAATTATTATTTTTCTAAAAATAAAAATCGAAAATAAAAAAAAAATCAATGAAAAAAAATTATAAAAGATGAATTAAAATTATAAAAAGTAGCTTTTGTTGAAAAAATAAATGCATTAGTGTTAACTTCATATTTTTTATTTTTTTATAACTTAAAATATTTATCACTTTTAAATTTTAATTATGAATTTTTTTCTTCTAATTTTTTCAATTTTTTTAAAAATTATTTTCTATTTTTCTCATTTTTGAAAAATAAAATGAGAATAAAAAAATATAATCAAAGCAAATTCGCTATGGTTTTGGATGAAAAACTTACCAAATGTATTATTTGCAATGAAAAAATAGTTAGGGGAGTTGAATTTAATAAAAAAATATTTAGGGGCTTATTTGTCAGACGATGATAGTTTAAGGGTGGTGGTGGTGTTAATGACTTTAAATAAATGTAATGTTGATTTTTATTATACCGCACATACGACACCGTTCGCCACCTTTTCCCAAACTTGTCATTGTTTTCTAACCTTCAAACCCAAACTTTCCACAACATCCACCCACCCAGACCATCCTCATTCCTTTACATCGTTCTCTTCCTCAATCCGAACCGGCGACGACAGAGAAAGTTCGAACCGACGGCGACCTGTTGTGGCTACCTCACCCCTGTGACAGCGCGACTGGATTGAACTCCCAATTCTCCTCTTCATCTCTGAGATTTAACTCAACTTCGTTTTTTTAACTGGTTTAATCTAATTGAAATTGCAGAAAAATAGAATATTATTAAATACATGTAATTGCAGATAATCAGCGGGCGTTAGGACAGCGGCCGACGGAGCTTGGGTTATGCAAAATTTTGGTCCTCTTAAGGCTTGGCCTTTTCATTGTTTATTGGGTTTTGAGAAGTTAGGTCGTAGTTCAGCCCAGCCCTTTCAATTAGTAAGTCAAATTTTTAATTTTGTTTAAAAATACTTCGTTTTATGTATTTTTTTTTTAAAGAAATTTAATTTAAAAGAACTAAAAATTTAAAAAACTTTAAGATTTAAAAAAAATAAGTAATGCAACCAACCTTCACCCGCTCTTTCGCTTATCAATCACCACATGAAAATAAAATCTAAAATCCTAAAGTAATTATTTCAAATATAAATATATTAACTTAATAATTTAATTATATATATAAATATTAAATATGTTGGCGAAATAAATGAATACAATTTATATTTTTATCTATAAAAATATATTACAAATATATATATATATATATCTCGAGAGCTCAATTAAACTCCAATTAAATCTCAAAATTTCATACAACTGCTTATTGCAGTTCGATTTCCCAGCCCGACTACTAAAATTTGAATACATAAGTCACTGATCCAATTTTCCACAACACATTAAGAAGCTGTTTGGGAGTCTGGGTTAACCCAGCATTCCCAAACTGAAATGGGTTGAATGGTGTTTGGTAAACACCATTCAACAAATGAAAATCTCAAATTTTGGGTGGCCAACCCAGGAAAATAGCTGGTAAGGGAATAGGCCGAATTTGGCCATTCTGAAGATGAGGATTTGGCCATTTTGCGAGATGGAGGGTCGTAATTATTTGGACAAAGATAACCTCAGTGTCCTTTGATAATTACGATCCATACCACATATTTAATGTTGAAAATTATCCTCATTTCCCTCATTCTCCCCTCTCTCTCAAATTCTAGGGTTTCAGCCGCAACTCCCTTCCTCCTCTCTTCTTCTTCCTTCACGGCGGGCTTCCTCATCTCCAGTCACTCCGTTTCTTCAAGTCTTCTTCTTCTCCATCGCGCACGCTGTCCTTCTCCATCGTGCACGCTCTCCTTCCCTTGAAAGGTACACCCTCGTCCAGAAGGCGTTTAATATTATGGTTTACGCTTAGTTTCATTTGTTTCATGAATGGAGAAATATGGAATTTTTGGTGGGTTTGTGTTGTTTTCTTTTGTGGGTACTAGAATATGGTTTTGATTTTGTATATGTTTCTGGGTTCTTAAAGTTTTGGTCTTTTTGGTTGGAGTTGACAAGTTGTCATGTGAGTGGGTGGGTGGGGGCAGATTTAGGTTGTCAAATTAGAGTGTGAAGAAAGATAATCTCTCAATACGCATATGTAGTATGGAGATTTTTCATATCCTAACAAACTAAGAGAGAATTTCTAACAGATGAGAGATAATACAGTATAATAAATTGAAATATTCAACTAGAATATGGTTTTGATTCTATATTTATGTATACCCACACCTACAAAATTGCACCAATTCGGTTTATTGGATAGTATTGAAACTCAAGTTGGAGAGTTGTAAGCCTGACAGGATACTTAGTCCTATGGAATCACGGAAAAGCTCTGCATTTTGTTTTTCTTCTTAAAATCTCAAGCTCTCAAAATTTGATTTCTTTTTTTGGCCAATTCGGCTATAAATCTAATTTCCTGTTGTTGTTTTCAACATTCTATCAAAAATAATCCAAGACAGAAGTATTTGTATGATGAAAGAACTGAGTTTCTGTTATGTAAGTTTTTCCGTGTGCTCTTGCTAACAAAGATGGTATATTTGTCAGGAAAGTTAAAGGGCAGGATCTGTCCTCTAGAATCTCCACCTCTGCTCCAAGTTATTGTACAGTCTACGTTGTTTAAAAGGGAAAGTTATCTTCCATCCGGCCAAGGGAAACCATAATCTCTTTTGTCCAAGACTGTGAGGTTCAATGTGTTGAAAGTGATTCCAGCTGGTTCCTCCGATGGTGGGAAGAAAGCTTTTACTGCTCTGTGAGTTTACTTAGTATTGGGTTCTCACTGTTCGTTTTGACAGCAAATAATGTCAATTTGGTTGTTGAATCCATGTCAATTTTGCTGTCAAAATGTGTGTCTCTATGCTGCCGAATTGGTGTTTGTGTTGCTGTCAATTCGTTGATGAATCATTGCTCATTTAGTGTTCATTTTTGTTGCCGAAAGGCTTGTGTATGCTTCTGTTGCTGCCAAAACCATGCCCATTTTGCTGTCACTTTTTGCTCATTTAGCTGTCAATCTTGCACTCATGTTGCTGCCATTTTTTTGCTCTTTTTTGCGATCAATATGGTGTTCGTTTTGATGATGAAATGGTGTCCGTTTGGGCTACTGAAATGCCATCATTTTTGCTACTGTTTAGTGTTCTTTCTAGCTTTCAAAACCATGCCTATATGCATTCTTTATTAGCTTTGAAAGTGTTGTCCTGCCCTATGAGGGAGAGACCAGATCCTAGTTGATCCCATGAAGTTGTTAGCTAGTAGTTCGTAGATTATAATGAAGAAGAGATGCTAGAGTCGTGAAATTAATTGTGTGTAAAGGATGTTGGTTTCGTAGAAAGTGATGCATGTAAATAATGCTAATTTCGTATGATGATTTTGGGTCTGTTTCGTGTCCAATTTCGTATGGAAATGATGCATAAAATGGTGCAGATTTCGGTCTGTTTTTGTGTCTGTTTTGCATGTGTAATTGATGCATGTTCCGTGTCTGTTTTGCGTATCAAGTTGACACTCAAGTTATGTGTATAATGGTGCTGGTTTCGTGTCTGATTTCGTGGCAAATTAAGGCTCTAATCATGTGTGTCATGCTACTTGTTTTGAGTTGAGTTTAAGCTCATGTTATGCGTCAAAATGTTGCTATTTTAGGCCCAATTTCCATGCCATATTGCTGCTCAATCTTGGTTCGGGAATAATGCTTATTTTCCAATCATTTAGCTCTCCCCCTCGCGGTACCTCTTCCGCAAGAATTGAAACGAGCATTCTCTTCTTTCCGCGAGAACTTGAGGAAATCCAAGAACGGCAGCAACTTTCCTCAAATTCACTGATAAACTGAGTAGAGGGAACTAGTAGTAACGTTTGTTTCGATTCCGTAGTTAGTATGGGACAACTTGCAATGTAATACTTCACTTGAATTTTTTGCTATTGAATCTTCTTTTTCTTCATTTTTTTGTATCGTAATTATGGTCTTCTGTTACTGTTATTTTCGTTATATAATATCCGGACCCTATTTTGCACAATGTCAATCACCCGTTACATTACTATTTTTAGCTATTTATCTGTTATAAAGCGTTATCTATTGGCCTGGTATAAAAATTCGTTAACCTTTTATCGGCCTACACTTTCGTGTTTTATCACTAAGCTCAATTTATAAGCTTTGATATTTCTGTTTATGGATATAGAGCTTATGAACTAGCCAAGATAACTAACTAGATTTTGATAATTATATTCGATTTTTTATTCATTTTTTACCGTTAATGTATTTCTTATACCCATAAAATTTCAACGAGCGTTCGTAATTTATTTTTAAATTGAATGATGTATGAGTGTAATGGTATATATAATTTTATTATATTGATTTTTCAAACTTTCACAGTAGATATACTTGTATCAATCTTGGTTCGGGAATAAAGCTCATATTCTCAATGTATTTTAAATTAAAGGAGTTAATTTTCAAACTTTGTCATACTCCACGCAAATTAATTAAATTAAGAACGATTGGTTGATAATCATTAAGAGTAGTTTAATTAATAATTATATAATAATTATAATCTAACAATTGTTTTGATTACTTTAAAAAAAAAATATGTAAGTTATTCATGTAATTCCAAATATGTTTTATTTTTCTATTATATTAGATAAATATCTTTTATTTATTTATGGTATTAAAAACTCAATTTTTTTATGGTATTAATAAATTTTAATTTATTTATGATTTATATAAGTTTAATTTATTTATGATATTAGATAAATATTTGGTAGAAGTTAGATTATAAATAAATTGATTAAAAATATATATAAAGATAAAAAAATAAAAAAATTAAACACTTAAAATGAATTATGCCATTTATGGTCATTTTACATCCAAATCATAGTTTTGGAAAACTGGACTACCAAACAACACCCTTCGTTTCCCAGATATCGTTTTCCCATTGAATTTTTACAATTATTTTACCAAACAGCACCCTCCGTTTTCCAGATATTTTCTTACTGAACATTTCCCCACTAAACTAGACTGCCAAACAAACCCTAAATGCTTGGTGAACGTTACACGCCGCGCATAGAAGCCCACAAGGGCCAAAACCCACACATCCCCAAAGGATAAAGAACACGTCATAAGCGATCCCCGCCACAAAAATAAAGAAATAAATTTCATGCGTTATCCAGAACAGAGAAACGGTAATCTCTTTTGCTCCAAGCAAATCCATGGCAATATTACCAGCCTCCTCATCTCTCCGCCCCTCTTTCTCACGCGCCGCCTTCCCTTTCACTAATTCCCACACTCCCACATCCAAGCTCTCCTTCTTTTGCACCCGCGCCACCGCCGATGAAAACAACCCGGATCCACCTACACAGTCCGACACCACACCCACCAAATCAGCGAACGAAACCGAGGCGGAATTCGAGTCCCGTCTTTCCCAAGTCCGTCTCCGCTATCGCAGTGGAACCGGAAAGAAAGCAGAGATCCGAAAGTCCAAGAAGGGGGCAGTATCATCCAAATCCGGATCCGGGATATACTTGCCTCCAGTTCCGCTGAAGGAGCCGGTGTCAGGTGGGCTAAAAGTGGAGTTCGGATTTAGCCCCTATAGCGAGAAGTTAAACGGGAGGATCGCGATGCTGGGTTTATCGGCATTGCTGCTGGTGGAGCTGGCCACTGGTAAAAGTGTAATTAAGTATCATTCACCGGCTATAGTGTTAATTCAGGTATATTTTGTAGGGGCGGTAACGACTTTGTACGCGAAGTTTGAGAAAGAGAAAGTTAGCGTGTGGCCTCAATCTGCTCCGGCTAAAGAATGAGTATATAATTCTTTTCACATACATTTCTTTTTTTCAGTTCTTCTGTACAAACTTTTGGTTGGAAAGTATTTTCACTACTCTCTCTTGCAACATATTTTGGTTTTTTTTTTTTTTTTTTTTTGTATCAGATGACTAAAAAGTTCGGTTCAATTTATCAGTAGAGTTTGATTAGAGTTTTTTTTCTTCTTCCTGGGATTGAATTCTAATAATTTGTAAAACCCTCGTAGTTAATAAGTGAATTGAAATTAACCACATTATTTATATGCCTAAAAATGAATTTGTTTTTATTTTTTTACTCTCCCTTTTCGAGAGGAACTAGCAAATACACCCGCGCTACGCTGCGGTTTATTTATAATAACTTGTATACCTAAAAACTTGCGCACCAGAGATGACGTAAGGTTGTTTTTAACCGTTGGTTGTACCTGAAGCCGATTCGACATAGAAACTCTGACGATCAAATTAGTTAAGAAAAAATATGTATATAAAGATAGCTAGGGTTTAGTATTGTTTGCCTACCTTAGTTGTATATAGGTTATTATTTATAATAGAAACGTATCTCTCTCCTTATAGGAATATACTTAATGCCATAATATGAAGTTGTATTTAAGTAGGAGAATGAGAAGCCACATACCCAATAAGAGTATAATTATCATATATGTACTTTCTAGAAATGGCGGAAGTTCCTTCCTTAACAAATGAGTAAGTCATTCGTTCACTCCGTATTATCAGAGTTTATTGTGTCTGCCCTATACATATGATTGTTCCCCTTACTAGGGGTAGGACTATTTGTTCCCATTCAATAGGATCATCAGCCATTTAATTACAATACAAAGGTTGTTCTATAAAAGTTATGAGAATGTCCAACCCAGAAAGAAATCTGACAACTTTATGTAAGAAGTCTAAGAGTCGTTCGGCTTAGGATTTTCTTAAGCGTCTCTTGGAAGTTTCGTTAGTTACCAAGGTGCATTGATTGTGCCAAAGAATATGCGAAAAGTTAGACGGCCAGACGATTGTAAAGGCGAAACGAAACGCTTACCTGCTTTTTATATTCCCAATAAACCTTTGAACCCAAACGTTTCCGAAGCTTTTTTAATTGTTTGAGATATTAAGTCATAAAAGTTTCCTTCCTCTAACCCATTCCCTTTCCTTGTTTCTTTATAAAACCACATCCCCTTCTCTCTAAAGTAGTAAAATTTCTTCCTCACGTCGGTGCTCAGAATCAGTCCCCGCTCATCGTTATCAGCTAAAATCTCGATTCTAACCCGAGCATACATTCCTGTGTCTAGATTGCATGCATCCCGACGACATTGTTCAATCGAGTTTCCATTTCCTCTCTCTACAAGGTTAGCTTTCTTCCTTTTTATTTGGTTTTTCTAAGAAAAATGACTGGCAAAAATTCAGGCGAGGAGGAGGACGTGAGCTCAGATCCAGGCCACCGTGGGGGCGCTGACAAGAATTCTGGGTTCTCTGAAGATGAAGAAGATGAAGTCGAGGGAGAGAACAGTAGTGATGGTGAAGACGACGAATTAGAGAATGGTCATACTGCTGAAGAGGCGGAAGAAGCGCGAGAGGCTAAAGAGGATAAGGAGATGGGCATTAATAGGGACAAACAGTCGTCCAGCCTGAAAGAGTACAAGGAAATGGTGAAAACCCTCAACACATCTTTAGAGAAAGGGAACAACATCTTCCCAAGAGAGTATTCGGTGCGCAAGCCTAAGGTGGGAGAGCTATTGCATTATGATTTCCCTAGTGACAATAAGTCGTTCATGGTGTATCTGTGCATGATAGAGCATGGAGTGGTCTTTCCTCTACATCCTTCGCTGATTAAGATTTTAGACGAGTTTTTCCTCGCTTTTGTGCAGATAATTCCAAATGGTTGGGCACTTTTGAACGTCGTTCTAGAACTGAGTAGGATCACGCGAGGTCACTTCGATTGGATGCACCATTCCTGATGAAGTATTAACCATTCTAGAGAATCTGCCCGTAGACATATTTCGGTACTTCTTGGTGATGAAGAGATTTACGAATGATCATTACAACTTTGCCATTCGTCCAAATAAATCATTTTCATCACGTTTTGGGAATCTTTAAATGTCTAGTCACGGTTGAAAGAACCGTTATTGTGTGGTGACCGTTCTAGATGACTTGGAATTATGTAATTCATGGGACATTGTGTCTGAGTTCTTCATGGAGTCGGGCATTTCCCTGATGGCTTACGAATGAAAGAGTCCATTCTTTGGGCTTGTAGGATAATTAAGAGTTTCATAACTGCAAGCTTTGATGTAGTTATGCTAGCTCGAAGAATGGGGTGAGAATTTGTTGTGAAATGTAATTTTCTTTGCGTCTTGCACTCTTCTGTCATTTGTGTAATTTTTGTATATTAACGGAGACGGGGGAGGAAGCGGTGTTCAAGCCTTTGAATGTGGAGACGGTTGAGGCAGAACCGCCTATTAAGAAAGATAGGATGGAAAGGGAGATGCTAACCCCTCTTGAGGTTGTTCTTGCCTAACCCACACAATCTGTTGACATGAGTGAGGAGGCTGGACTGAGTGGAATGATTTCTGTGTCAACTGAAGCAGATGCTGGTCTCTGGTTGAAAGCTTTGAGAATAACTCCTTAGAGAAAACAAGTATTCCACTTTCGTTCTGCAGAGGAATTGAAAATCAAGAGGAATCAACCGGATATGTTGTTCACATCTGGTGATTGGTTGGGTCCCTTGATTGATGTGGTGGATATGCGTGGGATACTTGCAACTGTTACAAAGAGCTATGGGGTGGACATGCCATCTTCGTCTGATCTTCGTCTTTTGGAGCTTGCAGCGGAGATGAACCGATTGGTCATTGGTGAGACTGTGGTGTCAAAGATGAGCTTGTCTAAAGTTTTAGACACCATATAGAGAGAAATGATGTGGGGTTTTGCTTTGGAGAGACAGTTGCGCTTGTTGGTTGAGCGAGAAGCGGTGGTTGCTGCTAAGAGCGGAGAAAATGCTTTGAAATAGGATATGAGCTCTCAACTAGTTAGGCTAGAATCGAGGATCAAGGCGGGGGAGGAACGACTACTAGCGACGGAGAGGTGACTGACGGCAATCACTGAGGAGAAGAACCGCATCAGCGCTGAGTTCGATGTGAAGGTAGCTGATCTAGAAGCACGTATGGCGGCGACTGAATGGTCAACAGAAGAAACGAAAAAAGCCTATTACAAGAACGTCATGATGACATCATGACCAATGCTTTTACCAGTTGTTCACAGTATGTAATAGGTGATAAGATTCGGACTATTCGCTGAAGGGTAGTAGAGGTGATCGTCACTCAAATATACTTAAATTTATCCTAATGCCTAAATGCACAAAGTAATGCGTATAAAGCAAGTCAGGGTCGAACCACAGAGATTGAAGGACTAATTTGCTAGTGAACTAGTATGACAAGGCAATATGCGACAAATCTAACCAACGTAACAATAACAGGGGGGTTTATGTTGATTAATAAATTAATCAACGCAGAGTAGGGGAGCTAACAAAACAGAATTGGAAAGTACTTATCTAGGGCACGAAAGTAAATTGTAATCCAGGGCAAGAAATGTAAAGTGTTATCCATAGCAAGAGATGTAAACAGATTGAATGCGGGAAAAAGTAATGAAAAGGATATTAATCAAATGAGACGAGATCTTAGCGAAATGTGCTCCCTTGGGTTGTTTTCTAGGTCGGCCAGTCATTGGTGTAGAAGTTTTCTAGACTCATGTGCATATCTACTATAGGCACCGCGTTTCCACACCGCATCCCCTGCTTACCTTCGTAGATAAAAGTCACCCCCCGTTTCCACATATGAGGTGACCTTGACGTTCAGCCATCCTCCCAGTTACCTTCCTTGTCATCAAAAGGTAGCCTTGACTGTCCGGCCTGTCACGGCTCGAAGTAGGGAGGCTAAATTCAGAACGCCCATGAAGGAGAGGTAAGACAGATCTAGGGCGCGATAGCTCAGCTTGTCATACTCGTATCGCATACCCTAGATAACTGTTTACCCCTAGGTGAGGCCTCTCGCGTTGCCTCCCCTAGGTGTCTGCTCCAACTCCAGGGCTTCGCGTCAGTTATAACCCTGGAATATGACATTACTCATGCAGAAATACTAAAAGATGATCAAGCTCTTAACATTTCTAGACAAACATGTAATTAAATCGGTAAACAGTCATGTGTCACAAAAGAATATATTAAGCATGCATTAGACCTCTTAGCCAAACCCTACAACCCGTGGAACACCCTTCACCAAGAAAGGGGTATTTAGCTACTCATACTAAAGTATAAACAGTAGGTATATATAATCATACAATGATAAAACAAGAAAAGTAAATAGGGAGTAGAGTAAACCGATAGATTAATTAATAATCAAAGAGGAAAGTTGTTGACAATGGCTGCTCTTGGAAGAGGAGATGATTCCCAGAAAATAAGCACTGAAATTAATGTAAGAAATTATCCCTTGGAACAACCGTCCTTACAAAACCCTAAAACTATGCTTATATAGCCCAAGCCTAGCTAGGAGACAAAAAACAGCTAAGGGGAGAGGAAGGATCAATGAGGGCGTGACAACACATGTCCTTGCAAAAGGAATATTCTGGGATTCCTGGCACGTATGGTATCTTCTGGAAGCGCCTGGGATTCCGTACGGATCTCAGAAGATGCTCTTTGGAAGAAGGCTCAGAACTGTCGAGGCCTTGGGACAGCGCACTGGTCTGGTTCGCGTAGAGGTCTTGACATCGCTCGATCTTCTAGGCCTTGAAACTGGAAATCCACATAAATGCTCTCAAATCGCTCCTTTTCGGCCTTTTCCCTCCTTTGATGTTAATCTGCAGATAAAACTGAAATGAAGGTCAAATAGTAACATCGAGCCCCCGAAAGGGCTAGAAAGGAGGATGAAACCGAGACTATTAAACATGCTATCAAACATCCCCACACTGCCCCTATGCTCGCCCTCGAGCATAAACAAAATTGGAAAACCACCTCATTCGTAAACATACGCAATCAACTCCCAATACACAGAATCGACACGTCATCCAAAAAGCTACACCCAAGCAAAACAAATCCAGACCTAGAAAAGCACCTGCATCCGGCTGATAGGATAACGACCCTACCAACCAGACTTTCCCATATCTAGCCTAATCACCAGCAGTCCTCGCATAGGCATGTATTTGCACTCATTCTCAGAATAAAACAAGTGTTTAGGCTATTACTCATGAATGCAAATAACACAACACAAGCATAGTTTGCACGACAATCCGAGTACTGTAGAACACATGCATGGGCAATCAACAATCGGAAAAACAACGCATCAGCAAAAAGAAAGAAATGGGGGTAGAAAGAGCTAGAGATGTGGGGGAGAGGAGTAGGAGATGAACAGAGAAGAACTAGGGAGAGAAAAGAAGAAAAGGAGAGAAAGGACCAGATGGAACCTGGTTGGATCCCTTTGCTTAGGAAAAAGGCGAAGTGGCGAGGCAGCTTCCATTGAGGGCACGAGATGTTTCGAGGGCTAGACAGAGGTCTTCTTTTCGGGGGCAGGAAACTCTTCTGCATAGGCTTCGGATGCGGATGCTTTTACTTGTAAGGCTCGGTGCCCCTTCTTCTTCTTTTATTTTGAAATTTAATTTTTTTTTTTAGAAGGGAAGAAGAGGGTACGATGATGCTAGGGCACGAGATGTTTCGATTTCCTTTAGCTCGGCGCTTGCCCTGGATCTATCCAGCATCGATGGTGACTTCTTTTTCGCTTCCCCACACTTGAATGTTTCTGGGGCTCGAATAGTCTGAATGATCTAGGGCTCGAAACTCTTTCGAGCTGTAGCTTTATCTCGCCCTAGATTTCTGCTTTCTGCTCTAAAGTCTTTTGCTTCTGTTTGCTTCCCCACACTTGAGCTTGCCTGCACACTTTAGGTGTCTAGCCCTCGACGTTACCCTCAACAGTCGCTACCTCACCTGTAAAGGAAAAAGATCAAGAAAAGACAAATGGTCAGGAAAGAATATGAAAGAAAGAGGAATGTCGGGGGCTCGAAAAGAAAGAGAATGAATGGGGAGAAAAGAAAGGAAAAGACAATGATGCGAAGCTTTCCGTCATATTTAAGCTTTCCCATGTCCTAACAGTGACTATACCCGGGGATATTATGCAAACCTAGACCGTGTCTAGCTAAGCATTTTCACTCAAAAATAACGGGCATGAAGTTCAAATATGCTCACGGGATCAATTGTGACTACTGGTGTTGTGGCCTAGACATGGATATAGGTCTAGCAGGCCTAAAGATGCATGCTCAGGCGTAGTTTGTAATGGATGCCATGCTTTTTCTATGCATCAAAAAGTTGAGAAACACATGCCAAAAATGAGGATTTGAAAAATTTCCTAGCATGGCTAAAAATAAAATCCGAAGATCATGCAATCATGCAACAAACGTAAAAATAAACATGCAAACACACAGGCAATAAATAACTCCCTCCCCATACTTAGGCAGCGCATTGTCCTCAATGCGGGGAGAGTATAAAAAGGAGTTCAAAAAAATAGAAGTACAGTACAAAGCCAAAACAGTAAATTGTTCAGTGCCCCTTTCGGGGGCTGGAGAGATAAAATTGTTCGGGGGTGGGTTACTGGGGTGGTAAATTTCTGTGGGCAACTTCAGCCGTCAAAGCCTGAAGTTCCCGCAAGATAAGCTGGAGAAACCTTGTTTGGGTCGGGTCATAGACGATGAGAGGAGTCGGGGGCTGGCTTCCTGATGCAGTATGCTGGCCTTGTCGAGCTGCTTCTGCTTGAGGCACCTACTTTTCGGGGGCTCGAGGGATGGCATTGGAATGGGGATCCGAGAGATCTGGATAATAAAAAATGCCACCATTCTTGGTCCCGAAAACTTTCTCCGCTGCTGGGGCACAACCTGGATAAAAGCTCAACACACCACGTGAGAGACATAAATGGCCCATGACATCCAAGGTTCTGATATCCAGATCCTTGAATGCCAAAGGCTCAGAAAGGTTACTAGTAGCCAAGTCAATTTTACGCATATTCACAGCAAATAGGGAGATTAACGAACCAAAAATAGGCCCACGACCACCATTTAAGACATGCAATACACCAGAAGCTATCCAAAAGCCTAGGTTGACCCTATGTTTGTGTTTCATGCACCATAAAAAGAAAAGTTCCTGCACAGATATCTGTCCCGAGGAACCAAATCTTGCGGAAAAGGTGAGGGCTAGATATCGGTGCAAGATACGCAAAGCAGAATCAACTATTTCATGGGCTTTACTACCCTTAGTATCATATTTAGCATTAGGCTTATTGGTTAACTCACAAAAAGCAGCAGTGGCATCAAAAACAGCAAGGATAACAGTCAGGGCATTTTTGTATAAAGGGGTGTTCAATTCATCCTTAGTCACAAATCCCAACCAACAATTAAATTCACCAAGAGTCAAGTGTTCCCATTTGTTAGCTAGCCTAAAGTTGATCAAACCAGGGGTAGAAGAATTCGGACCGACTTTGCCATTTGGCCTAAAGGTCCCATCTACCCAAAAAGTTGTGAAAAACTCTAGGGAAAGCTCAACATAGGTCAGATGCTCCAGATAGAACAGGGACTCCCAACCAATGTTGGCAACATACTCCCTGACTCTCGACTCAATACCCATTTTGGCAAGAAAATCAAAATCCAGGCGCGCACATGAGCTAACGCCCTTGGAATTCAGCAAAGTCAACTTGTCAAGAGAGTGCTTGTCATTAAAAACAATCCATTCATGGGGTGATGAAAGGTCAGAAGTAACCTGGTGGGAACTGGACTTGGGGAGGGATGAAGGTTCTGGGGTCTCGGTCTCGACTTCATCCTCTACTTCGGGGGCTCGAGGTTTCTTTGAGCTCGAAGGCTTGCCGGTGCTGGTGGATGGGAGTTTTCTCTTGGCACCCACTGGCGTTACAACTGCGGCTGGCTTCTCCGATGCGGGAGTGGCTTTTGATTTTCCTTTCTTGGCCGCTGATCTTGCCGCGGCTGCTTTTAGCTTCTTCTCCTCCTCCTCTGCTGCTCTCTGGGCCTCGAGATCCTCCTCTTCATCGTTGTCCTCTACTTCCCCACTTTCTCCTGTTCCTTCTTCCATGCCTTCTAGGTCTTCGTTCTCTTGGCCTTCACCCGGCTCTCCTTGCTCCTCCATAACCTCTGGTTCTTCGTCTGAGATTTGGATGTCCTTTAGGACCTCCTCAACGGTTAAGGAATGATGGGGAGCTAGGAAACGATTGACGGCCGCGTCAAGGGGGGACTGTTTGGCGGACGTAACGGGCTTTTTGGGCTTGGACTTGGCCGTGGATGATCCTGGAGGGAGCTTCACCACACGGCCACCTCTAGTGGTCGTGGTGGTTGGAGGAACGGAGCCGGTGATCTCTATGTCATCTTCCACCGGGGTAAACTCCCTGGTCTGGTCCACGGCTGCCGATGATAACGGCGTAGGAGAGGGGATGGGAAGTGGATGGTCAGACGGTGGTGTGACCATTTTGTACGAAGCTGAGTTGGGTGTGGCTGACTGTGACCTAGATCGGGAAGGAACTGGGCTAGAAGTGTCTACTGGTTTAGGTCCGGCAGCATTTTTGCAGACTGGCTTCTTAGTTTTAGGTGCCATTGATGGTGGTTGAAGAGAAGACAGTGTTGGAGTAGGAGATGGTGGTGGAGAGAGGATGTGGTTGCGTGTTTGGTGAGGGAGAGAGGTGAGAGTGATAGGGTTGAAAGTGATATGAGTGAAAAATGGAAGGGGAGCGTGGGAGAGAGAGTAAAAATCACAGCTGGCAATAAATGGTGCAGCCTTTTCATTGATGAGGTCTGCGTTTTCTGCGGCTTGACAGGCGACGTGGCAACCTGGGCGTGGAGCACGATGACCCACGCGTATCCCAACTGCCCAAAAAGGATAGCAACTTTTTAAATTTCAAAATGGCAGTTGGTACATTTAAGATACGGACAAAAAGAGAGAATAAAGGTGAGTTAATGCTAATAAAAAGGAATAAAATCATAGGGAAAGGGAAAGGTAAGAGATATATACAAGGAATAAAACATGGAAATAAAATCAACAAAAATCATAGAATCCAAAAGGTGGCGGAGAAGATAAAGGAGAGAGAAAGGATACAGATGGTATATCAAATGCCTCCAACGTGGTCCATTTACTCGTCGGGACCTCGACGTGCTTTGATACTCTAGGTCTGGACAGGTGGGTCTTCCACCATAGCCTCCTCAACAACCGAGGGCTGGAAACCTTCATAGAAGGGCTTCAGTCTTTGCCCATTGACTTTGAAGATGACTCCTGTAACAGGGTTCTGGATTTCAACTGCCCCATGGGTGTAGATCGTCGTGACCATGAAAGGTCCCGACCATTTGGATTTCAGTTTCCCAGCGAAGAGTCGTAGTCGTGAGTTGTACAACAAGACTTGCTGTCCAACCGAGAACGTTTTGGGACGAAAATGTCAGTCATGATAGGCTTTTGTCTTGCCTTTATAGAGCAGGGCGTTCTCATAAGCATCATCCCTTAACTCTTCTAGCTCTTGAATTTGCAAGCGCCTATGTTGGTCAGCGAGGCCTAGATCTGTGTTGACCTTTCAGATAGCCCAGAAAGCCTTGTGCTCTATCTCTACTGGGAGATGGCACGGCTTCCCATAAACAAGTCTGTACGGGGTCATCCCTATCGGGGTCTTGAAAGCTGTTCGATAGGCCCAGAGAGCATCACCCAATTTCAAACTCCAATCCTTTATGGACTGGTTAACGGTCTTTTCAAGAGTGGACTTGATCTCACGGTTCGAGACCTCGGCTTGTCCGTTAGTCTGAGGATGATAAGCAGTGGATGTTCTATGGTGGACTCCATACTTTGTCAAAAGAGAGGACACAACACGGTTACAAAAGTGGGCACCCCTATCGCTGATCAGCGCTCTAGGTGTACCAAACCGATTGAAGATATTGGTGCGGAGGAAGTTCACAACCACCTTGTAATCGTCCGTTCGAGTAGCCTTGGCTTTGACCCATTTAGAGACATAATCGACGGCCAGAAGGATGTAGATGTTGCCAAAGGAATTGGGAAAAGGGCCCCTGAAATCTATACCCCAGATATCAAAGATCTCGCAAGCGATAATGTTTGTCAAGGGCATCTGATTCCTGGCCCCGATATTTCCAGTGGCCTGACATCGGGGGCATGAAGCGCAGAACATGTAACTATCCTTGAAAATGGTGGGCCAGTACAGCCCAGCTTCCAGAACTTTCAGGGCAGTTTTCTTGGCCGCGAAATGGCCTCCTTCTGAGTGGCAGAATTTAAGGATCGAGGGCACCTCATCCATGGTTACACATCTACGGATGATCTGATCCGAACAGTGTTTCCATAGGTAGGGACTGTCCCATATGTAGTATTTTGCTTGTCTTCTTATTTTGGTGCATTCAAAGGAAGTGGAATCGGCTGGGTAAGTGCCTGTAGCACAAAAGTTTGCAATATCGGAAAACCATGGGGAATAAACAGTTTGGAGTAGACATAAGTGCTCGTCTGGAAAAGTGTCTCTGATTGGCACAAGCGAATTATCTTCTTGGGCTGGAAGTCTACTCAAGTGATCGGCCATAAGGTTTTCTCTGCCTTGTCTTTGATAGCTATATTGAATTCTTGTAGGAGCAAGATCCAACGAATAAGCTGGGGTTTGGCATCGGCTTTGGTCAACAAACACCGAAGGGCAGAATGGTCAGAGTAGATGAGGACCTAAGTGCCTAGCAGACATTGTCTGAACTTGTCTAGGGCGTAGACTACGGCCAGAAGTTCTTTCTCAGTGGTGGTGTAGTTCTGCTGGGACGGGTCTAGCAACTTGGAGGCATAATAGATGACATGGGTCTCTTTATCCTTCTTCTGACCCAAAACGGCGCCTAGGGCCTGATTACTGGCATCACACATGACCTCGAAAGGTAGTGTCCAGTCGGGGGCTCGAATAATCGGGGCCGAGATAAGTTTGTTCTTGAGAAGTTCAAAAGCGGTTCTGCAGGCCTCGCTAAAATCGAAGGACACGTCCTTCTGGAGCAATTTATACATGGGTTGGGCAATCTTCGAAAAATCCTTAATGAACCTTCGGTAGAAACCGGCATGGCCTAGAAAGGATCTCACATCGCGGACACAAGATGGGTAGGGCAGGGATTCTATTACTTCTATCTTGGCTTTGTCAACTTCAATTCCCTTGGCCGAGATAACATGACCAAGCACCAGGGTTCGATCCACCATAAAGTGGCATTTTTCAAAATTCAGGACAAGATTCGTCTCAATGCAGCGCTCTAGGCACCTTTTCAGATTGTTCATGCATTCTTCAAATGAGTTTCCATAGACGGTGAAGTCGTCCATGAAGACTTCGATTCCATCTTCAACTAATTCAGAGAAAATGCTGACCATATAACGTTGGAAAGTGGCAGGGGCGTTGCATAGACCGAAGGGCTTGCGTCTATACGCGAAGGTCCCGAAAGGGCAGGTGAAGGTTGTCTTTTCCTGGTCTTCAGGAGCAACTGGGATCTGATGGAATCCGGAGTAACCGTCTAGACAACAATAATGGGTTTTGCCGGCTAGGCGTTCTAGCATCTGGTCGATGAAGGGCAAGGGAAAATGATCTTTCCTGGTAGCAGAATTTAGCCGGCGGTAGTCGATACACACTCTCCACCCATTCTGGATCCGGGTAGGAATGGATTCTCCAGCCTGACCGATGGTGATAGTTATGCCTGTTTTCTTGGGCACAACTTGGATAGGGCTGACCCAAGGGCTATCTGAGATGGGGTAGATAACTCCCGCATCTAACAACTTGAGAATCTCTTTCTTCACCACTTCCATCATAGGCGGATTAAGTCGTCTCTGGGGCTGGCGAATAGTCTTGCTTGCGTCTTCTAGGTGGATGTGATGAGTGCATAATGCTAGAGACAAGCCCATAATGTCCGCAATGGTCCATCCTATGGCTTGCCTGGAGTTCCTTAGCAAGGAAATGAGCTTGGACTCCTCGAGGTCTTCGAGCTTGTTAGAGATGATGACAGGTAAAGAGGTATCGGGGCCTAGATAAGCATATTTCAAGTGAGTAGGCAGTGGCTTCAGATCTAGGGCTGGAGCCTGATCAATAGAAGGAAATAACTTAGTATGGCCTGGATATTCGGGAGACTGATTCGGAGATTCATGCTGAGCAACAGCGCATTCCTCTAGGGCAACGACGACTGAGTGTAATTTAGAAGGAATATGAAGTGTCGAGGCCACGACATCTAGAAGAGCTGGCGTCAGACTCCTGTCAAGGGCAAATTGCAAGGGGTCAGTAGAATATATATCATCAATTTCCCCTACAATGGGATCAACAATATCAACATAATTCACACTAGAAAATTTAGAGGGGTATCGCATGGATTCTAGCATATTGAATTTGATGATCTCTCCATCAAATTCGAGGGAGATGGTGGCATCATGAACATCGATTTTTGCTCGGGCTGTGGCCAGAAATGGGCGGCCTAGAAGAACATCTGTGGACTTGGTGGAGTCCTCGTTCTCCATTGCAATCACATAAAAATCCGCAGGGAACAAGAATTCTCCTACTTGGACCAAGACATCCTTGATGATCCCCTCGGGGTAAATGATAGAGCGGTCAGCAAGTTGGATGGCGAGGTCTGTAGGCACGAGAGGCTCGAGGCCTAGACTGAGATAGATTACCAAGGGCATAACATTGATTCCCGCTCCGAGGTCACACATGGCCTTACCAATATCAACTGTTCCGATTCGGCAAGGGATTATGAACATGCCCTGGTCTTTGCATTTCAGAGGGATCCGACGCTGGATATGTGCAGACGCGCTGGCCCCTACGCTGATCTTGTTAACTTCGGCGAACTTGTTTTTGTTCGTGCATAATTGCTTCAGAAATTTGGCATAGCGAGGGACGTTTTTCACGGCCTGGAGAAGAGGGATGTTTACAACCACTTTACTGAACATTTCAAAGATATCGCGGTCCTCCTTATCTTTCTTGGTCTTGACCAATCTGTGAGGGAACGGGGGCTCGAGAATCTTATGAATGTATTCCTGTGTAAATTCAGGTGGGTTAGGGTCGTTCCTTGGTGAACCTCTGGGAGAGCGGATTCTATCCTCCATGACTTCGACAGATCTGGGTACTTTAGGGAGCTTTGGTCTAGGTTTAGGTCGAATCTCGGTCTCTGGAGAGTTTTCAACTTCGGGGGCTGGAGAAGTAGGTGCTTTCAAGGTCGTGCCACTTCGCAAAGTTAATGCACAGACATTGTGCTTGGGATTTACTTCTGTCTGAGGTGGCAGTCTGCCATGATTTGTTAACTCTTGCAGTGTGGCAGTCAGGGCACTCATTTGCTTTTTGAGTTCATCTATTTCTTTCTGCTGCTCGGGATTCTTAGGTATTTCAGCAGTCAGGGGCTGGACAAAATTCTGGTCTGGAGGATGGACGAAGGTCTGATCCTGAGGAGGTTGGCGTTGATATTGGTTCTGATGAAATGTGGGTCGAGGTCTGAAATTTGGCATATTAGGAGGGGGATTTCCATAGGGGTTCTGATGCTGTTGATGGCTAGGTCCCGAAAGCTGAGTGTTTGGGACCCATCCTTGG
The DNA here is from genome assembly GCA_963691705.1 of Viola odorata. Classification (NCBI taxonomy): domain Eukaryota; kingdom Viridiplantae; phylum Streptophyta; class Magnoliopsida; order Malpighiales; family Violaceae; genus Viola; species Viola odorata. The sequence goes on along the minus strand of OY829546.1, from coordinate 25,556,845 downwards.
TTTGGTTGTTTCCAGCCTTGGTTGTAAGTCTGAGCGTAAGAGACTGGAATAAATTGGCCAGCAGCATTCACTTGTATTTCCTCCGGAATATGAGGACATGCATCAGTGGGGTGGTCCACGAAATTGCATATCTGGCAGGCCTTGACAGGTGCTGGTTGTGCTGTTATGAAGTTTTGGAACATTCCTGTAAGAGAAGATATCTGGTTCTGAAGGGCAGCTACTTGGACATCCTGGCCTGGATTGTTGGCAAGGTCGTCAGAGGTGTTCTTGGCCATGAGCTCTATCGTTGCTCGTGCGGCTCTAGGGGTCAGAGCAGTCAAGGATCCATTGGCGGTTGCGTTAAGCAGAGCCTTGTCCTGAGCCTTGAGGCCTTTACAAAAATATTAAACCAGAGCGTGCTCGGTAAGATTGTGGGCTGGGCAACTCGATTGTATTTTCTGGAATCTCTCATAGTACTGGGCTAGAGTTTCTTCTTTTTTCTGAACAATGGAGACGAGTTGCTTGCGAGTGGTATTTGAGATAGAAGTCGGGTAATATTTCTCAGTGAAGATTTTTGACATGTCCGCCCAAGAACGAATAGATCTTGCGGGAAGGTCATAATACCAATCTAGGACATCATCTTTTGAGAGACCACTGGAATGCACGAAGCTTGGCTTGCTCAATACTGACATTGGCGGGTTTCATGGCCTCGCAAATGGAGTGGAGCTGTTGGAGATGGCGAAGGGCATTTTCCTTGGCTACCCCTCGAAAAGTAGGCAGATGATGAAGCACGGCGGACTTCAGAGTCCAGTCATTAGGGACATTGGACCAGTCAATGCAGCTACTGGCCATATCGGGGGTTGCATGGAAATTGTCGATGGTTTGCTGGTCTAGGGGTGGTGGATCTTCGTGGTTTTCACGGTTGTGACAGTTGTCATTGTTGGCTAGGTCATCCATTACTGGAAAATTAAAGCGATCTAGTATGGGGTTTTCGGGGTCACGATGGAGAAAGGTCAGGTCTAAGAAAAGCTGATGTTCCTGGTCAGCCAGATTAGAAGGGGAACCGTCGAGGGCAGGATGAGGGATCACTCTACGATGAGCAGAAATCCCTTGAGCTTGCTTAGGAAGTCCTCTTTCCATTCTGGTCAACTCGAGGTCTAGAGGAAGTAGATCGGGAGCAGATCTCCTGGTCATACAAGAAAAACAAAACAAAATCAGTACCGCTCAATCCCCGGCAACGGCGCCAAAATTTGATCGTCACTCAAATATACTTAAATTTATCCTGATGCCTAAATGCACAAAGTAATGCATATAAAGCAAGTCAGGGTCGAACCACAGAGATTGAAGGACTAATTTGCTAGTGAACTAGTATGACAAGGCAATATGCGACAAATCTAACCAACGTAACAATAACAGGGGGGGTTTATGTTGATTAATAAATTAATCAACGCAGAGTAGGAGAGCTAACAAAACAGAATTGGAAAGTACTTATCTAGGGCACGAAAGTAAATCGTAATCCAGGGCAAGAAATGTAAAGTGTTATCCAGAGCAAGAGATGTAAACAGATCGAATGCGGGAAAAAGTAATGAAAAGGATATTAATCAAATGAGACGAGATCTTAGCGAAAGGTGCTCCCTTGGGTTGTTTTCTAGGTCGGCTAGTCATTGGTGCAGAAGTTTTCTAGACTCATGTGCAGATCTGCTATAGGGACCGCGTTTCCACACTGCATCCCCTGCTTACCTTCGTAGATAAAAGTCACCCCCCGTTTCCACATATGAGGTGACCTTGACGTTCAGCCATCCTCCCAGCTACCTTCCTTGTCATCAAAAGGTAGCCTTGACCGTCCGGCCTATCACGGCTCGAAGTAGGGAGGCTAAATTCAGAACGCCCATGAAGGAGAGGTAAGACAGATCTAGGGCGCGATAGCTCAGCTTGTCAGACTCGTATCGCATACCCTAGATAACTGTTTACCCCTAGGTGAGGCCTCTCGCGCTGCCTCCCCTAGGTGTCTGCTCCAACTCCAGGGCTTCGCGTCAGTTATAACCCTGGAATATGACATTACTCATGCAGAAATACTAAAAGATGATCAAGCTCTTAACATTTCTAGACAAGCATGTAATTAAATCGGTAAACAGTCATGTGTCACAAAAGAATATATTAAGCATGCATTAGACCTCTTAGCCAAACCCTACAACCCGTGGAACACCCTTCACCAAGAAAGGAGTATTTAGCTACTCATACTAAAGTATAAACAGTAGGTATATATAATCATACAATGATAAAACAAGAAAAGTAAAGAGGGAGTAGAGTAAACCGATAGATTAATTAATAATCAAAGAGGAAAGTTGTTGACAATGGCTGCTCTTGGAAGAGGAGATGATTCCCAGAAAATAAGCACTGAAATTAATGTAAGAAATTATCCCTTGGAACAGCCGTCCTTACAAAACCCTAAAACTATGCTTATATAGCCCAAGCCTAGCTAGGAGACAAAAAATAGCTAAGGGGAGAGGAAGGATCAATGAGGGCGTGACAGCACACGTCGTTGCAAAAGGAATATTCTCGGATTCCTGGCACGTATGGTATCTTCTGGAAGCGCCTGGGATTCCGTGCGGATCTCAGAAGATGCTCTTTGGAAGAAGGCTCAGAACTGTCGAGGCCTTGGGACAATGCATTGGTCTGGTTCGCGTCGAGGTCTTGACATCGCTCGATCTTCTAGGCCTTGAAACTGGAAATCTACAGAAATGCTCTCAAATCGCTCCTTTTTGTCCTTTTCCCTCCTTTGATGTTAATCTGCAGATAAAACTGAAATGAAGGTCAAATAGTAACATCGAGCCCCCGAAAGGACTAGAAAGGAGGGTGAAACCGAGACTATTAAACATGCTATCAAGAGGATTATGGTTCTGGAGGTCGATCGTCCATAGTGTCCGATGTACCTGCACAACCCCGGAGGGGGTCTCCGGCGTAAACACTCTGATGCTTAAGTTAGTAGTGATTGTGTAAAATAGCAGAGCTTTGGCTAGCAATCTTAGGCTTACCTTCCTCCTTCGTGGTGGAGATATTTATAGGTAAAAATGGAGTATCTCTAGGTGATCTTGGTCACAAGGTGCTAACGCTCCCGTCAGGGGGGTTAGAGTGCCTCGCTGGTGGAATGCGCTATCACTGTGTTAGATATAGATATGGGGGTAGGCGTTACCTAGGCAAGGCAACGTCTACGCTCCTCTCGAGATGCCTAGCATGGCCTGGGATGGGATAACGCCATGTGTCATGACAGTGTAATGTGTGGGACCCCCTCGCTGATGTCGACCATCTTAGTGTCGATCACATAGAGAGAGAGGCGATAGCCTCGATGCTGCCGGGGCGGTAGTGACAGCTTTTTTTCCAAACCGCGGGGTATAAGATGAAAATGCCCTTGTTGTTAGGGATATTGTTATCAACAGGTGTGGTTGATCACGAAGGCTTTAAACCCTCAAATTGGGACTGTGGAAGGTTTTGGGGATGCTATGGCGCCATACTTTGATGGGTCATTAATTGAGTCTACCGTTCCTTCCAAGTCTATTCCTTCTAATGAATTCCCTGCTCCTCAAGAAGTACCTCCAGCAGTCATTTCGTTAGAGCCTTAATATGTTTGTGTGGAAACAAATCTAACTGATGTGATACGAGGAACGACTTAGTATTTTTATTTTCTTGAAAAATTTTTGAAGTTTGATTTTTTTTGTTTATGATGTGTTTTAAATTTTCAGTATGTGTTGGTGATTTATGATTTTATGATGCGTGTTACTACGCCTTTTTGTAGGAGTAATGGATGCTTTTTAAGAAAAGCATTTGACTATGTCTAAGGCTTTATCGAAGTCATTCGAGGCTATATAAAGCCGTTTTGAGATTCACTTTACAAAGCCATTTTAGTAGTAGCAAAAAGCCTAACAAAGCTTTTTTTAAAGTAACGAGATCTTGACAAAGTCATTTTATGATTGACTTCACAAGGTCTTTTTAGCTTAACAAAGCTTTTTTTATAGTAACGAGAGCTTGACGAAGTCGTTTTATGATTGACTTGACAAAGACTTTTAGCTTAACAAAGCTTTTAAAATAACGGGAGCTTAACAAAGTCATTTTATGATTGACTTAACAAAGCCATTTAGTAGTAGCGAAAGTTTAACAAAGCTTTTGAAATAACGAGAGCTTGACAAAGTTATTTTATGATTGACTTAACAAAGCCATTTAGTAGTGATTGAGGCTTGATGAAGCCATTTTGGGACTTAAGGGAAGATAAAGTAAGACGATATTTTTTAATGTGGTTCGGCCAATAATGCCTACATCCATATATATGTACAAGGTCATTCGGTACTCGAATGGTGGTAGAGCTATATGTATATATACATGTATATTTTTATTTATTTATTATTTTATATACATATACATATACCGTTCTACATAATGAGATTGACAGAAACGGCTTCCTCCCTAGTGTGATACATTTTGAGGTTGACAGAGTTCCATGTATTTGGGAGCGGTTCATGTTCCATTGTTTCCAGTCTTTATGCGTCTTTGCCAACGATGCGTGTGACTCTAAACGATCCTTCCCAATTTGCTTCAAGTTTGGTCTTTTCATGACCTGTGGAATCTCATCGTCGAAGGACTGGGTCTCCTATTTTGAAAAGTAGTTCTCTAACTTTGTGATTGTGGTACTTGGGCCTGCGCTGTTTGTAGATAGGTCTTCAGAGCGGCTATTTCTCGCTTCTCTAGTAGCAAATCTAGGGTCGTTTCAAGTCCTTGATTGTTTCTTTCTTCCCACTTCGTAAAATAATCATTGGCGATAATGACATATTTCGTGGAACGACCTCCTTTAGTGAATGGCCCAATAAGATCAATGCCCCACATGGCTAACGATCATGGACTGACCAAGTTAGATATTTCTTTGGTGGGTGATAGTATTAATTTGACATGCTTCTGGCACTTATCACAAGTGCGTACATACAAGTCGCAATCAGCTCGTAGTTGATTGACGCTTATTTCCATGTATTTTTACCATCTCTTTCACGTCAATTTTCTATCTTTTGAAGGAAGTCTTGGGCAAGGGAAGAAATGAAGGAAACATATGCCTTGAGCGACAAAGTAGCAATCTTGGCCGCAGGCTTGGCCAAGATTGTAGAGATAGAGGCGTGCTGATCATGGACTCAAGGAAGACGCGTTTTGATTGAGAAACCAGCTGGCTGTTGCGTCCACTGGATTGACTCTTGGATGTAATCCGATTTGAACAAAAACAATATGTTTAGTATTTATTATTTTATCTTATTTTCGAATTTGAACATTTGGAGATTTTAGTGTTATCTCCTATCTTTTTGGAGTTTGGAATTTGGAAAAGAACGTGATTGATGGGGACTCTAACCTTGTTAAAGGTTAGGGAAGTCTGTCAATTACGGGATCTTCCTCCTTCCAACTTCTGTTTTGTAAACACTTTGCTGCGAATTCTTCTGAATATCGCATTTTAATTCTATTTCATGTTCTTCAATTATTTCTTTATTTCCTTAAGCATTATGTCTAGTAGGTAAACACCTAATTCTTGGTAAGGGTTGAGTGAGCGTACTTGTGATTCGTGAGACCGATTTGTTCTTATTATCCTCTCGTTCGCAATTGATTCGAGTTCTGTTTTAACAAACTGATTCCCATCTAGGCTAAGACTTGATCAATCTTAAGCAAAATGACGAATTTGTGGCCAGTCACGAAGGGGACGAGCGAAACCGGAGTGACGCAAGTAGGCAGCCAGCCTCGCGGAGGTTAGTGGACTTGGATTGATATAGGCCTAACCAGACTGACAATCTAGGGCTCCAAGTTAGGAGTAGCTTGGCCTAGACTCTGTCTTTCCCTACGCCATTGAGAAAACGCATGTGCCTCAAGCCAGCAGCCAATTGGATAAACCCTTTAACCAGCAACGTGTCCACTGACCATGATCACAAGGAAATGGAGTTCCTGCCAAGTGGTTTCACGAGGAGGAAAGTAGGATTGGAAAGGAGTTCCACCTAATCTATAACAGAGTTATGAGAGAGAAGGAGAAAATCTAAAGGTCTATGATCGATTAAACAATGAATGCGCTCACGAATTCGCCCTTACCAGGAGTTTACGTCACATCAGTTCACAACCAATCTCAATCACCAATCTTAGCTAAGATTCACTTCTGCCTAAGATTGTTTCTTTATTTAATTTTTGCTTTGTTTCTTTTTATTGCTTTGTTTATCTTAATTGCAGAAACAAAACCCCTCAACTCCAGTGACGAGGAAGTCGAGTCGAAACTACAATTTCCCGAAAGATCTCTATGGACGATCCTCTTACCACAATCTACAAGTTCCTTGTGGACGAGTGATAAGTTGTATTCCTACCCTAAATTCGTATATTTTATACAACTAAATTTGATACCCTCAACACGCAATCAAATTTTGGCTCCGTTGCCGGGGATCTTTTGACGGTGTTTTTGTAGTTTTGTTTTAATTTTTATCTTTTGCAATTGATGACCAGGTCCTCAAAGGAAGATTTGATACCTTTGAATCCAAAACTTACGAGGAATGAAGCACAAAACAGAAAGAAAGCCAAGAGGAAATTTGACGGTGAATTTTCAGGGACACAAACAAAATCTAATCCCAGCAGCAGTCTAGGCTAAGACTCAGGCCCAGCTGAAAACCCAATACCAATCATGGAGGAAAACCAACAAGAACAGACGATGAGGGAATAAAATAGGGGGGCAGAACGAGTGACCTACTCATGTATTAATCTACCCCCAATGGCTAATGACTGGTCTATCAAGACAATTATCATACCCAACTTAACCAAGTTCCATGGCTACTCAAACGAGAATCCGTATAACCATTTGAGGAACCTTCACCTCCAATGTGACACTCTGAAACCAGTGGGAGTATGGATAGAGAGGGCCAACTGAAAGCATTTCCCTGGTCTCTTGAAGATAGTGAAAAATTAGTTTTATAGCTTACGCCATAACACTATCACAACATGGGGAGATATGTCCGCTGCTTTCCTGAACAAGTATTGAAACGCAACTAAGGCAGGGACAGCTAGGAAGAATTTAGTCTCCATCCAGCAGAGGGGAGGCGAGAGCTTGAGCGAGTATCATCAGAGGTATAGGGACCTTCAAGACATTTACCCTACACATGGCGTGGCTGACAATCTTCTAATCCAATATTTCTATGATGGAATGTGTGTAAAGGATAAGGAGAGAGTGGATGCAGCCGCTGGAGGGGCACTTCAAGACCTTACACCAACAAGAGCTAAATTGCTTCTCCAAACAATGGCCGATAATTGCTTTAAATGTTGAACATAAGCTTAATGAGATAACTAATATATTGATGAATCTTTCTACAGGTGCCACATCTTAAGTACAAACTACGGTAGCAGCAACTAATCCTATGCCTTCGATTTGCGGGATTTACCAACAATTAGATCATCCAACCCATAGTTGTTACATGGTGCAACAGCTGGGTGATCCAACCCCAATCCCAGTTAATGCGGCATATGGTTACAATCAAGGACAACCTAGATTTCCACATGAAAGTAACAAATACCCTTGGAGACAACATCCCAATCTAAGGTGGAGACAAGATCCGCCTCAGCCTAGCCAACAACCACAACAACAATACAATCAGCAACCACAGCAATCCCCCATCAACTTTCAACACTTCGTACCCAGACCACCTCAGTCAAACTAGGCCACTGTCCCACTGTTACCACCAGCACCTCAACCGCTTAAGATTACTGGGGTTCCCATAGAAGACACATTGCAAAAATTCATGCAGGCGACCCAGTCTAGTCTTGTTGAGATGCAGAAGCAGATCGGCCAACTCACTCAACAAATCCAGCAACTAGAAACAGGTGGAAAATTACCTTCCACTACTGAAAATAATCCTAAGCATAATGTGATTGTTATTCATCTAAGGAGTGGAAGTGTTCTGCCTAAACGAAAGGGTGCAAAGGCAGATAAGGAAATACATAATCAGTTGTTTGAGGATGAAGATGAGGATGTAGACGAAGAAATCCAGGCAGAATCTCAGCCGGAACCAATCTTGGGTAAGACTGAAACTAAGACTGACATTCCAGCTGAGACAGAAAATGAGCAATCAATCTTGCCCAAGCCAGTGGCTAAGACTGATGAGCAGAGTTCAAAACCTCAGGAAACAGTGGAGATTCCACCCCTTTATCCTCCCAAGTCTTCCAAACAAAAGAAGTTAGACAAGGCTAAGGAATTCATGAATATTTTTTGTAAAGTGGCACTGAATATTCCTATGCTAGATTTGATTTCTAAAGTACCATCTTATGCAAAAAAATTAAAAGAACTATATACTAACAAAAGAAAACTTGCAGGAATGGAGAGAATGAATCTTACACAGAATGTTTCCTCAGTACTTTAGAACATACTCCCAGAGAAATGCGGAGATCAAGGAACCTTCACCATCCCTTGTAAGATTGGGAACGAAATGGTGGAAAGGGCTCTTTGCGACTTAGGAGCTGGAATCAACGTGATGTCCTTGAAAGAATACGAGACATTGCAAATGGGACCAATGAAAGAGACGCGGGTGGTGATTCAATTGGCTGACCGAACCGTAATTCATCCTAAGGGATTGGTAGAGGACGTTCTCGTCCAAGTTAATAATTTTATATACCCTGTGGATTTTTATATTGTTGAGATGGATTCTGATTTACCTTCTTGTACAACAGATGTGCTCCTAGGGAGACCTTTCCTTAGGTCAGCTAGAGCAAAGATAGATGTTTATGAAGGTAGTATCATTTTGGAATTTTTTGGGAGCACGATTAAGTTCTATAAGAAAGAGGGATTAAAATATCAAAATGAGACGCACAGTGTTAATTTTATTGATATTTTATACCCTATCGAAGAAGAAACTGCAGATTTATGTGCTACTGACCCACTTGATTTTGTCTTAAGTAGAAGTATCTCAGCTAAGACACTGTCAGAATTGGAAGACCGAGTGGGAAACAGAGAAGATCTAAGGGAGATCTTAACAGATCTTCACAAGACTGAACCATTGAAGGAAGAATTGAATTGCCCATTGTTGAGCATGTCTAATTCTAAAGTTTTACCATCTATTATGCAGGCACCCAAGCTGGATCTTAAGGAGTTGCCAGAACACCTTAAGTATGCATATCTAGGCCAAGACAATCTGCCAGTAATAATCTCAGCTAAGCTTTCTAGCGAGGAAGAAGCCAGATTGACAGACGTGTTGAAGGAACACAAAGAGGCTATTGGTTGGACTTTGGCAGACATCAAGGGCATATCCTCAACCATTTGTACCCACAAGATTCATGTGGAAGAGGATAAGAAAACAGTCCGACAACCCCAAAGGAGGCTAAACCCTCCGATGATGGAAGTTGTCAAGAAAGAAATTATTAAGTTGCTTGATGCTGGAATTATTTACCCGATCTCTAATAGTTTATGGGTTTCACCTATGCAGGTTGTACCTAAGAAGACAGGGATTACCGTGACCGAAGGGGAAGATGGAGTCAAAAGGGCCACAAGAATTCAGAATGGGTGGAGGGTCTGCATAGATTACCGCAGACTTAACCAAGTCACGAGGAAAGACCATTTTCCGTTACCATTCATTGACCAAATGGTGGAACGACTGACTGGGAAATCCCACTACTGTTTCTTGGACGGTTTTTCGGGATTTCATCAAATCCCAGCGGTGTTAGAAGACCAAGAGAAGACGACATTCACATGTCCCTTCGGAACCTTTACGTATAGGAGGATGCCATTTGGATTGTGCAACGCACCAGCCACCTTTCAAAGGTGTGTGGTTAGTATCTTTTCAGACTATGTGAAAAAAGATATTGAAGTGTTCATAAATGACTTCACCGTATATGGTGATGATTTTGATCAATGCTTATCTAATCTGAAAAACATTTTGAAAAGATGTGTGACCACTAATCTTGTGTTAAACTTTGAAAAATGCCACTTTATGGTAGAACAAGGTATTGTCTTAGGCCATGTAGTCTCCAAGAAAGGCATAGAAGTCGACCAGGCTAAGATTAATGTTATTAAAAGCTTACCTTACCCCTCATGCGTGCGTGAGGTTAGAAGTTTTCGTGGCCACGCAGGATTTTATCGCAGGTTTATCAAAGACTTCTCAAAGATAGTGGAGCTGATGTGCAAGCTGTTACAAAAAGAAGTGGACTTCAATTTTGACGAAGCTTGCCAAGTGGTGTTTGATAAGATCAAGGAGAAACTCACTACAGCTCCAATCATACAAGCACCAGATTGGAGTCTCCCATTTGAGTTGATGTGTGACGCTAGCAACTCAGCCGTTGGTGCGGTTCTAGGGCAGAAGAAGGGTAGAGATCCACACGTGATCTACTATGCCTCTAAGATGCTTGACGAGGCACAAAAGAACTATACCACAACGAGTTGTTTGCAATAATCTTTGCATTGGATAAATTCAGATCATATTTGTTGGGAATAAAAGTCATAGTCTTTTCTCACCATGCGGCCTTGAGGTATCTCCTGACCAAATCAGAATCCAAGCCTAGACTGATCCGCTGGATTTTACTTTTGCAGGAATATAATCTGGAGATTAAGGACAAAGCAGGAAAGGAAAACTTAGTCGCGGACCACCTGAGAAGATGCCTTGTAAAAGGCGATTTGGAACCAATTAGAGATGATTTTCCAGACGAACACCTATATGTTGTCCAGGCGATTAGACCATGGTTTGTTGATCTCGTCAATTTCTTAGCCACGGGTAAGCATTATGGAGACTTAACGGCTCAAGAAAAGGTAAAGATTAAGCATGACAGCAGGTATTTCGTCTGGGATGACCCTTATCTTTGGAAAATTGGATCTGATTTATAACTATTGATACCACTGAAGCGGTATCTCCACTACCCCGCCGGGTGACCCGGCCATCATACTGTACTTACCGCGGGAGACGAGGCCCTGTTCATGCCGCCCTTAGCCTGGTGATCGGCCCTGGGATGGTCGACTTCAGTGGGGGGGGCTCTCATGCGACATCCGCATGGCGGCATCCCATCCCAGGTCATCCGTGACGTCACTCCGCGTGACGTCACCTGTGTGACATCACTCGAGGCCACTCCAACGGCATATACCACACCAGCGACACCTCCCAGGGACTATCCCTACCCCTGTCGGTACACTCTTCTCTTTGCCTATAAATACCCGCACCTTTTCACACAAGAGGGTAAGCTTAAGATAGCGTACTGAACCCCTGCTACTTTTACTACTCACACTGACTTTGCCATCGGAGTGTTTACGCCGGAGACCCCCTCCGGCGCATTGCAGGTGACGAAGGTCCCCCGCACAGTGTTCTCGACCGCTCCAGATCAAGCCAATCCTACTCTATACCCCTCAGACTCTTATCAAATGGTGCTTTCATTGAGAGTCTTGGTTGATTAAGTGAGTTTTCCTTAGTAACCAAGCTCTGTTTTTTCTTTTTGAGAGTCGAAGGGCCATGGCTTCGGATTCAGAATCCACGCCCCCTCATACTCGTGGCGGTCACGTGCGTAGGACACTTTTTTCCACGTCTTCGTCCAGTACGTATGTCACATCACCTGAAATCTCCTCTACGCAGATAGACTTTCTTTTCGGATTGACAGCTGGCACATCGTTTTCTCAACCGGGTACCCCGTTTTCTCAAACGAGTACTTCGTTTTCGCAAATGGGTTCCCTTGCTTCCTCAATAGACGCCCCATTTTCTCACGCGGGCGGATCCAGTAGATCCGTCCCTCCATTCGTAAGCTCTATGATGGATAGCCTCGCTACTCCCTCGGTAAGCTCGATGTTAGCTCTTCGCGCCCACTTGGATTATTTGATCGGGATGGCCACAAGCCCCTCTTCCAGCACCGCGACATCAAGCGTGCCTCCTTGAGTTATTTTCACTCCATCTATCGTCGCTGATCGACCAGCGTCGCCTCGACGCCAGATGAGTATCTCTTTGACCTCACCTGCGATAAGCATGCCATTCAGCCTTGCGCAACTGGCGGGCGGACAGGAGGAGCACTACATACCGCGGGTACCGCGGATTCCAGTCTCTCAAGTAGAGCGGCCGCTGGACGAATACGGAGAGCGTTGGGACGGTAGAAGAGAGGGAGTTGGTAGAGAGGTGTCTATGGAGCGGAGTGAGAGATCAGGCAGTAGGAGGCGTCGATCCCGTTCGCCCAGGAGCCGCAGCCGGTCTCCCCGGCAGCATCACACCCCGGAGCCTCGAGGGCACAGGCGACACCTGGACGCGTCTCCTCCCCGACATGATCGTGAGATCTTGGATGACACCGCTGGTCATCCTTTCACCCACCGTATAAGGCACCACAGGGTTGGCCGACGTGTCAAGCTCCCCACGGAGTCGTACGACCGCACCAGAGACCCCATTTCATATCTCAACAAGGTGAAGGACTTCGTTCAGTTCCAGACGCACAGCGACGCGGTGTTGTGTCAGATATTCGTCATGACATTGTCAGGAGTGACCCGCCTCTGGTTTGAAGGGCTTCCCGCTCGATCAATTGGCAATTTCCAGCAATTAGAGGCCAAGTTTAAGAGCCGCTTCAGCACAGCTATCCCTATTCGGAAATCCGCGGCAGCCTTGTTTGATATATGTAGAAAGCCAGAGGAATCTTTGAATAGCTATCTTGGTCACTTTGATACGGAAATGTCACTAACCCCTAGTATCACTATTGATTTTGCTATAGAAGCTTTGAAGCGGAATTGTGGATATGGGAAGCTGAGGGATACGTTGATGGTGGACCCCCAACGACCTTAGATGCGTTAAGGTTGAAGACCCATAATTATGCGAGAATGGAAGAGGAGGAGTATAGAATCAGGATGCGGGATACGCCTCAGAGCGCCCCTCCAGCTCCTGCGGCTCAAGCCAGTATGACCCACGACACGCGTCCGGGTGATGAATACACCCAGCGGAAAGATTACATTCCCAAGGTGTCGAGCCGTCAGAGGAACATTTTCTCTAGAGCAAGGGGTGGCGGCCAGAATGTTCAGCGACAGGCGGATCCCCCTAAGGGTCGAACATACGATCCCGACCTTCCTCCCCTTACACTCCCGCGAGTGGAAATCTTAGCCATTATTCAGCAGCGGAACCTACCAATTCGCTATCCCGCCCCTGTGAAGCCAGGGGTGGTCATGGGAGGAAGGGAAAACGTTTTTTGTAAATTCCATAAGGTCAAGGTACATTCCACAGAGGCATGCAGGGAGTTAAAGTTGGCAATAAAGCGGCTATTGGAAGAAGGCTATCTTGGAGAATTCGCCACTCGAATGAGGGAAGAAACTAGGAGCGACCCCCCGCGCGGAGCATTAGGTGACCACCCATTGCCTCCTCCCCCTAGGAGCAGTGGGACTTCTGTCGCAAGGGGGAAGGAGTTGTTAACAATGTATGATGAGGACGTCCCCATCATCAACATTATCACTGGCGGCGCGTCGTTCCTAGATGAGATTACCCCAACGACGCCCCTAACAGGAGAGAAGCGAAAACGGGAAGGCCAGCCGGCAAAAAAGGGAGCGATCGATGCGCTCGACAGGATGGTAATATCTTTCTCGGAAGAGGATGAGAAAGGCGTCGTCTTCCCTCATAATGATGCGTTAGTAGTCACACCGGTTATTGGGAGCCATGGGGTGCGAAGGACCCTCGTTGATAACGGCAGTGCGGTAAACCTGTTCTCGTTGGAAGCATATAATCTCATGAAATGCCCTGCCGGCGAACTGGCGCCCTGCAAGAAACCAATTATTGGAGTGGACGGCATCCCTATACCTGTAATTAGAATCACAGTGTTGCCTGTGTATTTCAGGGAAGACGCGTCGAGACGATCCGAAGAATTGATGTTCCTGGTCGTGGATCTCATCCTACCGTATAATGCCATCCTAGGGCGGCCATTCCTCAATCGTTTTGGGGCGGCGGTATCTCAGAAATACCTCAGGATGAAATACCCCTCTTGGGAAGGGGTAGTGTCGATTAAGGGCGATCAAAAGCTAGCTGTCGAGTGTTATTCACTCATGATTAAAAAAAGCTGTAATCAGTATGTGTGTGTAGCAGCGGACCCCTACGAGCAAAGGGATGAAAGGCGAACCCAGCCGGTAGACGCGATGGTGTCCATCCCCGTCCAAGGTAATGATGAGGCGAGTTTCCAGGCAAGTGACAAGTTGACCCCTAAGGAAAGGGCTCAATTGGCTCGGTTGTTGAACAAGTGCCAAGGAGAGTTCGCGTGGAAACCAGCGGACATGCCTGGTGTGTCCAGGGAAGTGGCTGAGCACCGACTCAATGTCAACCCACACGCTATGCCAGTTCAACAGAAGCGGCGAGCATTCTCCGCGGAAAAGGCGGTGGTGATTGATAAGGAGATAGCGAAATTGTCAGATGCGGGGTTCATCCGAGAAGTTCAATATCCCACTTGGCTGGCCAACCCCGTCTTAGTCCGCAAGCCCAACGGAGACTGGCGCATGTGCATTGATTTCACCAACTTGAAGGCGCTTGCCCTAAGGATTGTTATCCGCTCCCTCGGATTGATCAGTTGGTCGATCAAGCGGTAGGGTACGCGTATTTGAGTTCCCTGGACGCCAACTCTGGATACCATCAAATTTCTATGGCTAAGGAAGATGAGGAAAAGATGACATTTATAACCTCGAAGGCCACTTATTGCTACACGGCAATGCCGTTCGGCTTAAAGAACGCAGGGGCGACCTTCCAGCGTATGGCCAACAAAGTTTTTGAAAAGAAAATCGGGAGAAATGTAGAAGCGTACGTAGACGACGTGCTGGTCAAGAGCAGAAGTTTCAGTGACCATCTGGCCGATTTGCAGGAAGTGTTTGATATGTTAAGGAAATACCAGATAAAGTTGAATCCCCGCAAGTGCGCGTTCGCATTCCAAATAGGAAAATTCTTGGGGTATGTGGTAAGCCAAAAGGGCATCCAACCGAACCCGTCAAAGATTAAGGCTATCCATGATATGGTATCGCCGCGAACCCTTCAGGAGGTTCAGAGATTGACAGGACGCGTCATTGCTCTAGGACGGTTCATCTCTAAGCAGGGCGAGAAGTGCCTGCCGTTCTTCAAAGTTATACGCAGGAAAGCTCCTTTTGGGTGGACACAAGAATGCGAAGAGGCGTTCATGAGTTTGAAAGCTTACTTGTCGTCCAACTTGATGCTAACACGACCAGAGCTGGGCGACACTTTATTTTTGTCCCTCGGCGTCGCAGACGAAGTGGTCAGTGCTGTTTTGGTCCGGGAGGATAATTACAAGATGCCGAGGTGCTGTACACCCACCTAGAGAAGATACCTGTTTTGTACCTCGGCGTCTTCTTCGTCAGTCATGTGTTAAAAGATGCCGAGGTGCTGTACACCCACCTAGAGAAGGTGGCGTTCGCCCTGATACAGTCCACGCGAAAGATGGACAGATATTTTCAAGCCCACCCGGTCATCGTGCTCACGGACCAGCCTTTGAGAAGGATTTTTAGGAAACCAGAATCCTCGGGGAGGATGTTGATCTGGTCAATTGAGCTAGAGCAATATGGACTACAATACAAAGCTCGGCCGTCCGTAAAAGCTCAGGTTTTGGCGGATTTCATAGCCGAGTGCACATTTACTGGGAACAAGGCGGTAGAGCCGCTTGGGAGGAAAGACGGTGATGCAAAGGTCCCACCCTTAGAAGCCCCCGCGGACACATGGGTCATCTATGTGGATGGCGCCAAAAACCAGGAGCTGGTGGGAGCTGGAATATATATGGTCGGGCC
The DNA here is from genome assembly GCA_963691705.1 of Viola odorata. Taxonomy (NCBI): domain Eukaryota; kingdom Viridiplantae; phylum Streptophyta; class Magnoliopsida; order Malpighiales; family Violaceae; genus Viola; species Viola odorata. The sequence continues at coordinate 25,541,115 of OY829546.1, read as the reverse complement.
ACACGATGTGGAGGTGCACCACGCCATCAGAATCCTACAACCGCTGTCCAACAACGCCGCAGAGTATGAAGCGTTATTGGCAGGGCATAGAATAGGAAGGAACCTCTTCGCCAAAACTGAGAACGACCTGGTAGCTGGAGCCCCACGGTTGATAATGCGAGGGGACTTCAAGTTGATAATTGATCAGGTCTTGGGACATTCCCAAGCTAGAGAACCGGTCATGGCGCAATACCTCTCAAAAGTGAAAAGGGAGCTGGCAGAAATGGAACAAAGCGGTGTGTGTGTCACTTTCGAACATATCCCGCGGGAGGATAATACCGAGGTGGATAGTCTTGCCAAAATAGCAGCCAATCAGGAGGCCGCCATTCCAGAGGGTGTGTACTATGAAGAAAGGTCATTGTCGTCCTTCATGGAGGAACAACTGTCGCTATGTGTAGAGGAGACCGAAAAGGATTGGAGAATCCCTGTGATAAAATTTTTGAAGCATGACAAGCTCCCAAGCGACAGTGTAGAAAATAAAAAAGTATTGAAGCAAGCGGTGAGGTGCACTTATTATGATGGGGCACTAATTCGGAGATATTTCTCGCACCCGGCCGCAAAATGCATAACGGAACAAGAAGGCCTCCATACCTTGCGTGAGATCCATGAAGGCATCTGCGGCATGCATGTCTCGGGTGGTACTATGGCCGCGCAGGTGTTTCGGTCAGGATTTTATTGGCCCACTATTCGCAGGGATTGTAACAACTTTGTGCAGTCATGCCACAAATGTCAAGAATTTGCCAAAATCCCTCGACGACCTGCCACTAAAATAGATCGTGGCACCTTGTCCTTTTGCTAAGTGGGGAATCGATATCTTAGGCCCTTTTCCTAAGGCAAGGTCCCAACTGAAATTTGTAATTGTGGCAATGGACTACTTCACTAAATGGGCAGAGGCGGAAGCGGTAGCCACTATTATGACGGAGAAGGTGTGGCACTTCTTTAAGCACCAAGTGATCATGCACTTCGGGGTGCCTCGTGTACTAGTTAGCGACAACGGGGCACAATTCACCAGCCGCTTCTTCAAGGAGCAATGCGAAGAATTTCAGATCGAACAGAGGTTCTCCTCTGTGGCACATCCTCAGACTAATGGTCAGACGGAGGTGACCAACCGAAGCATACTGAGCGGCATTAAGAAAAATCTGGAGGGGTCGAAAAGGAAGTGGCCAGATGAGTTACCCTATGTAATGTGGGCTTACTGCATGACCGTCAAAACAAGTACGGGTGAGACGCCTTTTGCGATGCCTTTTGGTACCGAAGCGGTAACGCCTGTCGAAATTGGCACCCTAAGCTTGAGGGTGGAATATTTCAAGGAGGAAGTAAATGAGGAGAGGTTACGAGCTAACCTTGACATGCTCCCTGAGGCGCGCGAGGAAGCTCTCTTGAAAATAATGTACTATAAAAGAAGAATGGCGCGGTATCACAACAGACATGTTAAGGAGCGGCTGCTCAAGGCGGGAGACCTCGTGTTCAGGGATAAACGAGCGGCGGGCCAACGAATGTGGAAACTTAGCTCAAGCTGGGAAGGCCCGTACCACGTCACTCGTGTTATCGGGAAGGGGGCGTATCACCTCGAAACGGTTGACGGTACTCCCTTACCTAACTCTTGGAATATTGCTAGATTAAAATTGTACCATGCTAGAATCTGACATGCCGTTGGGCATGGTTTTGAAATTATGAAATTTAAATAGACATGCCGTTGGGCATGGTTTTGAAATTATGAAATGTCGTTGGGCATGATTTTGGAAATTATGAAATTTAAATAGACATGTCGTTGGGCATGGTTTTGAAATCATGAAATGTCGTTGGGCATGATTGGGAAATTATGAAATTATGAAATTTAAATAGACATGTCGTTGGGCATGGTTTTGAAATTATGAAATTTAAATAGACATGTCGTTGGGCATGGTTTTGAAATTATGAAATGCCGTTGGGCATGATTTTGGAAATTATGAAATTTAAATAGACCTGCTGTTGGGCATGGTTTTGAAATCATGAAATGCCGTTGGGCATGATTGGGAAATTATGATATTATGAAATTTAAATAGACATGCCGTTGGGCATGGTTTTGAAATTATGAAATTTAAATAGACATGCCGTTGGGCATGGTTTTGAAATTATGAAATATCGTTGGGCATGATTGGGAAATTATGAAATTTAAATCGTCATGCCGCTGAGCATGGTCTTTTGAAATTGAAATTTTGACATGCCGTGGGCATGGTCTGTGAAATATCGACATGTCGTGGGCATGGTCTTTTGAAATTGAAATTTTGACACGTCGTGGGCATGGTCTGTGAAATATCGACATGCCGTGGGCATGGTCTTTTGAAATTGAAATTTTGACATGCCGTGGGCATGGTCTTTTGAAATTGAAATTTTGACATGTCGTGGGCATGGTCTTTGAAATAGCGACATGCCGTGGGCATGGTCTAACAATTGTTGTGGAAATATTTTTTGTTCCTTGTTGGTTGTCTGTGTAATGTGCAGATAACAAGGAAAGGAGGATGTCGGGGGTGAAAAGTCCTAGCCTTGGGAGCGGAATGGGCTAATGCAGACGGATCGTCAAGATGAGGCACACCCCGGCGATCCTAATATATGGTGCTGGAAGTGAAAAATTTCTGGCCTTGCGAGGCCGGCCTTTATCAGGCGGCTCGCTAAGATGAGACACTTTCCAGCACTGCCGGGAGTGAAAAATCCTATCCTGGGGAAACCCAGAAAGGGCACGCCCCGACTCCCCTGGGGGTGTAAAGTCCTATCCTAGTGACAACCCGTGCTCATATAGGCGGATGATCATTAAGTGAGGCACGACCCCAGGGAAGATAAAAACTCCACCTCGCAAGTGAAAATCCTATCCTTACGATGGTTGCGCTAACATAGGCACCTCGTTAAGCGAGGGAACGTTAAGAGGTGTGAGGGCAACGCTGAGGAAGTGAAAAGTCCTGTCCTCGTGATGGCCCTGATCAGGCGGCGCACTGAGTGAGGGCACTTCCCGGCCGATTGAAGAAATATTAAAGGTCACCGTACCACAGCTAGTAGCCGGAAGGGACAAACCCGGTGAAGTTTGGCTGGAGGAGTACGGGACACGAGCGACATCGGGGGAGATCGCGCGGCAATGCCCCAAGGTAATTAAGATTTTTTGACAATATGTCGCTACTAACAAAGTGATAAGTGAAAAGGTGCAGAAAAATTCGGCACAAGCGACATCTTTGGGGGATCGTGCTAAGTGAGAAAGGAGATCGCGCGGCAATGCCCCAAGGTAATTAAGATTTTTTGACAATATGTCGCTACTAACAAAGTGATAAGTGAAAAGGTGCAGAAAAATTCGGCACAAGCGACATCTTTGGGGGATCGTGCTAAGTGAGAAAGGAGATCGCACGGCAATGCCCCAAGGTAATTAAGATTTTTTGACAATATGTCGCTACTAACAAAGTGATAAGTGAAAAGGTGCAGAAAAATTCAGCACAAGCGACATCTTTGGGGGATCGTGCTAAGTGAGAAAGGAGATCGCGCGGCAATGCCCCAAGGTAATTAAGATTTTTTGATAATATGTCGCTACTAATAAAGTAATAAGTGAAAATGTGCAGAAAATTAAGCAAACTGTTTATACACGAAGAGATGCTTGCTTAAACAAAAGGCCCTAAAAAATACAAAAAGGGGCAAAGAAGTCGGAGCATTCGATGGACAAAAGAGAAATGACATTCACGGCCCGGGCGTGCTGCTGTTCCCCTCGTCAGGCAGTGGCCTTTTCGCCTGGCGGTAGCCCTCTTCCGTGAGAAACCCGGACTTTTGCTTGAAGAGGCGGATGATGGCATCAGCGTCGAAGAATTGGCGGCCGTGATGCTCAATGAAGCAATCGGCCATGAGACCTGCCGCTTGTTCCGAAAACCATTTGCACTTGTCCGCCGTTTCTTCCTTAAGCGTGGCATTCTTGCTCTGCTCCGCTTGAAGGGCGGCATCCCCAGCGGCCCGGAGTCCTTTGGCCTCTTCCAACTCTTTCCTCACAACTCCCAAACTGTTTTCTACACATTGTCGCTCCTCAACACTCTTCCATAGCTCCTCTTGAGCTTCATGAAGCTCCCTTTGGTACTTGCTGATTTCTTCCGAGAGCTGATGGTTAGTGTTGCGCCATTCCTGGTAGGATGATTGGAGAGAGCTCATTCGTCTCATCATATTTGTAGACCAGTAATGGAAACCTTGAAAGCTAGAGAACAGATGAGTCCTTATCTGCTGCAACTGTTCACCCTCGGCAACGGAGAGGAAGCCTCGCTCTTCCTCCTCAACTGACAACAGATGTCCTGCTAGTAAGGCGGATGTCGCTAGGGAGCTGTCCCCTCCTAACGCTGGGAACCCGCGCTGGCGAATGTTGCTCAAATCAACTTGATGGGTGACGGCTCCACTGGAGAGTATAGTGCTTAACTCAGCCACCATGCGCGGGGTTTCTATTGGGGGAAGAAAGGGAAAGATTGTCTGAGCCGCAGTGGGAACGAAGAAGAGATCCGGAGGGGACGGAGGGGAATGATTGGACGGCCCAACGTCAATATTGAAGTCGCTGGCTGGTAAGTTTGGGAAGTGCTCCTCTTTAAGAACCTCCAGAAAGTCCAAGGGATTGCTTGGAGGAGGAGATGAGGCGTCAAGAGAGGAATGAAGCGGCGTAGAGGTAGCCCCGCTCCCTGCTGGGCCAGAACCTTGGTCGCCTGTCAAGGGATCGGTATTGGCAATACCGTCCTGCCTATCTGGACCAGCGACAGTGGTGTCCGCTGAAGGGACGCCTTCATTAAGACGCGGTCGCTTGGGACCAAGAATACCCGTCAGATCCATGCTGTCGCGCGCGGGAGTAGAAGAAGAGGCAACAACAGCGGTATCCTACGTGTAAAAGACAAAGGGGAATTAAGAAACAAATAAAATACATGGATGAAGAAAGTCCATAAAAACCACCTGAGCAAGAGGACGTGTAGGAGCGATAACACGAAGGCGAAGGGTCCTTTTCTTCTTCTTGTGAGGAGGACGAGAGGGTGACGCTTGTGTAGGAGCAATGCCTGGGGGAGAAATTGGAACAGTGGTCGACGTGGCAGTAGCCTCCGCTTGGGGAAGAGAGGAAGACTCAGGCGTAGAAGCGGACGCGCGCATGGTATCAGTAGCGGCGCCGGCCGAGGTGGCGGGAAGAGACCTTTGTTCTCTCTTCTGCTGAGCTCTCTTCTCTCTTTTCTTGATACAATCAGGCTTCCACCCGGGGGGAGGATCAGTAGAAATAAGAAAAGAATGTTAGAGTTAGTATTGACATGGAACAGCGATTAGAGGTGTGAGGCTCACTTTGAATGCAATCCTGAATGTTGCCTTCGCACACGAGTTCGCGAGTGCAAACACCAGGGATCTCAGGCAGATTGAGTAATTTTTTCAGCCAGTCTTGGTCAGCTGATCCTAACTCCGGCGTGCCGCCCCAGGCAGCATCTCTAATGGTTAGATTAAACTCGGTCCGCCACAAAGGTTGGGGCAGATTGATGATGAAGAACCCCTTTTTCCAAGCATCAATAGAAGATTCAAGGAATAACAGTTTCCAGGTAAAGGGATTCAAAGCTTCAACATCATAGCGAGGCGATATCGCTACGCTGCCGTTATTGTGATGGTATAATTGAAAGAGGGAGCGGAGCAACAACAAGGATGGAGATTCATTCCCAATATGTCTACAGATGGCTATAAAGGTATAAATACCACAGTAGGCGTTTGGACTCAGTTGGGCAGCATTTAAATCAAACTCAGAAAGTAATTCAGCGATCAAAGGATCTAGAGGCAACCGAAAGCCATAATGGAATATTTTGGCATAAAGAACCCTATGGTTGCCGGGTAATTCGCTGTTAAGGCGAAGGGATTTTGGGGCGACTTCGGTGGAGTACCCCTCCAACTGGTCGATGGTGGCATTATAGCTCTGCAGGCGCCGTCAAAGGACGGCGGTGGAAGTAATGGTGGAAACAGTGGTATTAACATCCCCCTCCCCGGCAGGGCGGGGATAACGGCGATTAGGAGCCATGAGCAAGGTAAAGAGGAATAGAAAGGAAGGTACCTGTGATGAGAAGAAAAATGAAGCACCCAGGCGGCGGCGGATCGTAGGAGGAAGAAGAGGAATTATTTTTCCTTCTTTTTCGTTTCTTTAAAAGAGAAAGGTAATAATAGATAGGAAGAAAGCACGTGGGGTTTTTATATATAAACCCTAGGAACTAAAGGGGACGACGGGTCAAGTGATTTCGGCGTGTGACGTGTCAAGGGCAGTGAAGCGCGGGAAGCGGGAACAACTCTTGAGGAGCGAAAAGATGTGTTCAGTCCGCCAGTCCCATTAGCGCTCCCCATTGATGACACGTGGGCTCGGAGCATCACGACTGTCTTTCTCCGTATCAAACAAAGAAAGTCAGAGCATTAAATGCTCTGAAAAGGGCGCAGTCAAACCCGGTGGAAAGGAGCGACAAGCCGTAATAGCGCGGCATGCAAAATGCGCGAGAAAAAGTAGTGAAGCGGCATATGATAAAGAGCGATATCGTCAAGAAACACACATTATTTGGTCAAGATTGAAAGGTGTGGCAATTATTACAAGCAAAGAGGCGACGACAAAGTCCAAATGAAAAAAATAATACAACAAGGGTGTAAGTAGAGAAGCGATGCCCCCAACCAAGTGGCATCAAATAGGCCCCTCGGGCGTTGACTTGTCACTCCTCTTCGGAGGAAAGGAAACCCTCTTGGCTCTCATCAATCTCTTTCATCCTCGCGCAGGCGTACCTGGCGACCTCAGCAGGATCAGCAGCCCTACCGCTGTGCTGATCTGTCACCCCGGTGACAAAGGCCTGTTCAGTCTTCTTCTTCCACCATGCCACTTTCTTGAAAGCTTTCGACAGGTCAGCATCGCGGGATGATACCTCCTCAAGAAGGAATGAGTTCTTCTTTCTCTCAGCTACTAGCTCAGCCTCCAAAGCTTCGACCTGGGCTTTTCCTTTAGATCTTTCCCGAGTAAGGTCAGCACGGCACTCGCGCAGTTCGGCCTGAGCGCGTTTGTGGAGTCGCGACAGCTCCTCTACCTTTGCTAGCGTACCAGAGTTTTGAGATTGTGTACCGCGAGCCTTGATAAAGTAATGAAGTTGTCGAAAGGCAGTAAGGCAGTTGTTCATGACGCGCACGTACTGAACTTCGGAAGGAAGTTGCAGTAGTCTACTCTCCTCCTCGGAGGCGCGGAACATTTCACAAGCCAAGATAGTCGTGGGCTGATCTTGCGATAAGGGGTCTGATATGCCCAGGGCGCGGAACCCCTCAGTCCTAAACTTTGACAAATTTAGCCGATGAGAAGGGGCCCCTTGAGGCCCGTCGCGGGAAAGGTCAGCAACAAAGGAAAGGGTGGAGATACCGCCTGAGCCTCCAACGTCTCGAATTGAAGTAATGAACAACGGACAAGGGGACTTGGGAGGAAAGTGAGAAGAACCAGGTCCACTGGGGACAGAGGGAGGCACATCAGGAATGCAGCGGCCAATGGCCGAGTGTGGAGGAGTGGAGTCTGCAGCGGACGAAGGCATCGTCGCGGCAGTAGAGGTTTTATTAGGAGCGACCAATCCCAGAGGTGAGGAAGCGCCACCCAAAGAAGTCGCGCTCTCTTTTGTCGCGCCAGGAGAAATGGTAGTATCAAAAGCGACGGCATTGGCGGTATTGGCAGGGGGAGATTGGGTCACCGCCCTTGTCACCTGAGCTTCGCTTGCTTCCCTTAGCTTCTTCCGTTGAGCTGAGGAAGCCGGGCGGAGGCTCAACTCTGTGTCCATGTCCTCCATGTCCTCAACTCCGTAGGAGAAAATCTTTGTCTCGGTCACTGGCAAACCAGACCTCTTCTTCCGACTGGGCAACCAGTTCTCTACGAAGCGGGAAGTACGGAGAAAGGAACCGCTTTCCCTTGAAAGAATTTCGTCTAAAGCTCTTTTCTTTATGGGCATACGGTGATCAGTGCGAACCCCAGCGGAAGTAGAGGGAGCAGTCGTTGAAGGGGCGACAACCTTGTGAGGAGCGTCACCCTCAGAGAGCGGACGAGTGATAGTTTCCCCTGCGAAGAAGTAAGGTTAGTAAGCAAGGGGGAAGCAAGGCAGCGGCGAAGCTCAAAAGCTCACCTATGGTACACTCAGTTAAAGGCCTGTACAAGGCAAAGTTTCGGATCTGGAAAGAGGACTCCATCTCCAGTAAGGCGTTGGCCTGGTCCAACTCTTCCCGAGACAGAGGCGCTGGCTTCGCCCAATCAACCACCTCCAGGTTAAAATCAGAATGCCACAGGCGAGAGGGTAATTCGATGACAAAGAAGCCGCTCTTCCAGTTTTCGACGCTCCCCTCAAATCCTTGAAATTTCTGCCAAAAAGGGCTCACTAGAGCGTCATCCCATCTTGGAATAATATTAATGAAGTCGTCGCGAAAAACCAGAGTCAAGAACTTGCGGAATAAAGTGACAGAGGGAGCAAGAATATCTTTTAATTCGCAGGCACGAAGGAAGGCGTAGATGCAGCTCCATGAGGGAGGGGTAATCTGCGCAGGGTTAAGCTCGTGCTCGCGCAGCACACGCTCTAAACGTGTCATGAACGGGGAGGCGAAACCCGTATTGAAACATCTTAAAATAAAGAATCCTATGAGTTTTCCAGAGCCGACTATGAAGCCTCATGGTGTCAGAAGGAATAGTGGGGCGATAGCCGCATGGGAAGGTAATATTATTGCTTTCCAGTTCAAGACGTAACACAGTGGGGCAAGTAAAGATGCTAGGAGTATTTTCAAGCTCGGGATATCGAGAAATTGGCCTATGGGTAGCTAAAGAACTAGATTGAGATCTCGTACGAGGCATTATAGATAAAGCAGCAAAGGAAAATCAAAAGCAAGATTGAGCAGAATACCTTGAGAGAGAGAAGGCCGAAATTGATAAGTGAATCGCTTGGATGCGAACGAGAGAATTTCCTCGGAGCGAGCGAAAAATGAAGAAAATTATGAAGTATAAAAAGGAGCAAAAAGGTACAAGGAAGAAACGCGTTTCCTTTTAAAAGAGACGGTGGAAGAGTCAGACAGAAGGGCAACCTATTACAGCAAGACACGTATGAGGCAAGCGGGACACGTAGGGAGACCCTGATAGAGGCTTAAAGTCAAGTGCTCCCCTCGAATTTCGCAAAAGAAAGGTCCTCTAATTACAAGAAACCCCAGGAAAGAATCCTATGAAGCGGTAATCGGCTAGTCCAACGGCGATTAACCCATAAGAGAGACGACATGCTAAAAGCAAAAAAGAAAAAGGCAAGCGACACTTCACTTCACAACGTTTTTTATTTATTTATTAAAAAGAAAGCCAGCGGCATCTACAACAAGTGCGGCGTTGTCAATCTTCGTCCATCCAGTCAACCTCAAAAACATAATCATAGTCCTCCGGAGGCGATGGCGACTCATTATTATAGAAAGGGAAGGGCTCGTCCGTCATGAAAGGCCTTTTACCAAGCCTAGTCACAGGACATGTCGTGGGAGTAGTGTCCTCTTTCGAAGCGGCACGGGAGCCTTCTCCCGGGGTCGGGCCGACCAGTTCCGGAGCGGCATCTGGCACAGAAATTTTATCCTTGGGAAAAGGACAAGGAACGAACGGAGATGCTTCATCTTTTTGCTGCAGTGAGAGATAGTGAGGCTCAAAGTTGGCAAAGAAGGATTCGAAGGATTGCTTCTTTGCTTTCTTCGATCTCTTGCAACCCTGGCGCTTCACGAGGAGTTTGGCAGGCCTCCAGGGAGGCGTGAGCGGAGGATTGTCGGAATCGGGAGAAGTTGGAGGGGTCGGAGGAGAGTCGCAAGCAGCAGTGTACAAAAAGCGGGAGTCAGCCATGGAAATATCAATAACAGTGAGAAGAAAGGAGAAAAAAAAATGAACAGAAAAGGAAGGGAAGAACCCTTTATATAGCTGAGGGGAGGAAGCGTGCCTGCCTCTCCACGTATTATCGAGGGCATTCAATGCTATCAGAGGTAGCGTCTGTTGGGAGGAAAAATCTGACTCCGCAACTGTTAAAAATCTGCACCGGCCAGGAGGCGCCGAAACCGTTGCCCAATCCGTTAACACGGAAAAGACGGCGCAAAGACATATTCTGAACGGACGTGGCTTGAACGAGTCATTATTATGAGCCAGATAGGCAAATAACGTGGCGAGATCCCAAGGGATGTCAAGTTCAAAATTAATGAGAACTGAAGTTGTTTTTCAAGAAGAGCGGCATAAGAAAGAAAGAAAAAAAAACATCAACGGCGCGGCAAGCGAATAAGGGAAAGCATATTCATTTATTTTAAAGGGCTTAACAGCCCAAGAGTACAAAAAGGCCTGATGGCCCAGAGTTACAAAGGATGGTCCCAGAGGAACACAGAGAGACGCGCCAAAAGGACCCCTATCGCTGGTCAGGCGTTTGACATAGCGTCATCATCATCCCATTCCAGGAAAGGGATTTCCCTAAGGGCGTCCGCCAGGGCCGTTAGTTCAGAAGAGTAGGCCCTCATGCTCTTCAGGCAGCATCCCAGCAAGTCCTTCCTATGTTGCAGTGTTGTCATCAGTAGCTGAATCTGAGAAACAGCCAATGATAGCTTCACCGTTTTCTCCACGGGACTGAAGTCCTCCATGGTAACGGCAGCCTGCCTAGCCTGCAGGGGAGTCAGCATCCCTTGAAGCTCCAGTATGTCCTCCGAGGTCTTCACGCTCAGCGACCCCAAGAAATCGGTGTCTGCCTGAGTCCTGTTCCTCAGGGCATGAGTTTTGGAGAGTAGGAAGTTTTTGGTGACTTCGTCCATGAAAAGAAAAGAGATAAAGAAATTTGAAAAGAGAGGTGAAAAAGTTGTGAAAGTTATGAGGCAAGTGCAAAATAAAAGGCCTATTTATAGACTTCGGTAAAAGGCATTTCGAAACATACCTTTATCGGCTGACGAGCCCACATTGGGGAAGAAACCTCTGAAGGGGCAGGACCGGAGATGCGGCAATAGCCCTTGGTAAACACTCGGGCTAGTTTTTATTTGGGCATATGATAACTATTGATACCACTGAAGCGGCATCTCCACTACCCCGCCGGGTGACCTGGCCATCATACTGTACTTACCGCGGGAGACGAGGCCCTGTTCATGCCGCCCTTAGCTTGGCGACTGGCCCTGGGATGGTCGACTTCAGCGGGGGGGCTCTCATGCGACATCCGCACGGCGGCATCCCATCCCAGGTCATCCGTGACGTCACCTGTGTGACATCATTCGAGGCCACTCCAGCGGCATATACCACACCAGCGACACCTCCCAGGGACTATCCCTACCCCTGTCGGTACACTCTTCTCTTTGCCTATAAATACCCTCACCTTTTCAAACAAGAGGGTAAGCTTAAGATAGCGTACTGAACCCCTGCTACTTTTACTACTCACACTGACTTTGCCATCGGAGTGGTCTCCGGCGCATTGCAGGTGACGAAGGTCCCCCGCACAGTGTTCTCGACCGCTCCAGATCAAGCCAATCCTGCTCTATACCCCTCAGACTCTTATCACTGATCAATTGATTAGGAGATGTATTCCTGAAAGTGAGATCCCGTTTGTCTTAAGATTTTGTCATTCTTATGCATGTGGTGGACATTTTGGAGCTAAGAGGACAGCCTTAAAAGTCCTTGAGTCGGGATTTTATTGGCCTACTCTATTTCATGATAGCTATAGATTCTGTAAGACATGCCCTGAATGCCAAAAGATAGGGAACATAAGCGCTAAAAATCAAATGCCCATGAATGTTATATTAAATTGTGAGATTTTTTTATTTATGGGGTATTGATTTTATGGGGCCTTTTCCTATGTCAAATGGAAAACAATATATATTGCTTGCTGTGGATTACATGTCTAAATGGATAGAAGCGAAAGTGACTAGGACCAATGATGCTAAAATTGTTGTTTCATTTTTTTAAACTAACATTTTGAACAGATTTGGTGTACCTAGGGGGATCATTAGCGATTGTGGAACACATTTTCGCAATAGGATTATTGTTTTCACTTTTCAGGAAGTATGGTGTAACACATAGGGTTTCCACTGCCTATCACCCTCAGTCAAATGGCCAAGCGGAGGTATCAAATAGGGAGGTCAAGTCGATCTTAGCTAAGACAGTTGGCCTAGATCGCCGAGATTGGAGCCAAAGGTTGGATGATGTGTTGTAGGGGTATAAGACCGCCTACAAAACTCCCATAGGAATGACTCCGTATAAATTAGTGTACGGGAAAGCGTGCCACCTGCCAGTAGGTATGCAGCATAGAGCTTATTGGGCAATTCGGAAATGCAATCTAAGGTACGACCAGGTAGGTGAGGAAAGGAAGCTTCAAATCCACGAGATGGAGGAACTGAGGAACCAAGCATATGATAACCAACTCTTAGCTAAGATCAGGATGAAAGCATACCATGATAAAAAGATAGTCGAGAAAAACCTCCAGCTTGGGGGGAAGGTTCTTTTGTACAATTCTCGATTTAAGCTCTTTCCTGGTAAGCTTAAGACTAAATGGGAAGGCCCATATGTTCTCACTAACATCTACCCTCATGGTGCAGTGGATATTAAGAATGAGAAGACGGGTATTGAGTTCAAAGTCAATGGATAGAGACTCAAACCATTCCTGGAAGGGTTTCCAACATACGAGGAAAGCCAGGTGATTGAAGTCCCACTTGAGATTCAGTGAAAAGCAGAGCAAAGTCATGCCTAGGACTATAACTAAAGCGCTACATGGGAGCATGCTTTTTAATTCTTCTCCTCTCTTCTTTTATTTTCTTTTTGTTTTTGTTTTTATTTTCAATTTTTTGTGAATAAATTATTTGTTCAAAATTTTTCCCAGAGTCACTTACTGATCTTCTTTCAGGTATTTTTCTTGGAGTTTTCTGGAGAGTTCGCGAGGATTAAGTGTGGTGAGGAAACTTAGCTAAGTCTTTTTGATCTAGGCCACACTTTATTCGCCCAAGAATTGAAGGACATGTAGAGAAAAAGGGGAAAAGGAACAGATAACGTGTAAAGAGGAGGAGAAAAAGTAGGAGTAACGGTTATAATTTGGAAATTAACTTTTCAAATTTTAATTAATAAAGGATTATGATGAGTTAGACTCCTTATCTCCCACTAAACCCTCGAATCCCTTATTTTTCTCTCTCTCACCGAAAGTCTCTCAAACACCTCCTCAGCTAAAACTCCTTCACCATAACACTATCACTCCACGGTCTATTCTCCTTAAATCATGGTGAAATCAAAGAAATCTTCTAAGAAATCAGTCGTACCAAAATCCCCTCCGTAAAAGCAAGAATCCCTTACCTCTTCGCAATCCCCTTCTCTCTTAAATCCAGAAAAATATCTACCACAGAATCTAGACGAAGTTCTTAAGATAGCAAGAACCATCATGTCGATGGAAAAGGACACGTCTAGTTCTCCGAGTCAGCATATAAAGCAAGCTTCATCCACTCCTCCTCCAGTACAGACCTCTGGGTCTCCTCAAGGCACTCTCCCGACCAAGAGGAAGATTTTCCTCACCGAAGAGCCAAAAACCCAATCTAGGGTTAGCAAAGAGGGTAGCCAGGAAGTGGAAGAGATATCGGATACTGATTCCGATGAGAAAGTGCAGCCCACTACTAGAGCCAAGCAGATGGCTCGCAAAAAGGCTGGGAAGAAGGGTGCTGACTCTGAACCTCTGTGCGAAAAGGGTTTGACTAAAGAGAAGAAATCAGGGAAGAGGAAGATAGAGGCTACTCATGAAGAAGCGGTGCCAGCCAAGAGGACACGTTCTGCGGCTATGAAGGAAAAGAAAAAGATTGAGGAAGCTGAGCCTGAAGAAGACTCTGACTGCCAAGGTATTCCTACCCCCCTTAAGCTCTTTAAATGGTTATTTGAGGCCTGATACCCCTGATCTTAGGGCTAGATTAAATGAAAAGCATGCTTGTGAGATAACCCAGTTTGATATTCTTGACTTTTCATTTTTGGATGCCTTGGGTGTGGGCAACAGGATTAGGTAGTACATTATTAATCTTGGGTGGGAATGTTTTTTATACCTTGATATGCCTGTATATTCTGAGTTGTGTCTGGAATTCCATGCCTTTTTTTGGCTTGATCAGGATAGGATGTATGCAAATGGTAGAGTCAATCCTGATCTTGGTGTGTTTGATGTGGTAAATTTCAGATTGCTTGATATTTGGTCTCATATGTCTGTGAATGAGTTGAATATTTTGCTTGGATTTGTTAAAGAAGATGAGCTTAATTCTGATCAATATAGGAATGCTTTGACTGATTATCCCCCTGATTGGGATAAGACAGTGGCCTTCAGGGAATTAATTGGTGACCCTAAGGAGAATTTTGATAAAAATTCTAAAGCCCACCAGATCCGAGATCCTACTTTGAGGATGCTCCAAAGGATCTTGTCCATTAACCTTTCTGGAAAAACAACTATCTCAGGCAACATTTCTAAGTTAGAAGTCTTTCTACTTTGGTGTATGCTGCATAAAAAAAGGGTTAATTTAGGCTATTGGATTGTTAGGCAGATCAAAGCATGTGATAGCATCCCTAAACTGATCTTAGGCACTCTTATTTCTCATATCACTGCAACTGCTAGAGGTGTTGATCTGACTTATTTAAACATGCATAAATCCTGTACCGTTAAGATCATGGATCTTAGGGCTTTTGACCAGATGGGCCATTTCCATGAGAAAAAAATCTTTCTTTGTTTTAATACAGGATTCACACAAGTAGCAGATCACCTCTACGGCAAGAGGATCAATGGCAATTTTAAGCTGCAGCCAATCTAGCTTGATGATGTAGTTCCTAATTCCAGCAGTGCAAACAAAGAGCCCAATCTTGGGGTAGATGCCAAGACCGTTGAACCAGCAAATGACTCTGCCGATCCTTTACTCCCAGAGTGGGCTGATAAAGTCCTGCGCCTACAAGCTGAACAACTCATGATTTTCACAAATAACCAACATCTGTTCCACGATTATCAGATGGATGCTAAGGAGCAATTAAGGCATGTGGTTGATCAGCAACAAACCCTATTTTCGCATGTCGAGAAAACCCAGCAGGAACAACTCGACAAATTTTTGGTGCAGCAAGAGAACAGATTCCAGCGCATCTAGAATCTCCTTGAGGTCTCCTTCAAGTTTATCTAAGCCATGGATAAAGTTGTTGCCAACATACGTAACAAGGTCCACTCTCATTTTAGCAGCAGCAACAGCAGTGATTCTAGTGACTCCTCTGAAGAAGGAGATGGTTTTGCACCATCAGTGCCTAATCCACCTCAGCCTCCACCTCCCGCAACTCAGTAATGCCCCCAGGTCGTGTCTTTTCTTTTCTTTTCTTTTATTGTGTCTTTCTTATTTTTATTTTAGCTCTCATTTACACATTGAGGACAATGTGTCTTCTAAGTGTGGTGAGGGTGTTTTTATGTGATTTGTCTGTATATACATGTCTTTTATGTGTTTTTGTGTGATTTTCTTTTGTTGCATGAAATTTTTTCGAATCTAGGCTAAGTTAGGTGGCCTAGATTGTCTAGTTAGAGTCTGATGCATGATTTTTGTTGTCTTTTTATGTGTTTTTTTTTAGGCATGTGTGTTTTCTATTTTGTTTGAGTGTCGGCAAAGTCTGGACTATGCATGAGGCCTTTCTCTTAATGTCTTAACCTTGACCTTTAACATCCTTCACCTTGTGACCCCGTAACTTTTGAACAAGGCATTTCAATGGGTTAACATATTCAACACCAGTAAGGGTATGGGTCCTGGTACCCATTAAGCATCCATCTTGTACATGATCATAAGGTCTAGCATTGTGTAACAGACTTGACAAATAGACAAGATTCCACCAAAAATATTTAATATCCCCTTAAGGAAAACTACTAAGTGGTAAATGGAGTTTGTTGCCTTGTGTTGTGCTGAATTTGCTCTAATGTAGAGAACTACTTTTATGCCCAGTAATTGCATGCTCTAAAAAAAATATTATGAAATAAAATGTCTTGATATTTCTGCCTCACCAAGTGGAAATATTCAAGAAACTTTCGAGAGCAAAGAAAAAGAAAAAATGTATTTGTCTTGATATTTCTGCCTCATTAAGCATTAATATTAAAGAAACTTGTAGCAATACTGGCATAGAAAATTTTCAGAACAAGGCAATTAAATGATGATGTTGAGTAGTTGAATTAAGGGGAGAATACCCAAGTCGGTGGTTGTCTTGTCTTGTTGAGTCTATTGTGGAATGCAAAGATGTTATGGTCATGTGGAATTCGGATGCTTGGGGTGTTGAATAGGACATGTTCATAAGGGTTGGGATCCAATGAGAAGTATGCTGACTGTCATAGGTATGAAGGTGTAAAGGGATTGGCTAAGGGTGTTCTGTCCAGGAAATTTGCCATTGTGTGTTTCTTTTATTTTCCCAGTTTTGAGTCTTTCTTTTATTTTCTTAGTTAAGAGTCCAGTATGCTTGGGGGCAAGCATTGTTAAAGTGTGGTAAGGTTTGATTGACGCTTATTTCCATGTATTTTTACCACCTTAAACTACCTTGTTTATGGAAAAAATAATCTCTTTCACTTCAATTTGCTATCTTGGGCAAGGGAAGAAATGAAGGAAACATATGCCTTGAGCGACAGAGTAGCAATCTTGGCCGCAGGCTTGGCCAAGATTGCAGAGATAGAGCCGTGCTAATCATGGACTCAAGGAAGACGCATTTTGATTGAGAAACCAGCTGGTTGTTGCCTCCACTGGATTGACTCTTGGATGTAATCCGATTTGAACAAAAACAATCTGTTTAGTATTTATTATTTTATCTTATTTTCGAATTTGAACATTTGGAGATTTTAGTGTTATCTCCTATCTTTTTGGAGTTTGGAATTTGGAAAAGAACGTGATTGATGGGGACTCTAACCTTGTTAAAGGTTAGGGAAGGCTGTCAATTACGGGATCTTCCTCCTTCCAACTTCTGTTTTGTAAACACTTTGCTGCGAATTCTTCTTAATATCGCATTTTAATTCTTTTTCATGTTCTTCAATTATTTCTTTATTTCCTTAAGCATTATGTCTAGTAGCAAAACACCTAATTCTTGGTAAGGGTTGAGTGAGTGTACTTGTGATTCGTGAGACCGATCTGTTCTTATTATCCTCTCATTCGTAATTGATTCGAGTTCTGTTTTAACAAACCGGTTCCCGTCTAGGCTAAGACTGGATCAATCTTAGGCAAGACGACGAATTTATAGCCAGTCACGAAGGGGACGAGCGAAACTGGAGTGACGCAAGTAGGCAGCTAGCCTCGCAGAGGTTAGTGGACTTGGATTGATATAGGCCTAACCAGACTGACAATCTAGGGCTCCGAGTTGGGAGTAGCTTGGCCTAGACTTTGTCTTTCCCTACACCATTGAGAAAACACGTATGCCTCAAGCCAGCAGCCAATTGGATAAACCCTTTAACTAGCAAGGTGTCCACTGGCCAGGATCACTAGGAAAGGGAGTTCCCGCCAAGTGGTTTCAAGAGGAGGAAAGTAGGATTAGAAAGGAGTTCCTCCCAATCTATAACAGTGTTATGAGAGAGAAGGATAAAATCTAAATGTCGATGATCGATTAAACAAGGAATGCGCTCACGAATTCGCCCTTACCAGGAGTTTACCTCACATCAGTTCACAACCAATCTCAATCACCAATCTTAGCTAAGATTCACTTCTGCCTAATATTGTTTCTTTATTTAATTTTTGCTTTGTTTATCTTAATTGCAGAAATAAAACCCCTCAACTCTAGTGACGAGGAAGTCGAGTCGAAACTACAATTTCCCGAAAGATCTCTGTGGACGATCCTCTTACCACGATCTATAAGTTCCTTATGGACGAGTGATAAGTTGTATTCCTACCCCTAAATTCGTATATTTTATACAACTAAATTTGATGCTCTCGACACGCAATCAGTAGTGATGGCCAATAAAAGTCATTTGTAATGACTTGGGTTGTCATGGTTTCTCCACATATGTGCATGCCACTGATTCCTTCATGAATTTTTCGAAGAATGTATTCTCCTTCTGCCTTGGTCACACACTTGGCCATTGGGTTTCCATGATACTGTTTGAGTAGTTCTCCTTCGAACAAGATGCAATAGGCTTCTTGCTTTTCTGCTTTCTTGGCCAATTTGGGGTTGTTAGGGAGATTGCAAGTTTCTAAGAAAGATTTGATTGGTACTCGCCAATCCTCGATGTCATGTGCAAAATAAATTAACTGTTGTTTGTCAATGGTTAAAGTGGCCAATTCTTCAACCAGTACATCAGCTGGGATTGGAAAAGATGGGTCTGCTGCCATCTTAGCAATTTCATCTGTTGCAGTGTAGTGGTATTGTTCGGTATGAATCAGGTCTACTTTTATTCCTTTCTTCTGTAGTCATTCTAATATTGTCTTGACCTTGGTCAAGTATCTTTGTATGATGGGATCTTTGGCTTGATAGTCTCCATTCACTTGATCAATCACTAGCTTAGAACCTCCTCGTAGTTTCATGCCAATGGGCTCTTGAACTGTCATCTTGACTATTGATTGCAATGTTGCTCCTAGTCGAAGGCCTACTAATAGTGCTTCATACTCGACTATGTTGTTGGAGACTGGTTCTAATATACGAACGATGTAGCGATAGGTTTCTCCTTTTGGAATGCGTAGGATAATGTCGCCCCCTGCAGAATAGCTATTTTTTGCACAGTCAAAATTGATGTTCTATTCTGCTTCGATGGGTTCCTCAAGATGGACTCGTTCAGCTTCTAAATAATGTCTTTTTCTGCCCAAGATTGTTTTGTGTCAGGTGGTGTATCGAGGAAAGTGCACTCAGCTATGAAGTCTGCCAAGGCTTGTGCTTTAATGGTAGATCTTAAGTTATTGATGTGATCCCGACCCCTTTGAAGCCTTCCCGAGTCAACCCTAGCAAGGAAAGAGGGTCCACGCGCAAGCCAAAGCCCTAACTTCACGCGAAGAGCCATTTTTGACCATTTTGACGCAGTTTGGGTGTCATCACGCCCAGACACGAAGTAATGACATCGGGGAATCGGCAGTGACAATTCTCCCTTCTGTTATGGGCGTCATCACGCCCAAACACGAAATAACGACGTCGAGAAATCGGCAACGATAATTTTGAGGCTTTTCAAGCCCATTTTGTGTATAGTTTAGGCCCATTGTAAATTAGTATAAATAAGGAGTTCCTCCTCACTTGTAAATCAGCTTTGGATGATGAATATTGATTAAAGTTGAGAGCACTCCTTCCTTTATTCATCCATCCTTGGCTCACCCTCCTTGAGAGAGATATGTCGAGTCGAGAACACTCCTCCCTATCTCTCTTTGGGAAATCAAATTGGTGCTTGCCTTGGTCTTGGATCGCCATGGCTTGAGTCAATCAAAAAGAACAAGAATCCTTCACATGTGTAACCCGTTGTTACCTCCTCGTGTTCCAACCGTCATCTCTAATCCCTCCGCCATTCAATCGGGTAATTTGTAAGTCATTCCTTTCCGCTGCGTGTCTCCCTCCATTCCTCCATATTTTTCTACTGTTTTCCTCTTGTCTGTGTGCTCAAACCCATGAGCTAGATCCTCCTTTTCTTGAATGTCATTTCGGCCGGATTTCTCTTCCGAGTTTCGACCGGGATCACATCAGTTGGTAGCGGAGCTTCTGGGCTCTTGGGTTTGTAGATCTGTGTTTGTTTGTGTTGTTGCTATTGGTCTTCTCTTTGTGTGTTGTTGAGATGATTTTTTTCTGAAAATCATCTTGTGTTTTCGTTTCCAAGAGTCGTTCATCTTGTGCCTGATTTTCTGTCCGAAAATCAGCTTGTTGTGTCTGTTTCTTTTCTGTTTTGTACGAGTTGTGCCATCCAGAAAATTCTGAAATTTTGTATGCTTAAACTTCAATCTGTGTGTAACAACTTTCATTTTTGTGTCGACTGCAATCTCGGTGAAATTTATATACTTTTTGACTTCCAAAGAAAAGTGTACAGATTTTACCCGATAGAACAGTTCTTGTGTTTATGCTTTGTTTTCGGTCTCTTAACATAGGAATTGTCTTTTATTCCCTTCGTGAAAGTTGTAGGTCCATGTCTTAGGAGTGTGTCTGTTAATTTTCGTAATTTTAATCCTTCGTTTGCTATATTTTCGAGTATTTTTTTGGAAGTCTGTCAAGAACATCTTGGTGTTCTTCATGTGTTCTTCATGTGTTCATCTTGTTCTTGAGTATTTTCTTTTTGATCCATCTGAGTTTTGATGATCAAAAAGTTTTTATTTCCCATTTGTTTATTCTTTCCTTGTGAATAAACAAATATAAATTGTTTACACATTTGTTCTTATCCTTGCATTTAATGCAAGCAAGGCTTTTTGACCTAATCCTTAGACTTCTTGACCAAGTGCCACTTCTCCCCTCAATAAATGCGAGCGAATTATTTGTGAACGCAACTTTTGCGAGAGTTTTAAACACCGAGTGTAAACACGTGAGGGAGTGTTTCCACTAATATATATATATATATAGTTTGTTTATTTTACAGAAAATAAAAAGCAAGGATTCGGGGATGAATTCTTTTGAAGAGGGAGAGGTTGATGTGATCCCGACCCCTTTGAAGCCTTCCCGAGTCAACCCTAGCATGGAAAGAGGGTCCACGCGCAAGCCAAAGCCCTAACTGCACGCGAAGAGCCATTTTTGACCATTTTGACTCAGTTTGGGTGTCATCATGCCCAAACACGAAGTAATGACGCTGGAGAATCGGCAGTGACAATTCTCCCTTCTGTTATGGGTGTCATCACGCCAAGACACGAAGTAACGACGTCTAGAAATCGGCAGCGACAGTTTTGAGGCTTTTCAAGCCCATTTTGTGTATAGTTTAGGCCCATTGTAAATTAGTATAAATAAGGAGTTCCTCCTCACTTGTAAATCAACTTTGGATGATGAATATTGATTAAAGTTGAGAGCACTCCTTCCTTTATTCATCCATCCTTGGCTCACCCTCCTTGAGAGAGATATGTCGAGTCGAGAACACTTCTCCCTATCTCTCTTTGGGAAATCAAATTGGTGCTTGCCTTGGTCTTGGATCGTCGTGGCTTGAGTCAATCAAAAAGAACAAGAATCCTTCACATGTGTAAACCATTGTTACCTCCTCGTGTTCCAATCGTCATCTCTAATCCCTCTGTCATTCAATCGGGTAATTTGTAAGTCATTCCTTTCCGCTACGGGTCTCCCTCCGTTCCTCCATATTTTTCTACTGTTTTCCTCTTGTCTATGTGCTCAAACCCATGAGCTAGATCCTCCTTTTGTTGAATGTCATTTCGGTCAGATTTCTCTTCCGAGTTTCGGTCGGGATCACATCAGTCATACTTGAGTCCATATTGACTAAGCTCAACATTCCATAGTAGCATGCACCTAAAATGGTCTAGATTGCACAAGATGACTAGAATGGGTAAGTCCGTGAGAACAGTGATAGCGTGGCTATGAAAGTGTGTGGGCATTTTCCTTCCCACGATGATTAGGGCGTAAACTCCTTTTTTGATGCGCGAGTAGTGAGTCTCGGCATCGCGTAGGATTTTACTAACAAATTAGATGGGGCAATGTATGTCGTCGTCGTTCCTTTTTAGAACAGAGCTAACGACTTCCTTTGAAACACTAAGATAGAGATACAGTTCTTTTTTATCAGCTGGGCTGGCAAGAAGGGGTTTAGATTGTAGGTAATCTTTCAACTACTCGAATGATTGTTGGCAATCCTCTGTCCATCCAAACGGTGCCTTCTTCCTGATGACTTTGAAGAACGGTAGACATTTTTCTCCAAGTTTAAAGATGAAATGACTTGAGGCAATCGTTATGCCTGTGAGTTGTTGAATTTCTTTCTTGCTTTGCGGGGAGCACATGTTGTGGATTGCATGAATCTTGGCTAGATTTGGCTCAATTCCTTTGTTGCTCACGATGTACCCAAAAAAAACTTTCCTTTTTGAAAGGCGAACGAGCATTTCTTAGGGTTTAGCTTCATTTGGTACTGTTTCATGACATTGAAAGTCGAGTAGGTGTTGCTCAAAGGAACGACTCTTCACCAGAATGTCGTCGACATAGAATTCAATGTTCCTCCAATCATAAAATGATCGTCTAGCATATCCTGGATGGGGACAGGGACATCTTATCAACTACTTGAGTGCGCTTCTCATTTTCTGGTGTTAGTTGTTCTACCATGGCGATATATCTGCTTTTTTTCTCCCTTAATCATGCTGGCATAACATTCTCTAGACATGGTTTGATTGCCACAGAGTGTGACAACTCCATCATCTGAAATAAACTTGATCTTTATGTGTCTTTGAGAGATTACCGTGCCAAATAAGTTGAGGAACGGTCTCCCGAGAATGTCATTGTAAGGGATTTAGAGATCAATCACCATAAAAAGCAACTCAATGAGCTTGCCTGAGATGTCTTCATGAAAAAAAACGGGAAGCACTAAGCAACCATGTACTGGTACGGGAATGTTGTCTACACCAACAATGGGAAAAGGGACTAGGTCTAATCGTTCTTCATTTATTCCCATCTTTTTTAATGTACCAAGAGAGAGGGTGTTTACTAAGCTGTCATTATCAATCAGAGTCCTGCCAATCCTGTAATTGTCAATGACGGCGGAGATAACAATGGCGTCATTATGTGGGTATAGCACCCCCAATGTTATCTTTTTGCGGAGAAATTTATTAAGATGTCATCCTCAATGGGTTGCATGACAACGAACATGGTACTAATATCTTGATGTTGTCTTTTGAATCCTGAGCCATTCGAGGAGAAAGAGGACATGCCCCCTACAATTAGGAGGACTTCCAATCGTGTGCCCATTTCTACTAAGGCAACGGTTGGCTCTACATTAGTGATGTTCTCTCCTTGGTTAGTCTATCTATAACCTTGGTTGTTTGGGTGATAGTCAGCACGATTATTGTTGTTGCGATTATTGTTATACTGAGTGTTGTTGCGGTTGTACCTAGTATTGTTAATGTAAGAGTTGCGTCGCCCTGTCTGTTCTCATCTGAATTGTCTCGTTTGTATGGCTTGTATTCGCGATTATTGGACTCTTACTCTACCTTTACCTTCAACCTGCTACCATCACTCTACCAGGTGACCTTCTTCAAATAGCTTAACTAGGAGTCCAGCAAAATTCTTACAACCACCATTGCTATGGTCGCTAGCCCTTTCATGACAATATGCACTTAAAAACTGTTGTGCAAGGCCTTCGTGCTGTAGCTTTGGCTGGACTCAAATCTGACCTGGAGACTATGTCATTTTCGTCTCGAACAAATTCCACCTAGTACTTCTTCTCTAGGTATGAGGAGGGTAAACTTCTCCTCTTGGCAGCCAATGGTCATTCGTCTGACTTTTCACTTCGCGTGGGTCTACAAGGTTCTCTGGTGTTTTAGGCTCAGTCTCTTGTCCTTGGATGCGGGAGTTTTTAGGCCATAAAGTTTGTCATCTTTCATC